>JBBBVM010001185.1:600000-1065615 GCA_037355625.1 Petunia x hybrida | reverse complement strand
GCGCATAAACTTACATGAATGTATATTCTAATAATTGAAATTAGAGAAAATGACCTAAAACCCACATAAACTATCATTTTTTTGTTACTTTCATACTTAAACTTTCTATAGTTCATCTTACCCCCGAACTATATTCTACCATAATTAAAAACCCACTAAGCTGCCTCTCTATTGATGGGTGTATTCACACTCCAAACACACCTACAATAAGTGCCACATGGCACTACACGTGGCTTTTTCACATCAAAATAAAAGTTCATTTAGCTTAAAAATTAAATTAAATTAAATTAAATTATAAAACAAAAGAGAGATATTTTCGGATACAAAAACGTCAAAAGAGAAAGGTACCGTCACTTTTGTTCCATTTCTCATGTAAGGTAATTGCTTCTCTCCTTGTCCAACTCTAAGCTAATTCTTTCTATAATGCTCTTAGAATAAACTGTTGTCACAATCATTTTTGTACAAATATTGAAAAATTAATTACTGATTTACCCCATAATTCTTGCATCAAACGATGTGGGTTTTCAGAAAAATAGTGTTGAATTAGTGCTTTTGTGAAAGTAGAGCAATATGTAAAAGTGATAAAGTAATTTTAAAATAAAACTTACAAACTTGTAAATTTCAGAGAATTTTTGGGAGAAAGTATGAGGTTGAAGATGAAGTGGCTATTATGTAAAGAAGATAAAATAAAGAAAAAATTGCAAAAAAATAATAAAATCTTAATGTAAGGGTCGTGATAAAATGGCAAAAATTATCCTTTAAGTATTGAGATTGGTTTAAAATTGTCCTTTATTTTTACTTTTGAGCATGTATAGTCCCTTAAGTATACAAAAAATTGTCACTTTTAATCTCCGTTAAAAATTAAACTAACACCATAAGATAAAATGGAGAACAAGACGGAATTTGCTTCCTAAGCTTTCTCATCACTAGCTAGTCTACTCCGTGGCTTTCTTCACCGAGAAAGATCGACAGCACCACTATGAAGTTTTTCTTCTCCAAGATTCAGACATATACCTTCATCCATTTTTTGGGTTCTTGCTCAATAAAATACACTATACAAAATACAAAAGTTCCTCGTCTCTCCATCAACCATGTAAAGGAAAAAAAAACTATGATTTTTGAGAATTGGATCTGCAGGAACTTGAAGACAAATATATGCCTATTTAATTATATGAAATCTATGCCTCTTCAATCCACTTCATAATTTCAAGGTGATTCTGGAAAACATAAAGAATGAAAATCTTTTCTCTTGAATCATTGCAGAGTTTCAAGAGGGTTAGATTGCTTTGATGTTCGAGAACTGATTTTTATGTTTAATTTAGCAAATAAACCCCGTTCCTCTTTAACCCGGTGCAGAATTTTAAGAAGATGAATAGAATTGAACACAAACTAATTGACTAGATCTCTTTGTCCATCTTAAGCACAAACATGAACTGTTAGTGAATTGCACTGAAGAAGAAGAAGCCGAGCTGAGCTTAGGTCCTTGATATGTTTCTCTCTTCTCTTTCGTTTCCTCTTATTCTTTTGGATTATCTCTCTCTTTTTTTTTTTTTTTTTGTTTCCTTTTGGTTTATCTCTAATTTAAAAACTTTGTATTCTGGAATTTAGTGTAATTGCAAATTTGACCAACCAAATTATCCGTTTCCTTTGCGAAGTAGCAAATTCCGTGGGAGTAGTGCGATTTCTTCATTAGAGAAATGCTAAAAGCTAGTCTCTGAAAATTCCATCTATTCCGTCTATTTTATCCTATGGTGTTAGTTTAAATTTTAACAGAGATTAAAAGTGACAACTTTTTGTATACTTAAAGGACTATACATACTCAAAGGTAAATATAAAGGACAATTTAAACCAACCCCAATATTTAAAGAATACTTGGGGGTTATTTTCGGGTTTCACGCACAATCACTTTGCCATCCGACAGTTTGGGGGGGTCTTAATCATGGTAAAATATAGTTCAGGGGTAATGTGAACTAAAGAAAGTTTAAGTATGAAAGTAACAAAAAAGTAATAGTTTAGGTGGGTTTTAGGTCATTATCTCTGTGTAATTTTGATCACTAGCCATTTTTGGACGCGTTCAATGGGGACTATCCACTGTTTCAAAATTCATTGAAGAATAGCCAAAAATTCGCGCGCACACTTAAGCTCCATTAGCGTTGGAAAAACACCCCAGACTAGTCCCATAACAAAATACTGGGGCTTTGAACAAATCAAAGCCCAAGTATTTTGTTATGGGACTTTATATATAAAGCTTCAGTCCCATAACAAAATGATGGGGCTTTGAACAAGTTTTGTTCATAGCCCCAGCATTTTGTTATGGGTTATGGGACTTTATATATAAAGCTTCAGTCCCATAACAATGCTGGGGCTTTGAACAAATTTTGTTCACAGCCCCAGCATTTTGTTATGGGACTGAAGCTTTATACAAAGTTCCATAACAAAAAGCTGGGGCCTTGAACAAAACTTGTTCAAAGCCCCAGTATAAATACTGGAGTTAGTTTATTGAAGCTTCCCAGTATAAATACTGGGGCTTTGAACAAAACTTGTTCAAAGCCCCAGTATTTATACTGGGATTTGTCCGGAGGTGGCTATTTCTCAGCAAATTTGTTTTTGCCGGCTACAAATCAATTAACGCGCGCCAATTAGGCTCCTGCACTAAATTTTTACATTATCTCTTTAAATAAAACAACTACTAATACCCAATGAATGAAGGGATATACCCGTTCACTTAAAAGACACCTTTTAAATAGACACCTTCTAATTTAAATAACTATTTTAAATTATATTTGAACAATAATTATAACACATTTCAATCAACTTTCTTGGAACTTATTTTTATGTTCATTTATTTTTGTAAATGTAAGCACTCCTTCGATCAATTACGATTCTGGATATTTAAACATCCCAAGAGATGGATTACAGACAGTGAATCCACCATCAATTACGAGATTGTGCCCACTGATATACTTTAGCATCATCACTTGCCAAGAAAAGAGCAGCTTTTGCGACATCATCCACTCTAAGAGTCACACCCTTGAGGTTCCCTGCCATATGCATGGCATTTTCAAACTTCTCATCGACATGCAGCCCAAGAAATTGTTTTGCCAATGGTGTCACCATTGCATATGGAGACAAACAATTCACCCGTATCCCAAACTGCCCTAGCTCCACTGCCAAGTTTTTCGTGAGACCTAACACAGCATGCTTAGAACTAGTATAAGCATGTGAGGCTGCAGCCCCCACGACCGAGCTCACACTAGCTGTGGAGATGATGCAGCCACGTCTTGCAGGAACCATGACTCTGGCAGCATGCTTCATGCTCAGGAAGACTCCTGTCACGCTCGTGCTAAGGACCCGCTTCCGTCTTCTTGTTGTCGATGATTCGGGGTTTGTTCTCTCCCCCTATGCCAGCATTGCATATCATGATGTCAAGTTTTCCAAAGAGGGACATTGTTTTGTTTACAGCATTTTGGACATGGTCTTCGTTTGTAACATCACAGTGGATAAAGGTGGAGTTGCATGGGGTTCCAAGAGCAGAGCTAAGTGAGTGGCCGAGTTCATCTTGGATATCAGCTATGGCAACTTTGGCTTCGTGCTCGGAGAAGATCCTCGATATTCCTTCGCCAATGCCGCTTGCTCCTCCAGTGATCAATGCTACTTTTCCTTCCAACCTTCACATCAAGATGTGGAAGTTGGTTGATCATAGCTCGATTGTCCAATTTAATTTATAAGTGCTACTCCTACGTCCCATTTTATGTCAAAGTCATTTTTTTTTTGGTCAGATATAAGAATGATACCATTTTATGTTTAGAAACAATTTAACTTCAATAAGAGATATTTCACAGTCAAAAAATTTCTAAGACTTACCTTTGAACCACAAGTTTCCACAAGTCTTCCGTTATTTTTAATTAATTTGCATGCAAAGTCAGATCAATGAAAGGAGTAGTTGATTTTGGAGAAAATGGTACTCCATCCGTTTCATTTATTTTATGCGGATAGGTCCAGAGAGTGTCAACTACTTCAATATTAATAAGAACTCAAGCATAAATTCGAGAATGTTTTAAAATAAATTTACATATTTATTTAGTCTGCATAAAGAGTTATCACTATAGCGAATAATTCAATATTTTGATAAAATTCGAAGTCAAATGAAAATCTATTTGACACTCTCTCCAAGTAGTAGTACTAGTGTCACAGAAAAAGAGTATTTATTTTAAATATTATCCCCCTACCTCAAATTTTCATTATCTCTTCATGAAAGGAAAAGTGAATTTAAAGTTGAAACTGCCAAGATCATGTAGATTTATAAGGTTTTATATATTACTAGTATTTAACAAGCATGACTAATCGATATCGTATATGAATATTACCAACAAGTGCACCAAAGATGGATGAGTTTTTTTTCTTTCTTTCAGAACTACTCATAATATGAGACAGTAAAAAAAGCATTACTAAGCTTCCCTTAGTGGAGTATGAAAGTATCATTGTTTAGGCCATTATATTAGCAAGGTGTAACTAGTAACATCATAATTTTTTTTTAATAAATATAAATAAATTAAAAGAATTGTTACAAAGAAATCAAAATAAGGAAGTAATGTTATATCCTAAACTGCAAGAAAGATAGGTATTATAGAGTCAAACTTATAAGGAGGTCTCTAAAATTATTTCTTTTTATCCGTAACATATACATTTAGTCATTAATAATAATTAGTTAACGAGAAGAGACAATAGAATTACATTCTATCTTCAATGTAAGTGTAATATGTAGAGAGTGAAAACACGTTACTAACCTCCTAGCTATTGTTGAAAGAACTGAAGAGGATGCCATAACTCGTGAAAAAGAATTCGCGTCAAATCTGGATTTAGCAGGGAAAAATTATATTGGGAACGTCCTCTATTACAAGGTATTAGGCGAAGAAAGTGTTGATTTATACAAGAAGACTCTACCTAACATGTGAGCACTATCATCATACTATAATGAGAGGCTTCAAGAGACGTTTTAATTCTAAAGAGGGAAACTTGTCTGGGTTTCTTTTCTGTCTTTTTTTTCTTTTTCCAAAGAGGCACATGGTTGGTTGAGTTGACTCTACCTTTTTCTGGACTATTCAGGAATAGTACTAACTTAAGCACCAAAATAATGGCACAAAGTGGTAAGCTATTCAGATTCAAACATACGAAATAAGTGATTAAAATACAGAAAGTAAAAACTGCATGAGGTAAGACTAGGGCCCTGTGCTAAGTTAAATAAGAATCCTAATATCCAATATATGTAGTTAAATATTAACTGAGTAAATTTCCAATTGGTCATAATTTCAAGAATTCAATTAAGAAGCGCTGTAGAACCCAGGGAGGAAGTCCTTTGTAACACATTATCCATGACATGGGACCACTGAAAGGAGTTGGACCCTACCATGTCTGCTATGAATGTATCTTATTATCAGTGCTTGTATTCTGCCTTGACAAGTCCATATCACAACATTATGGGATAATTTTTACAAATGGTCATATAACTATAGTTTTTTTGTGCAAAAGTCACAAAATTTTTATTTCTCACCCAAAAGTCACAATACTTCAACCATTATAACAAAAAAGTCACAATAGCTGAAAATGGTACACATTTGTGTTTACCTGCGGTTTATGGTGCAATTTCCCAGCAGTTTGTAAACCCACTACAACCTGCGGCTGTTATGACCTCTTTCTCCGCGGTTTTTGACTGGTGCAATTTTTTCTAAAACCTGGCACGGTTTTCCAAAATACTATTAATAAGTTTTAGTAAGTTGGAAAATATTTGAAAGGCAAAAACTTTTAATGAGAACACTTTGACAAACTAAAAAAAAAAATCTTGTTAATCCCAATTTTTGTTTTAGTAAAACCGATGATTCTGAAGTTGTTTTAGTTTGGGAAAAAACAAAAAACAATCTGAAGATCCTTTTTAAGTTTAAGCATAATTCTTATGCTGATAGCTAATATCATTTAGAATTATATCACCCCAAATTTAAAAATATAAAGAGTACAGTAACATGTAATTAGAGGGATAAATATGATGATATCACACTAAAAGAGAAGGTAGAAAGAGAGTGACAGTGAAAACAAATTAACGGGTCGTTTGGTTGAGATAGAGTTTGCGGGTATTAACAATGTACTCCCCTCCGTCCCATTTTAGTTGTCACTTTAGCAAGTTTTATTTGTCCCAAATTAGTTGTCGCTTTAGCATTTCAAGACATTTTTTACCAATTCTTTCCAACTATACCCATATTTAATAAAGGAGTATTTCCTAGAAAAGTCAATTCAGTTTCATTTATTAGGGGTAAAATAGTAAAAGACATACCCTATTTATTGATTTCTTAATGGGCGTGCATAAGCCTAAAGCGACAACTAAAATGGGACGGAGGGAGTACGTATTAGTAATGCGGATATTAGCAATGTGGGTATTAGTAATGCGGGTATTAGTAATATGGGTATTAGTAATGCGGATATTAGCAATGTGGGTATTAGTAATGCGGGTATTAGTAATATGGGTATTAGTAATGCGGGTATTAGTAATGTGGGTATTAATAATGCGGGTATTAGTAATGCGGACATTAATAATGTGGGTATTAGTAATATATGTATTGGCTATGCATATATTATAACGTAGGGATTATTTCTTGAATCACTAATATATTACAAATTAATATAAAATGTTATAATTTAAAATATTTAGTTAGTCCTTAAATATAATTTAAAAATATTCTTACTATTATGAGGGTTAATTTTGTCATTTTAAATTTTAATACCTGTATTATAACCCGCATTATTAATACCACCTTCTACCCCGCATAAAATAATACATAGATTCCCGCATTAATAATGCGGGTATTAGCTATGCGGAAAAGGAAATTGTGAACCAAACATTGTATTAGTAATGCTATGTTTTATGTGGAAAAGGAAAAGACCAACCAAACATGGTATTATAATGCTAAATTTTGTGCAACTATCAAAGAGGAAACCAAACAATGTATTAGTAATACCAAGACTTTATGAGGGTATTAAATTAGTGCTAGTGCAAACCAAACGACCCCTAAAGGAATAGGAAAAGTTAGAAAATGGGTCAAAATGTCATATCCCTTACCCCACATCGGCTGGAACAGGCAAATACATCGACTTTATTAATAGAGGACTGGCAGGTAAGCTCAGTTGTGTTAATGTCACGTGTCTACAGGTGGAATTGATAGATTCTTGTGGAGGATAGAGTTGTGGGAATGGGCTGAATTGGGGTGTGAGTGAGAGAGGCCTGATACGTTAGGTTGTGTTGTACTGTACACGTGGTGGAAAGAGAAACTTCCAAATCTATCATTTTAATTAATAATAATTAATCCTCATCAGATTAGTTCACTAGGTTGTCCTGTACTGTACACGAGGTGGGAAGAGAAACTTCCAAATCTATCATTTTAATTAATAATAATTAATCCTCATCAGATTAGTTCACTTGCTAAGACGGCGGTTTCACCTAGTTTTTGGCGTTATTTATAACCGCTACCAAAATATATGGTTAGTGGCGGTCATGCCAACGGTTGATATAAACTGCCAAAGAGGGCTTTAACGACCCCTCAATGGTTTGTTAATGTCACGTTTCTACAGGTGGAATTGATAGATTCACGCGGAGGTTAGAGTGGTGGGAATGGGCTGAATTGGGGTGAGTGAGAGGGGCCTGATGGGTTGTCTTGTACTGTACACTGGTGGGAATAGAAACTTCCAAATCTATCATTTTAATTAATAATAATTAGTTCTCGTCAGATTAGTTCACTTGCTAAGACGACGGTTTCACCTAGTTGTTGGTGGTATTTCTAACCACTCCCAAAAAATATGGTTAGTAGCGGTCATGCCAACGGTTGATATAAACCACCAAAGAGGGGTTTAACGACCCCGCAATGGTTGTGTTTATTTCACGTTTTACAGGTGGAATCGATAGATCCACGTGGAGGTTAGAGTGACGGGAATGGGCTGAATTTGGGGTGAGTGAGAGGGGCCTAATGGGTTGTCTTATACTGTATACGTGGGGGAAGAGAAACTTTCAAATCTATCATTTTAATTAATAATAATTAATTCTCGTCAGATTAGTTCACTTGCTAAGACGGCGGTTTCACCTAGTATGTTGGCGGTATTTATAACCGCTGCAAAAAAATATGGTTAGTGGCGGACATGCCAACGGTTGATATAAACCTCCAAAGAGGGGTTTAACGACCCCTCAGTGGTTGTGTTAATGTCAAGTTTCTACAGGTGGAATTGATAGATCCACGTGGAGATTAGAGTGGCGGGAATGGACTGAATTGGGGGTGAGTGAGAGGGGTCTGATGGGTTGTCTTGTACTGTACAAGTGGTGGGAAGAGAAACTTCATAATCTATCATTTTAATTAATAATAATTAATTCTCGTCAGATTAGTTTACTTGCTAAGACGGCGGTTTCACCTAGTTTGTTGGCGGTATTTATAACCGCCACCAAAAAATATGGTTGGTGGCGGTCATGCCAACGATTGATATAAACCGCCAAAGAGGGGTTTAACGACCCCTCAATGGTTGTGTTAATGTCACGTTTCTACAGGTGGAATTGATAGATTCACGTGGAGGTTAGAATGGCGGGAATGGGCTGAATTGGGGGTGAGTGAGAGGGGCCTGATGGGTTGTCTTGTACTGTATACGTGGTGGGAAGAGAAACTTCCAAATCTATAATTTTAATTAATAATAATTAATTCTCGTCAGATTAGTTCACTTGCTAAGACTGCGGTTTCACCTAGTTTGTTGGCGGTATTTATAACTGCTGCCAAAAAATATGGTTAGTGGCGGTCATGCCAACGGTTGATATAAACCGCCAAAGAGGGGTTTAACGTCCCTTCAATGGTTGTGTTAATGTCACGTTTCTACAGGTGGAATTGATAGATCCACATGGAGGTTAGAGTGGCGGGAATGGGCTGAATTGGGGGTGAGTGAGAGGGGCCTGATGGGTTGTCTTGTACGGTACACGTGGTGGGAAGAGAAATTTCCAAATCTATCATTTTAATTAATACTTAGTAATTAATTCTCGTCAGATTAGTTTACTTGCTAAGACGACAGTTTCACCTAATTTGTTGGCGGTATTTATAACCGCTACAAAAAAATATGGTTAGTGGCGGTCATGCCAACGGTTGATATAAACCACCAAAGAGGGGTTGAACGACCCCTCAATGGTTGTGTTAATGTCACGTTTCTACAGGTGGAATTGATAGATCCACGTGGAGGTTAGAGTGGCGGGAATGGGCTGAATTGGGGGTGAGTGAGGGGGGCCTGAATGGTTGTCTTGTACTGTACACGTGGTGGGAAGAGAAACTTCCAAATCTATCATTTTAATTGATAATAGTTAATTCTCGTCAGATTAGTTCACTTGCTAAGACAGCGGTTTCACCTAGTTTTTTGGCGGTATTTATAACCGTGCCAAAAAATATGGTTAGTGGCGGTCATGCCAACGGTTGATATAAACCACCAAAGAGGGGTTTAACGACCCTCAATGGTTGTGTTAATGTCACGTTTCTACAGGTTGAATTAATAGATCCACGTGGAGGTTAGTGTGGCGGGAATGGGCTGAATTGGGGGTGAGTGAGAGGGGCCTGATGGGTTGCCTTGTACAGTATACGTGGTTGGAAGAGAAACTTCCAAATCTTATTTTAATTAATAATAATTAATTCTCGTCAGATTAGTTCACTTGCTAAGACGGCGGTTTCACCTAGTTTGTTGGCGGTATTTATAACCGCTGCCAAAAAATATGGTTAGTGGCGGTCATGCCAACGGTTGATATAAACCGCCAAAGAGGGGTTTAACGACCCCTCAATACACGACAGTCCGTAAACGCCATGAATTTCCTTTTGCGGCAGTCCAAACCGCTGATAAATCTGTTTTTCAACTGCTTGTAAGTGCAATTTTTTTGTAGTGATAGCTGAAAATGGTACAACATCGGTGACTCCTTCTTTTTTTTTTCCAAAAATAACCTTTTAGATAAATGAGTATACTAATTAATAGACCTCACCCCACCCAACATTATCTACTATTAAAATTAAAGCTAACCTGCTTATCCATATATTTAAGCGCTTATATTGGCAAGCTATTTGTCAATGTAAGCTAATTTTATTTGTTATATATTTAGTGTTTTCTACTATACATCTTATTAAATACTGAAATACAACAAGAGAATAATAATACATTATATAATCGCTTAATGGGTTTAACGTATTAAGTATGTGGAGCGGATGGGCCTATTACTTCCAATGTTGCTTGATTAAGTGATATCTTTTTGTTGTTTCAGTTTAGCAATATAAGGTCTCCTTTGTTGGGGGCTTATGAAGGATTTGTGCGAGTTTGGCAATAGTCTTAAGGAAGACGGTGGATAAGGAATCAAGAATTGGTATGCAACCAATACCAGTACCTCAAACGTGACACTCGCAATGGAGGGTTAAGAGTTGAAGGTTAAAGGACTTCAAGGTGAGATGGCTATTACTTATCTACGAGAAGTAAAGCTTGAAAGGGAAGAGCAAAGTATTGTATTGGATGGAAAATCAGCGAGACCTTAAGCAAGAGCGCGAGGCTTGACTCAAGTCGATCTTAAAGGCAAGTCCATAAGGAGAGGTGGCGTGGCCCACTGCCTCGAAAGACCGCCTTAGAGAAGAGGCAAAACCGAGCCCAAGGTACAGAGCTCGGAATGATTACCACGAAACAACGCCCCCGAGTAAGCACCATACCTCGTCAAAATGAGGTCTTAACTTTGTAAGTGTCGACCATTGCCCAGGCATTTAAGAAAAGATTATGAGCTGACAACGATCAAATGCAGAGTAATGACCATAAAGCGTAGTTATTATGGCTACAACGTTACTCTTCTTATCAACTATAAATAGGAACCCTTTGTAATCAGGAAGATCATCCAGAAATACAACAGTTGACTTATATTCTTAAGCTTTGTCTCGTTTATATACATATTAGCTCATTTATTTCTTGCCTCGTTTATTTCATCATTAAGCATTTGTTTCGTTAAATTCAATCTTAGTTTGATCATAACTTTGATACAAGAAAATTATCAATCAACCCCAAAAAATTCGATTTGTTGTCCTATATCGATTTAGGCCAACACAAATTGGCGTCGTCTGTGGGGATTTGGAAATAATGCTTGTTCCAAAGTTTGCAGCTTCGTTCTTACTCAAAAATGGCTGACATTTTTATGATAATGTTTCCATCCAAACACCTGATCAAACAACGGGAGCCACCTAAACCAGTGGAGGGACTCTAACCCCTCCAACTGGCCCAAACTCCTCCGATTGGCCTAACACTACCCGTTAGCCCCATTCCACCAGTTAACTCCACTCCATTAGCATGGTTAACATCACCAAATGGATCAACTCCTCCGATCGGTCTAACTCCTCCCATAGAGTAATTTCAGCCGATCCAACTTCCTCGGGCTCTAGTGATCTATTCCAGCAATTCATGATGAACTCATTGCAACAGATGCGAGAGCAAGCGCTGCAAGCGGCGGCGCAAGCTCAATTTAATGAACAATTTCGAAGCTCTTTACAAGCCCTCTCTGGAACTGAGGTAATCTTAATTTGTCCCCATGGGAACCACCGTGAGAGGATTTCCAAATGAAGTCACATCTGGGAGCTCGGGGACTGCAGCTCCCACGTTGTCTCAAACAAGCATCGCATCCGAATTTGAGAAGTGGAAGAAAGATTTCGAGGCCAACATGTAAAACGGCTCGAAAATGTGCCAGGGGTTCGGAAACCTCAACGCGTGCTGGATATTGAAAAATCATCAACTACCTTTCAAGCCCGAGGCTGCTCCAGAACCCATCCCAAAACATGCCAAGCTGGAGATTTTAAAAAAGTATGATGGGACAACTAACCTAGTCGACCATATAATCGAGTATATGATCATGGTCAAAAGCAAAATTTTACTCCAATCGAAAGGGAGTCCATGTTCTTGAAAAAATTCGTCGATACCTTGAAAAGGGGCTCTGCGTTGGTACATGCTTCTCCCCTCCGTCCATCTCTAACTTTGAGGAAATGGCAGACATGTTCATCAAGGCTCACACTGAAGCCTAAAAGATCTTTAAAAGAAGGGAGGACATCTTCTACGTCAAACAAGGATACCTCGAGCCAATCAAGGACTTTCTCGAACGCTTTCAGGCTGAAAGAATGGATCTGCCGAAATGATGACAGTTTGGCGGTCATGGCTTTTGAAAATCTCAATGTGAGCAATTTGAAGCTGCAGCCGAATTAAAGAAAGAGCTTCAACAATGGTAAGCCCGAACCTGGGACGAGTTGCATGATCAGCCACGACGAAGATCAGGCTCGAGGAAGTGGAGTGGAGAAGGACATATCGGAACAATTCCTACGAGGTAGATCTGAGTCCTCTCGACGCGCCGACGCACTACGAGGGAACTCAAAAAATCGTTACGAGTCATACAATGGATCTCAAAAGCAACATGTAAGTGCGCCTCGGGGGACAGCAATATTTTAGCCAACGGCTCGGAGGAAAGGCTGGCTTGTCCTCTAATCAAAAGTCCCCTGGCCCATCTTTGGTGTCCAAAGAGAGAAGACTTGCCTCGGATCTCCGAGTACAATTTCAGCATATCCACCACTAAATTGGTGAATGTGATCAAAGAATGATTGATCAAGGGGTGAGGTTCCTAAGGACATGAGAATACCCCCGAGCAAGAGAGATCAAAAGCAACATTGTGAATTTCACATGGATTATGGGCACAGAACCGAGGACTATAAAGCACTGTGCCTCGAGGTAGCCCATCTTCTTGAGAAGGGAGTGCTAACTGAGTATTTGATCGATAAAGGGAAATGAACTACTCAAAAAATAGGAGAGAGGAACAACCACCTCAAACACAATCACCAAAAAGAGTGGTGAATCATTACTGGGGGGGTCCGAGGTAAATGATAAACTCTGCTGCTTCAAAGAAATTTGAAAGTCGTCAAGTACAGCCGAGAAGAGAGTAAGAGCTGGTGGATCAGGCAAAGAAATGGTGTTTAGCAAGGAGGGCTGTGATGGGATGATGTTTCCCCACTGTGACGCACTAGTAATCACGCTCAGGATCAACGACTGCGATGTCAAACAGCCTTAATCGATCCTCGCAGCTCAGTAAACATCATTAACTATGGAGCCATCAAGAAGATGTGGTTGAAGGACCTCGTCGTCCAAAGGCAACCATATTAACAGGGTTCAACAATTCTACCGAGAAGACTTTGGGAGAAATAACCTTCACAACAACTATAGAGGGGGTGGATAAGAAAACCACCTTTCAAGTGATGGCCAAGGACATGGCCTATAATGTCATTCTTGGAAGGCCCTAGATCTATGAAATGGAAGTTGTACCATCGACCCTGCAACAGGTAATTAAGTTTCCAACCCCATGGGGAATAAGAGCCATTCAAGGAGAGCAACAAATAGGTCGAGAGTGCTTTTCGATTGCAATGAAGAGTATGGTCGCCCTGATTTGGCAAGCAAATGAAATAATCAATTTTCCCAAGACCCCTCGTCTGCTTTTCTGAAGAAAACGGAACCTAGTAATCAACCCCTGCACCATGCACTGATCACTGGGGAGGGAGAAGGATGAATGGGGACTAGTCAAACTGATCGACCATTTAGAATAAAAAAATTCAAATAAGCGAAGACTCAGCAACCAGTGACTTCAACAGACAAGACCCTCGGAGAACAAGTGGTCATCTCGCTGAAGTCTACCCTTGGAGACTCACTCATTAGTTTGTGCTTTGATTTGTTTCCTGCCTAAGTCCTACTGCGACCATGCGTCTTTTGTAATAAAGGCTCGCAAATGCATCTTTTTAATGAAATAAATTTGATTCAACATCTTTTTACTGTCACCTAATATGCATAGCCAATTATTATTTAAGCCTCCGGCTCAAGGGTGAGACGTCGCCCTAAGCTAGCTCGAATAAGGAAAATCTGAAAAGTGTTGCAAGCAAACTCATAGTGAACACAACCAATATTCTAAAAAAGAAGTTCCATTCATAAACAGCTCAGAGGCCAAAGTATTTACAAAACAAGTGGCCCGAAGGCCTAACAGAAAATGACAGCAAAAAAAGAAATAAAAATGCTACTCTAAGCTTCTACCTTGGAATCATCTTCTTCGTCATTTGAGCTCCCGCTGCTTGAAGGAAGACTTTCCATCAAATTTTAAGCTGTGATAGTATCACTTTCAACCTAAGCGATCTTCGCATCAAGGTTAGCCCCGCTACGGACACTCCTTCAAAGTTTTTAGCCTCGTTTGAATAACGGCCCAATTCTTGTCAACTTTGGCTTAGGTCCTCCTCATTCCACGCCTGGAGGAGAAGGAATCAAATTTGTTCCACAAAAAACTTGGCCTTGCTTTTGAGCCACTCTGTCTCTCCAACCAGCTGCCTCTTCTCTCCCGGCCAGCTCACTTATTTTGAGCAACTTCTGTTTTAAATCAGCATTGAAACTTCTTTACGCGCTCGTAATACTCCCTCCGTCCCAATTATGTGGCACCATTTCCTTTTTTGTTTGTCCCAAAATCATTGGCACCTTTCCTTATTTGACAACTATTTAATGCATCATCTCTATTTTACCTTGTTGGGCCCTACATACTTTTAAACCTACCAACAACTTTTTTATTACTCAAATCTCTCTCTCTTACTTTTCAAGGGTAAAAATTGATACTTAACAAGGTCAAACCTCTATTTTCTTAAACTCCGTGCCCGGTCAAATGGTGCCACATAATTGAGACGGAGGGAGTAATAGACTGGGCCTCGGTCTTACCCTCTTCAGCTCAGCATCGCAGAGCTCTTTCAAACGAGCCATCTTCTCCTCAACGGCGGACTTAGCCTCGAGAGCTTTGAGCTCCTTAAGATCAGATTTTTCAGTAGCTTTCTTGCTTGGTCAAGCTCAAGCCTTGTGCTCAACAATTCTTTCTCAAGTACTCTTCATCTGAGACTCAAGTCTTGCCAGCTCTCGCCTCCATCATGCCCTCATTTCCTAAGATTTGATCTCGACGACATTCGATCTCGGCAGCCCTGATAGAGTTGATGTAACACTACAAAGAAAAACTTAGAAAAAATCAAAAAGGAAGCAAAAACAAGGCCGAAGGAAAAAGTTGGGAGAAGAAGGTATACATGAATAGCGTGCTAAGTAGCATCAGCCATCAAATCAGCAACAGTACTTTCCCCGAGGCGGTCACTCTCCAACGGAACCTAGGAGCCCACGAAGACTGATCGGGGCCTGAATATCACCATCTAAAAGCAAAGATCGGAGGGAATTTTGATTTGTAACGAAATTGCTCCAAGAAGCTGAATCTGGAGCAGGCTCGGAAGCAGCCCGAGGAATCTTGTTGTCCACTCGAGGTGGTTGAACGTCATCGTTTCCAATATAGCTGAAGGCTGAGCTACACATTTAGCTTTATCAACAACTTGAACTGGCTCTGCTCATTGAGGAGGGGAAGGCTGCAGCCTTTTCTTGGTCCTTCTCCATCTCCTCAACATGAGTGAGCTCAGGGAAAGGGACAGGTTCCATTCTGTCCCGTTTCCTTCTGAGGTTTTCTTCAAGGATGAATTTCTTCCTTTTCAAAGCTAAAAGGAAAGGGAAATGTACAGGTAGCAGAGAAAAATGAAGCAAAAGGAAAAACCCAAAACTGAAGGGACAAACACTCAACCTATCTTAACCCTAAGGACAGGTGACCCCCTCCGGGACTACTCCTTTATCTTTCTCTTCCTTTTCTTCTTTCCCCTTCGAAGGTTTCCAATCAAACCTTGAGGACACTTAAAGCATCCCCCGCCTCGGGGACTTCTTCCTTCTTGTCTTTCTTTCGTTTCTTCTCCTTCGGCGCGGGTGACCACCCTCTTTGGGAGACCTACAACATAGAAAGATAACAATTCATCGAGAAAAAATGCTCGAGGAAAAGATAGAGGATAAAAAAAATTTGAAGACAACCCACCGTGCCGTTTGCATGCCCAACAGTTCTCATCCAAAGCAGCCAAAATCATCCACGATCTTTTCTATCTGGATTTGGCATCGTAATAGCTTGGACCCATTGGTTCAAATCCTTCGGGTGAACAATCAGGATCGCCTTAGCTCAACACAAATCAGAGAAGGGGAATTAAGCTAAGAAGTTGCCGAAGTCAAATCAAAAAGACCGAGGAAAATACTTACGTGCTCGATTCCATTGATCAGGAAAACTAGGCCTCGAGGACCAAAATATTAGTAGGCAAAACAAAACCAAAGCTCATTCCACCCACAGTCCTCGGTGTCTTCGCTCTTTGTAATCAACAAGTCGAGCCTCGTTTGTTAAGTTGGACGATTCCGTCCTTATGAAGGGATGGGTAGAAGAGATACAAAAGATGATCAAGAGTACAAGTGACCCCCGTCTAGCTTGAATATGCCTCCATATCCTGGGGCCAATTTGGACTATGCACAATTGATAGGTACGTCAAAAGGGTCCAACACCTCGGGACACGAAGGGAGAAACCTATTGTGAGGGATAGGTGAAAACGAAAAGAGCGTCTCTCAAATCTATCACATACTCGGCTATTAGGGGCAGGAATACCAAACCTCAATCTCTGGACCCCAATTGCAATCAGACCGAACCAGATATATGTCGCCTGAGTAATCAAGCTTGGCGTATTTTGAACAGGGATATTTCTCCACCTCATAATATCTATCTCGGTCTGGGGCTGCATAACAAAATTCTTCGAGAGGTCTATTTTGGAGGGGATAACATGGCGAGGTTCAAGCTCGAGGTCGTCCGAAAGAGGCTCATCGTTATCAATGTCCTTCATGTTAATGTCATCGTCATCAACCATAACTGCCTCAGCGGTGTTAGCCACAACTGGACATTGTTCTTGGCCCAAACCACTTGATGAGGTAAATCATCCATATTAAAGTCAGGGGGAATAATAACGCTCAATGGTTCGGGAAAATTCAGTAGTTCGCCACCAATGATCATGGTGTCAACAAAAGAAGGTGGAGAGTTTGGTGAATTTGGCTTAGTCATTTTTCATAAAGAAGTTCTAGGTGGCGAAAGAAGAAATTTCAAGAAAGTTTTGCGTATTATGCTCTGGATTTTCAAGAAGTTTTTGGGTGGCCCAATATTATGCTCTGGATTTTCTTTGGGTATTAATCATCCCACTTGGAGGGGTTCAACTATACCACTATAAATTTCTAATAAGTGGTCTTGTTCACTAGGATTTAACCTCTTGATACATGAACTTGTGCCAGTTGGCTGAGCTTGAAGACCTTGAACTTAGCCCTCCCATATACTTATATATGTCTGCTTGATTAACTGACGCATTTGAATAAACTTAGCATGAATTTGATTTTGTTGATGTGTTCTAAAGCAATAAAAAATTGGAAATTATTTCACACGTCTTACATAAAGTGCTCTTATAATAAAGAGGGATTAGTAGGTGTTGCCATAGATAGCTGCGAATCTAAACATCATACATGGCACACTAAGAATATACCTGCCAAAATGCTTTAAGGCTTACGGACAGGCTTGATTCCGGTGAGGCTTATGCCGTAAACGGCCATAGTATGTACAAAAAACGTCTAACGCTCAACGCTCGAGGTTCGCTCAATAGAACATACGCAATTCATCTGTCAAATTCTCCTAATTAAAGATGTTCACCCATAATATTCTCTAAAAATGAATGTTACAGGTCATATTTATTTCTAAAAAATAGAGAAATTGAGTGTAACTCAAATAACGAGATATAATATTGTGCATATTATAATTGAGAGCATCATTAAAATGATTATTATTTGTATATTTATCTGAAAATGCATAGTCGATGTCATCGTTACTTGTTATTGGTCTTAATACTTATTCATGTCTCTCAAAATTATTGGATTCAATAATTTGGCGATTTGGATTGTGTATTTTTTATCATGAAGAGTTAATGCTTTAAAATTATAATAGCACTAAATTTATTGACTATTCACTTGTTTATTTTAACAAATGTTGATTTATTAATTCTTTGAAAGTTAAGGCCTTATAGTTTATTTGTATTTATAAAAATTTAATATTATTCAATCTGTTATACTTGTTAAAATTTAGATTTTTTATTTCTATAAAGTTCTTTAATCGTATGCTAATCAAAAGTATCTCATTGTGTTAGGATTTTTTACACAAATATACAAATTTCTCAACCCTTAATTATAAAAATAGCAATATTTCTCTAATTACAATGCATAGTATTATTTTTTTAGCACATTTATAAGACATTTCACTTTCATTTCCCCAAATTACTAACCTATCTCACTTTACTCTCTCTTCCTTCCCATAGCCCCTCTCCCCCAATGTCACTGCCATCACCCCTACCCCAACCACCCAGTGCCCCCCATGATGCTGCCATCACCCCCACCCCCACCACCCCAGCCACCATCAAAATCACTACCCGACCCGCAACAGCCCAACGATTCAGATCAGAAAAAGCTACAATTAAGAATCTACTTCTCCTTCTAGGGGCACCGGTAGCAGTGACGCCACCAGAGTTTTCTCGCCGAAGCTCAGGTCGGTGGTCGCTCCCTTTCCTTTCTTTTCCGTCAAAAATTGTTCAGCGGCACTGTAGATCTATGCCTTCGATTCTGGCAACAAGTTTTTAGATATTATCGAGTTTTTTTAGATATCATAATGGTGTCTCTTTTGAGACGAAGTGGGTGGTTGAATTTATGCACCGTGATATTTGGATCTATTCTTTGTTGGTTGATGCATTTGTTGTTTCTGCAAATTAGTTTTGGTCTCAAGATTCCTTATTTTCTTTGCTTCTGATACTCATTTAATTGGTATTTGATATCCTTGTGAGACTTGTCTTGTCAAGTTAATGGTGGCTATGGATCTTGGGCAGCTGTTGTAGATAAATAAAGGTTGCTCTATTTGTGCTATTGTCTTTAACCTAGCATACTAGTTTACTAAGTGCTCTACTTTTTAATAATGTAGATATGATGTTCTGAAATTGGCTCCATTTCCTTGTTTATATAATGTAGACAAATTCACGTATTAACAATTGATATGATTGTAGTCTATGTTGGTCTAGTTAGATACAGTACTATAATGACCTGAAATGGTGCAGAAACAGTTAAATACGGTGCTGAAATGATCTGAAACAGTGCAGAAACTGTTGAAAACGGTGCAGAAACAGTTAGATACGGTACTGCAGAAACAGTTGAAACGGTGCAGAAACAGTTAGATACAGTACTGCAGAAACAGTTGAAACGGTGCAAGAAACAGTTAGATACGGTGCTGCAGAAACAGTTGAAAACGGTGCAAAAACAGTTAGATACGGTGCTGCAGAAACAGTTGAAACGGTGCAGAAACAGTTAGAAACAGTTGAAACGGTGCAGAAACAATTAGATACGGTGCTGTAGAAACAGTTGAAATGGTGCAGAAAACAGTTAGATACGGTGCTGCAGAACAGTGAAACGGTGCAGAACAGTTAGATACGTGCTACAGACACAGTTGAGATACGATGAGATACAACGAGATACATCGATGATGGGATGAGAAAAGTGAAATTGGGAAAATGATAAGAATAAAAGTGAAATTGGGGGAAATGGTAGGAGGAAAAGTGAAATAGGGAGAAACGTTAGATACGGTGATGAAACAACTGTAAAATAATATGATACAATAAAACATTGTAAAACAACTGTTGAAACATTATGATATAGTCCGAACGACTTTAAAACAGTATGATACAATCTGAAACGACGTTGAAACAGTATGATACGGTCTGAGACGACATTGAAACAATCTGAAATAGTTATAGAAACAGTATGATACCTGTCTAAAACGGGAGTTGATACAGTTAAAACAGTATGATACAGTTTGAAACGGAGTTGAAACGGTGTTAAAAAACAGTTAGATACGGTGCTGCAGAAACAGTTGAAACGGTGCAGAAACAGTTAGATACGGTGCTGCAGAAACAGTTGAAACAGTGCAGAAACAGTTAGATACGGTGCTGCAGAAACAGTTGAACGATGCAGAAACAGTTAGATACGGTGCTGCAGAAACAGTTGAAACGGTGCAGAAACAATTAGATACGGTGCAAGAAATAGTTGATACGGTGCAGAAATAGTGAGATTCAACGAGATACCTTGAGGGATGGATGAGAAAAAGTGAAATTGGGAAAATGAGAGGAGTAAAAGTGAAAATGGAGGGAAATGGTGGGAGGAAAAGTGAAATTGGGGGAAATGGGAGGAGCAAAAGTGATAGTGGGGGGAAATAGGAGGAAGAATGTAAGGGGTTTGGTATGTTATGAGAAATATTGTTATGTTTTTGGTATGTTTGTAATTATCTTGTATTTTCCTCTATATAGGGTAATTTTACTAAAATGTTGTTGTGTTTGGTAATTAAGCTCTAAAACTTGTACTTTTATGTAAAAATCCTTGTGTTTAAGCTATACAATGTTATTCTTTTTGTATTCAAAAGGCACAGTAAGAATGTACTTGCCATAACAAAAAAATAAAAATAATAAAAATAAAAATAAATAAAATAAAAAGAAGAATACACTTACCATTAGTGAGACCACTACACTTTCTTGACACGGCAGTGGGTCAATAAATTAAGTGAAATTTTGATACAGTAATAATTAAGCAATTCTTATATCATGTGAATTTGTGTTTATCTTAACATTACGTTATTTTTCTGTTCCTTTGCAACGTGATATTTGCTTATGATGTCATATGATTCCTCTTCGAAAGCTTGCTATCCTAGACTTGTCATTGTCAGTGCCATAATTTCAGCTTAGATTATGTTCTCTACCTTGTAGCCAAGAGGTACTAAAGCCTGTATTGCAATATCATATGCATCCAGCATCTTCAGCAAGCATTGTTACTTGCTATTGGATAGCATTATTTGGATCTCTGTGGAAGGAGGGAATAACTCGTAGTTGAAGGAAAGCAGCCTCAATTGAATGTCTTGAGTCTTCCTCTATTATCGTTTTGAGTTGAATAACAGGTTATCAAATACTATATCTTATTACTTAACTGAAGCTTAGATTATCAATGATCAATGTAGTTTGGAACCTTTAGAATTGAATGGGTGGTGGTGAAGACAGTTGAAGGATTTCTTTATTGTTGTGCGTTTAGAAGTAAAAAGAAGACAACTAGAGCATGAGAATGTATATATTTTTTCGATAACCGAAAAATACCCAAGTGCCAAAATGACGAACGGTCCGAAACTCGGTAGATGATGAGCCTGCCCTCATAAACTCAAATACCAAGTTTTTGTCTATGGCGGCATTCAACGGCCTATATATCACAAGCTGAGGTCTTACTACTAGACCAAAGCCCGGGGCCCTCGAGCATAAAAATATGTTGTCCCTTTGATGTTTGGCATTTTATGCCTATATTTCCTTAATATTTCCTCACGTTTGGATACTTTATTAGCCCGTTTTCTAGTTTATGAATGCGGTTTTGCACTAATTTTATGTCGTGTGTATGTAGGTTGTTATGCAGTGCAATTGGAGCTTTAAAGAGCATGATTGAGCAAGAAAAGATTGGATTTTGATTGAGGATTGGATCGAGCACACGAAGGCACAACACGAAGCGAGTAAAGGAGCAAGGAAACAGGAAATTGCACTGGCGCCACAGGTGGCGCGCCGCGCCAGGCAAAGCGCCCAGCCTGTGGCGCGATTTCTCACGTGGCACGGGGCAAAAGCGTGCAGTGTTTGACGGGTTCTGCTTGTCCAAGTGCGGTCGGGGGCGCGGTGCGCCCGTTATAGCGCCCTGGAGCAAATTTTGACTTCCTATTTCGTCTAGGCTTAGGTCTTACTTATTACCAGGCCTTTGTAAACCTTATAAATACTCTTTTACTTAGTTTTTGATAGGAGTTCAGACCTTGGAGCAAGTTTTGGAGGAGAGGGGAGGAGCCCTAGATGTCTTCTAACAAGTTCTTTCTCTCTTTCTCTTATACTTCTCTTTAATTCTATAGTTTGTTCGTTCTAGGGTTAGAGTAAATACATGAAGGTTGATGTTTGAAAGTTGATTTCTATATATTGATTTACCATTACGGATTGTTTATTCTTTCTTGATCATAATTGTTTGATTATTGAGGCCTGATAATTGAACACTATCTACGGTTTTTAGATTGAACTCGAAAGAGAGAATTTATGAACGCAATAAGAAAGAGTAAAGCTAGATTGTGAACCCGGGCATCGGGGAACCAATTTGTGAGTAGGATAGACATATACTAGCTCGCCTAGCTTAACTAATCACAGAATTCGTTAATGCGTGCACGTGTTTCAACCCATAGACATATAGGGATTGGAGTAGCCTGCATAGACCGTGAAGAATCGAAAGGTTTTCACAGGTACATTTAACCTGTAGTTAGCAATCTAGGAAATCAAGAAGTAGAATCAATTGAAAAACTCAACTGGATTGTTTGTAACTCTGACCCTGGACCGTTTCTTCTTTATTGATAACAACTATAGTTTGCTCTCGAATACTTGATTTCAGTTACTTGTTTTAATTATTGCATTTAGTTAGTAAAAATATCAACCATTGGAAAAAGATCTCTGAATAGTTTTTAAGAAATTGTTTGCTAGGATTCAGTCTGAATAGTCCTCGTGGGAACGATACTCTACTTATCACTTTATTACTTGTCGACCACGTATACTTGCGTGTGCGTTGGGAGCAACACCCTTCTAATCTCTAATCCTGCTATTTGTTGAGAGGTGGATGTAAGTATCACCACAATTTCTAATACAAATCAATAGCAAAATACGCAGCGGAATTAAAGGTCGAGTTTACCTCCAGCCATTGTTGTCGTCGGATCATCGTAGGCATCGGAGTAACTCCGGTGAGTCTATTCCTAGGTTTGGTAGGTCTTCTAAGCACTAAATCCTTACTATAGATGGTGTATTACAGATTAAGAAGTTGTGCTTAGGGACAGTAATAGAATGTGTTCAATGACATTAAATAACAGATATGAGAAATAACATATTAAGTATGACATTAAATAACAGATATCATGCACAATAATAGATATGAGAAATATTACATTAAATAGAGTTTCACCAACATTCGTTACTATAACAAAAGTTTACATAATGGAACCAAGTCTCATATTACCAACGTGATCCTTAAATTTATATGGTGGCATACCTTTAGTTAAAGGATCAGCTAACATCAAATCAGTGCCAACTTGTTCAACGACCACTTTTTTATCTCTAACACGTTCTTGCAAGGCTAGATACTTAATATCGACGTGCTTATTACCAGTTCTGGTATTACTAGCCAATAAGACAGCAGATGTATTGTCGCAATATATCCTCAATGGCCTAGAATAGAATCAATAATTCTAAGCCAATAAATGAAACTCTTCGACCGTACACGATGTAAGGCAGCCTCAAAACATGAAACGTATTCAGCCTCCATAGTGGAAGCAGCAGTCAAGATCTGCTTGGCACTCCTCCAAGATATAGCTCCACCGGCCAACATAAAAATGTATCCTGATGTTGATTTGAGTGAATCAACGCATCCAGCATAGTCTGAATCAGAGTAGTCAATCACCTCCAACTTGTCTGATCGTTTATGCATAAGCATGTAGTCTTTTGTCCCTTGAAGATATCTTAGGACTTTCTTCGCAGTTCTCTAGTAGTCAACACCTGAATTAATCTAATATCTTCTCAACATTCCAACGGCAAATGCAATGTCAGGCCTTGTACAAACCTGAGCGTACATCAAGCTTCTAACAACAGAAGCATATGAAATATTTTTCATTTGTTCCCGTTCAAAAATGTTCTTCGGGCACTGATTCAGGATGAACTTTCCACCCTTCACTATGGGAGCTACACTAGGTGAACAGTCCTTCATATGAAAGCTCTCTAAAATTTTGTTGATATAGGTTTCTTGAGATAAATCCAAAATACCTCGATGTCTATCTCGATGAATCTTTATGCCAATGACATAAGATGCATCACCCATATCATTCATATCAAACTTTTTAGAGAGAAACTGTTTCACTTTATATAATAATCCCTTATTATTGGCTGCAAGTAATATATCATCTACATATAGAATTAAGAAATAAATTTTACTCCCACTAACCTTGTGATATATACATTAATCCATAATGTTCTCTACAAAATCAAATGAAGAGATAACATCATGGAATTTTAAATACCACTGGAGGGAGGCTTATTTTAATTCATATTTTTTTTTTTAGTTTGCATACCAAGTGCTTACAATTGCTAGAGAAGAATCCTTTAGGTTGTTTCATGTAAACCTGTTCCTCTAGATCACCATTGAGAAATGCGGTTTTCACGTCCATTTGCTGCAATTCTATGTCAAAATGGGCTACTAATGCCATCATCACGCGCAAGGAATCTTTCGTAGAGACATGAGAGAAAGTCTCTGTGAGTCAATTCATTCCCTTTGAGTGAATCCTTTAGCAGCGAGTCTTGCATTATATCTTTTTATGTTGCCCAACGAGTCTCTTTTAGTCTTAAAGACCCATTTACATCCAATGACTTTTTCACCACTAGGAAACTCGGCAAGATCCCAGACTTCGTTACTTTTCATGGAGTTCATCTCGTCTTTCATGGCATTGTACCATAATTCCGACTCTTTTCAATTCATGGCTTGTGAAAAAGACTCGGGATCATTTTCGGCACCAATGTCAGATTCTTATAGATACACAACATAATCGATCAGATATTGTTGATTTCTTTTCTCTAGTAGATTTCCTTAATGTTGTATCAACATTTTCCTGAGAATCGTATTGTTCAACTGGTTGTTCATTTGCTTCTGAAATTTCTTGAACAACTTGATCTACTGGAATATTTTCAGCAGCTTGTGGAATTTTACTTGAAGTAGAAAGTTGATCTCTTAGAGATATTGAATTACGAAACTAACCACTCCCACTAATCAAGTCATTCTCAAGAAATTTTGCATTTCTTGATTCCACAATTCTGGTGTTATGGGATGGACAGTAGAATCTGTATCCTTTGGACCTTTCGGCATATCCAATGAAATACCCACTAATGGTCCTTAGATCCAGCTTTTTTTCTTGTGGGTTGTATAACCTTAGACGGGTATCCCCATACGCGTATATGTCGCAAACTCAGTTCCAACCTCTGAATAACTCAAAAAGTATCTTTGAGACAGCCTTTGATGCAATCCAAAATGCGGAAGCTAAAACATACGACACAAACTATGCGGAAGCGATAAATAACGAGATAAATGATATCAATGATATCGGGGAAACAAGGATTGGGGAGTCAAGAAACGAGAAGAAAGAACGGATTAATGAATTCAAGACATGAATTAATAATCCAAAAGGGGGAAAGTGAAACTCGAACCTTACAATGGACTCAACTAGGTGTCGATCGCCATAGGTTCCAAGTTAACGAGATACATGAAGCCTCGGGCTTCGAACTAGAAGGGCTCGGCCTCTTCTC
This sequence comes from Petunia x hybrida, assembly GCA_037355625.1. Lineage (NCBI taxonomy): Eukaryota > Viridiplantae > Streptophyta > Magnoliopsida > Solanales > Solanaceae > Petunia > Petunia x hybrida. The sequence goes on along the minus strand of JBBBVM010001185.1, from coordinate 1,040,188 downwards.
TAATTCTCTCTTCTCTCTATTCAATTCAAGCTAAACTATGAAATGAAGAACAAAATGTGCTATATATACATTTACACTGAAAATGGACAAAAATGGCCCTGAAGCTGATTCTGCCTCGCTGCTCAATACTTCTTCTTCGCGATCGCACCAGGAAGGCTCGCGATCGCGCTGGGCATTCCTCAAAGCATCGCGATCGCGCCAAGGGCTCGCGATCGCGCAGGTTCCAGCATTTCCCAGCATTGCTCATCCTCGCCTTCGCGTGCAGGTCGCGCTATCGCGCAGGGTCTTCAACTACTCTTCGCGATCGCGCAGGTGAGGTCGCGATCGCGCAGAGGAAATCCTCTTCCTTAGGCAGTGAGCTCCCAGTTTGCTCCCCTGTTTTGCCCTGTTTTGGGCTGCTCAGTTTCCTGCCCTGTTTCCTCCATCCGTTGGCGCTCCAATGCATGATCTTCAAGTTGTTTCCGGAGGCTTTGACTCGTATCCGTTGTGCTCTCGAGCTTGGCTTTTGATGGTTGTCGTTTAGGCCATTTTGGGCTGCATCATCCTCCCCTTCTTGAAAGGATTTCGTCCTCGAAATCGAACCATCAAAACCTACAATCAAAACAAGCACAACCAAAACGTCCTACTTCACAAGTAGGTTAGCTTAACAAGGATAAGTGCAAGTGGTGTGGAAAACACACTCTTGTGATAGAGCCAAGCATCAATACCAATTGAAAAGCGTATGTCCCCAAAGGAGACGTCATAGTCTTGGCTCGACAAGAACAAGCACTCATTGTCAAAACAAGCAAAGAGATCAAGGATATGCATATAGCAATTAAATTTCCCACGAACCCTAAGCCCATGACCAACACACCAAGCCTTCAAATCAATTTTATCGCAATGCGACACATTGGCTTTGGCATGCTCAACACTCACGGTGTGCTCAACATATGGGATGGAGTAAGTAAAGTAATTCAATTCACAACTAACATCAACTACTCCACTCCCCTTCTTACGAGCATTCTTACACACACCGAGAGGTACTTCCTCACCTCCTAAATCAACCCCAAGACAATCCTCCTTATTGGACAAGCTCCAAAGGAAGGTCTCCAAAATTGGCCCTTCATCATTATAGTCCACACAACGAAGGCTAGGACTACTAGAAGATGTGTCAACATGACCAATACCAAGACCACTCTCCTCACTCGGAGTTCCAAACGTTGGATCATCCATAGAGCCTAACTTGACAAACCATGGAGGTTCGACTCTACTACCGACCCTAGTCCGATACAATTCACCACCACAAATGAGATTGCCTTCAAACAATAGAAATGTAAAGGCATGCACCTCAAATTCATGGTTACACAAAAGCATAGAATCAAGACTAGGTCCTTCAATCTCACTCGAGGAGTCATCGAAAATAAATCGATCCATCTCACACACGAGAGACTCCTCAAGGTCACACTCATCCTCACTACGACACAAGGAACCACCATTATCAATTAAACAATCAAAGGGAAGAATAAGATTATCATGCATTTCATCTTCTCCTTTATCAAATATAGGTGGGGTGTCATAACAAGGTTCACAAACAAGGTCAACCACGACATCTTCACTAAAGAGAGGTTCAATGAAAACCGAGCTCACATCATGATGTGGCTTTTCAACCCTCTCAACTAGTGGTTCAATTTCACACACAAGTTGACCCGAAGGCTCTACACTAGTTGCAAACACATTATAGTCATGCAAATCATCAACTAGCCTAGAGTTCTTACTAACAACATCACAAGACAAGGAAGTATCATGCTTAAGGATTGAAGAACTAACACTTACACTTGAGTCGCATCCGGGCTCACTCAATGTACATGAAGCGCCATGGGTAGTTCCTTCACCTCGTAGCTCACATTTGGCATCGCCTTCACCTTGTCTTTCCATCTCGGGACATGATTGAGGCTCCATCGGTTTGCCTCCAAGAATACCTACACAAGTACTCAAACAAGTAGAAGAAAAAGCAAAAGGGTTAAGGTTAGAATAAGGGGTGTCCTCACTCTCAATCTTTCTTTTTCCCTCTTTCTTTTCCCTCATTTTCTTTTCAAGGTCGGGTGTAGATTCGGGTGGTGACATCCCACTCACATCACTCAACACATCCTCTCCTTTTTCCACTCGAGGAATGTCACCGGTCGCTCCCTTACTCCTCTCTATCTTTTGTCTCTCAAATTCGGGCGAATTGGGACGAGGCCCGAGAATGCCCATAGCCGGAGTAGGTGGACTCTTTACATCAACCCGAAATCTAGGACTTGGAGACTCATCGCTTGACGCCTCCTTTTTCTTTGTTGGTGAACCACTCGGCTTTGGAAGTAGCTTCGGGCTCACCTTGTTGACATTTGCCAACTCTTTTGTAGCACTAGTCCCACCGTTGTTTGTGATTGTAGGACTTCTTGTATGCCTTCTTGCATCTTTAGTTTGAGACACTTGCTCCTTTCCCCTTTCCATAGGCCGAGAGGATTTGCTAGGATAGAACTTAAACTTTGCCCGGCAAGGTTCAATGTCATAAGTTCTTTGCCTCGTGCTCACTTGGTACACATCCTTCACGATATCGTACCGCACCCTCTTACCTTGCAACCACGGTTGTCCTAGCCAAACACCATAATGCTCCATGGGACACACATCACACCAAATATATTCCTTGTAACTCCCTTGAGATATGAGTACCCGAGCTTCACTAGTAATCCAAACACCTTGATACTCGTAAGGATATTTCAATTTGTAGCATGGTATCTTTAGCCTATTAACCCAAGAGACATTAACAAAATTAGCATAGGCTTCACTAACCTTGAGCAAGCATCCTCCACTACCATTCACCTCAAAAATGAACCTACACTCACACATGTCTTGTATAGGATCAAGTCCAAGAAACCCATCACCCCCAAGTTGGGTTCTCCTTATCCCTCCACTAGTGGCAACACCACTAGAATAACCTCCACTTCCCGTCACTCTCCCAACATTAGAAGTGTTGTTGGAAGTCGAGGAAGGACCACCACTACGGAACCCATAATTGCCTCTCGCCTTGGTTCCATAGCCCATAGCACCACTCCTACCACCACTACTAGAGCAATGTACCCCCGTAACGGTAAGAGCAATACCATTTCTCATTCCACCCTTCACATGGGAACTAGAAGATGCAAATCTCCCATTTCCCATGGAACAACCACCACCTCCTCCCATACTAATGGAAGGACTTCTACTACCCCCTTGTACTCCACTAGCAACACCAAGAGAAGATGCATATGCACAATTCGTATAATCAATCTCACCATCCATTCTCTCTATGTCACTATCATCATGTTCAAATTCATCACAAGAAGGGTAAATAGGATCATCATACCTTGAAGCGTCACCATCTTCGATTTCTTGACTAGAAGCATAGGCATCAACACATTCTTCATCACAAGCCTCATAGTCTTCTTCAATCTCACGTTCATCATAGTGAGCCGCTTCATCAACATAGGAGCCATGGTTTCCATCATCATAGTAGTGGCCATCATCACCCCCATGGGAACCATAGTCTCCATCATCACCATACGAGTCATAGCAACTCGCATCATCGCCACATGAGCCATAATCCCCACAATCAACATCCGACATTGTTGTAATCACCAAAGAACAAAACCTCCCAAAAGTCACTCCCTCACGTGTATCACTCAATATATGTACACTCAAGAGCGAGGCCTTATCAACTTGGGAACCAAGGTAATCACAACTAGCATGTCCAAGTTAAAGTTCGGAGTGGAATTAATGAGACTCGATGTACGGACGGCTATTTAAAGTGCGCACTTGAGGCCAAAAGGAGTTCTACGACTCTTCTTTGAATTCTAATCTCCTCTACGCACGAATACCCTATACGCTAAAGGATTAGTGTCTTTCAAGTAGGCCAATTACCTTCAAAACACTAACCAAGAGGTATGGTAGAAAACGGGACACAAAAGATTCGACTCGAATTGGGACCAAACGGATTTGGAATCGGATGAAATTTTGTTTGTGATCTACAAACTCATCATATTTAATGGTCCAATTGGAGTTTAGATGTTTGGAAACTGTTCGGAGGCCGTTGCGAACGTTCTGTCCCAAAACTGGAATTTTGAAAATTTTTTTTGTTCTTCGCTATCGCGACCAGACGCGCGCGATCGCGAAGGGTTAATTTTTCAAAAAATAATTTTGTTCTTCGCTATCGCAAAATTGCTCTTCCCGATCGCGAATGGTTAATTTCTGCGATTTCACAGCAGCTCAAAAACGGGTTTTTTTGGCGATTTTGGCCAAAACTTTGGCTCGATATCAACCCGAAACGCAAAACCAACGATACCCAAAGGTGTATACAACTAATGTCATCAATCCCCAATAGTTTTTCAACCCCAAACAACAACAACAAGCTTCGAATCAAGATTGAAGCGTTTTCAAGAAATTTTCAAACTTTGGATTTTGATTTTCGAAACTTTTGAATCGTAACACCAAAACACGAGATATGGGTATCAAAACGACGGGAATACAACAAGGAACAAACCCCACTACTTTTTAACACTCGGGGATTCGTATCCAACCCGCTCAACCAAATTTTTTTCAACTTTTCTAGTTTTTCAATTTTTTTGTTTTTTCTTCCTTTTCAAGAACAACAAGATCAACACAACAACAATACTAACATATGGAACAAGGAACGGGGGTTTGTAAGAACATAACCCGAGCCTTGCTCTGATACCAACTGATGCAATCCAAAATGCGGAAGCTAAAACATACGACACAAACTATGCGGAAGCGATAAATAACGAGATAAATGATATCAATGATATCGGGGAAACAAGGATTGGGGAGTCAAGAAACGAGAAGAAAGAACGGATTAATGAATTCAAGACATGAATTAATAATCCAAAAGTGGGAAAGTGAAACTCGAACCTTACAATGGACTCAACTAGGTGTCGATCGCCATAGGTTCCAAGTTAACGAGATACATGAAGCCTCGGGCTTCGAACTAGAAGGGCTCGGCCTCTTCTCTAATTCTCTCTTCTCTCTATTCAATTCAAGCTAAACTATGAAATGAAGAACAAAATGTGCTATATATACATTTACACTGAAAATGGACAAAAATGGCCCTGAAGCTGATTCTGCCTCGCTGCTCAATACTTCTTCTTCGCGATCGCGCCAGGAAGGCTCGCGATCGCGCTGGGCATTCTTCAAAGCATCGCGATCGCGCCAAGGGCTCGCGATCGCGCAGGTTCCAGCATTTCCCAGCATTGCTCATCCTCGCCTTCGCGTGCAGGTCGCGCTATCGCGCAGGGTCTTCAACTACTCTTCGCGATCGCGCAGGTGAGGTCGCGATCGCGCAGAGGAAATCCTCTTCCTTAGGCAGTGAGCTCCCAGTTTGCTCCCCTGTTTTGCCCTGTTTTGGGCTGCTCAGTTTCCTGCCCTGTTTCCTCCATCCGTTGGCGCTTCAATGCATGATCTTCAAGTTGTTTCCGGAGGCCTTGACTCGTATCCGTTGTGCTCTCGAGCTTGGCTTTTGATGGTTGTCGTTTAGGCCATTTTGGGCTGCATCAGCCTTGGTTGGAACCCGGTTTAATATATACACTACCATTTTGATAGCTTCAATCTACAAGGACTTAGGAAGCTTAGAGCTACTTAGCATACTACGCACCATGTCCAATAAAGTTCGATTTCTTCTTTCTACTGTGCCATTTTGGTCCGGAGAACCAGGCACAGTATATTGGGCAACTATCCCATTTTCTTGATGAAACTTTGCAAATGGACCTTGTGCTTGTCGACCGTAGGTATATCTACCATAGTACTCACCACCTCTATCCGTTCTCACAATCTTAATTTGCTTTCCACATTGTTTCTCTACTTCAGCCTTGAAAATCTTAAAGGCTTCTAATGCTTATTATGAAGCATATAGAGATACATGTATCATGAGTAATCATCTATAAAGGTGATAAAGTATTTCTGACCATATTCGTCCATGTCAGGACAATATATATCTGAATGTATGATTTCTAATATGCTTGAACTCCTCTTGGTACCTTTCTTTGACTTGTTGGTCTGCTTGCCTTTAATGCAGTCAACACAAGTGTTGAAATCAGTAAAATCCAAAGCATTAAGTACTCCGTCATTTACTAATCTCTTTATTCTATCCATGAAGATATGTCCTAATCTTCGGTGCCACAAAATAGATGATTCTTCATTCATAACACATCATTTTGGACCAGCTTGAACATGCATAACATTATAAGTGGCATCATTTTGTAAATTAAGAGAGAAAAGACCATCAGATAATGTACCATTTCCAACAACCTTTGATTTATGAAATAAATTAAATTATTTTCTGAAAAGTCGAAGGAATAACCTTAAGGTACAAGTTTGGAAACTGAAATTAAATTCATAGAAAAACTAGGAATATAGAAAGTCTTTTCTAACTTCAAAATGAAACCACTACTAAGCACTAAATCGCAGGTCCAGATGGCCTCCACATGCGATTGCATCTTGTTTCCTGAATAGATGTTTTGCTCAGCTCCCACTGGCTTCCGCAGGTTTCTTAATCCTTGCAAGAAATTCGTAATATGGATTGTAGAACCAAAATCAATCAACCATGTATTATAATTAACATCAGTCATATTAGCTTCATAAGTTACAAGAGAGATTGGATTACATTTCTTCTCAAGCCATTTCTGAAACTTGATCCAATCCTTCTTTATGTGGCCCTTCTTTCTACAGAAAAAACACTTGGATTCTTTCTTTATGTCAGTTTCAAGAAGTGCATTTCATTTCCCCTTCCCTTTGGATTGAAAACTCTTCTTTCCGTGAGTGATTATGAATGCACTTTCACTTGTTTCCATAAGTAGTCGGCCCTCCTCTTGAACACACATGGTCAGAAGTTTATTAATAAATAATTTTTCCTTATGTGTGTTATAAGAGATCTTAAAGGGACCGTATTGTTGTGGAAGCGAGGTCAATATAAAGTGCACAAGGAAAGTATCGGACATTTCAACCTCAAGAGTCTTTAATTTAGTCGCTAAGTCTCGCATTTTCATGATGTGCTCACGTACACCTCTCACACTGATGAGCTTCATTGATGAAAATTTCATAATTAAGGTGCTAGCAAGTGCCTTGTCTGAAGTAGCATATTGTTCATCAATAGCCTTTAGTAATGCCTTAACATCATTATACTGTTCGACAGAACCACGAATACCAACAAAAGTTTTGGTCTTGGTGAACATGACAGTCAAGCGGTTAGACTGCTCCTCTGTTCATGAAGAGCAATTTGAGCTGGAGTGATGGTTTCAACAATAAGTGGTTCATCTTTTCTTATAGCATAATCAATATCCATGCACTCTAAGTGAATGAGAATTCTCTCCTTCTAAATCTTATAATTCTCACCATTCAGTTCAGGAACATCACAGATATCAGAGAAATTCGCAAGTTGCAAAACTGCACAAAATATTAAATGCTTAACATAAATTTGAGGCAATAAACATATATCATGATCCACCAATACAAATCATGTACAATTGAATCTATTGACATAAAAGTTATCTGTGGGCTAAATCTTTAATTCAATTAGACTCATTCTTTATGATGGAATTATCATCCAAGATCAATATTCTATCTTTATAATAAAACTATCTAATTCTAACTCACAATTCCTATGGGTGATTATGAAAAAAATTTAACACTTTATCCTAATCAATTACACAAAAATATAATAAATATTCTTAAGTTTTTATTTTGTGCATAATTAAACACAATCTAATGTCTAAATTTTCTCGTGTGATCCTTAACTTTAAAATTTTATTTGACCAAAGATGTTGTGGCTAATCTTTAACAAATAAATTATAGATCATAGATATTAGACCCAAAATTTTATGTCTATAATTTCATTATGTGGTCCTAAACATAATATATTAAGTCACTTTATTAAGGTTGCTATGGCTAAATCTTAATAAAATAAAATTATATGGATCAGTAGACATCTCTGTTTTAAAAGGAAGTTTTAGCCCTGGGGCGGGACACTTGCAAAATGCCATGAGACTCTCAGGCGTGGCTTAGATACATGAGGCTTACGCCTCAAGCACCTGGCGGTGCGCCCAGAGCATGCCCAACGCTCAATGTTCGGGGATCGCCTTATAGAACCTATGCAAGTGATCTGTCCAATTCCCTAATTAAGATTGTTCTCCCACAATTTCCATTAAAAATGAATGTGACAAGTTATATTCATCTATAGAAATTAAAAATTTGAGTGTAACTCAATTAACGAGACATAATATTGAGAATATCACGAGGATAAATTTGTATACTTAATCTGAAAATGTGTAGTTGAGTTTTATATCATCATTTGTTAATGGTCTTCATGGCTTATTTATGCCACTCAAAATTCTTAGACTTCAGTTATTTTGCAATTCAGAATCAATTTTATATTTATCAATAATTTCTTACTAAACTTGGAAAAGGACTGGTTCTCTGATCAGGGATGATCTGGTGTCCATTTTCTGTTTTATTTTACTGCTAGGAGCTGTTTTTTTTTTACCTACTAGTTGTTCAAATCTGGTGCTAGAACAAGTCTTCAGCAACCAAAAGCTAGATAACATAATGTGAGGAACTTTCCTGATTTCCAGCAACAACTTTGGTTAAATTTAGGAACAGAATCAGATTTTTTTTTTTTGATAAGGTAATATTTTTTCCAAAATGTACCAGGAACTGAATTAGATCTTCTATATAGAATTAGTCCATAGACTGTGTAGAAAGTAAATTGCACAAATTTCAGAATGGCTTGTCCTTCTATATAATTTTTAAGTTCACCCTCTTTGTCTTCTTAGTCTGCAGACGTTTCTCATCGCGAAAATTCCCTCAACACCTAAGTCTTTCTTTGTAATGAATCAAAATTTTCAGATAGGCGAACGCACGTCTGGAGTTGTGCTTCCCGGAGAACGTATCTAACAGAAAAGGGTTCAAAAACTAATTATTATATTTTCTCTTGTGGGTTCTCTCCCTGTGGGTTCTGTAGTGGTGGCATTTGTTGATTCACAGGGTGTGATATTGGGTCCTGTGGTTGTGGAACTTGGCCCTGAGGTTGCAGTGGGTCTTGTGGCTGTGGAAAGGGTTGTTGTTGTTGTGGTGGTGGTGGAGGGTTGACATTGCATGGCTGGGGCTGCCATGGAAAAAAATAGTGGAAGAGCATTTGGAACCTGTGGGTGGAAAAAAGGAAGGTTGTGAGGTTGATTCACAGGTGGGTGAGGATTGAAGTGTGATTGGAGGTTCCAAGGAATGTGAAGATGTGGGAATACTGCTGGAGCCATTCCTGGTGCAAGGGGGTCGAGGATGTTCATCATCCATAGGTGATTGATGTAGCTGTCGAGTGCCATGCTCACCCCCTCTGTGATCAGTGTTGCTAAAAAGGTTTGATTTTGTAGTAGGAGAATAATCTCCTGTCCATTTAGGTCCATATGAAAGGATACAGCTTGATCCATCAATGCATGTTCGATCCAAGATATTGGTTGATGGCCGGGTGGTAATGGTGGTTGTGCAAATATTATTGGTGGTGGTGGGTTGAAGTTTGGTTGTAGGGGTGGTGGGAAGTTGTTCATTCTGGGAAGTGTCACTCGTCGCAGTACTGGTACCAAGAGGAGTCTCCTCCTGTACACATGATTTTGGAATGGGAACATTGAAGCTGTTTGTAAGGTTATGTATATTAGAGGAGATGATCTCTTGATTTCTGTGAGGATCGTTTGAGTGTTGTTGTTCTTGCATGGCAGGAATGGGATTGGTTGAGTGTATTATATCATAATTCGATTCACTTAGTTGTATTGGTTGATCGAGTTGCATGGCCATTTGGCCAGTGTGATTTGCCAAATGGCTTGACTCTTTTGATGATGTGTCATTATCTAACTCTAATAGATTTGCATGAGTGTGTGAGGTGTCATTTTGAGAAAAATTTTGTAATACATTTTGTTTTGTTTTTATATGTTTTTTAGGTTCATTGGATTTTGTCTGGGCATTGTCATCCAATGAAGTGAGGGAATGTTCCATTTTATGTTTGGACACGTCTGAAGCACGTCCCTTAGAATCAATTTGTGGTATTATTTTATCTGTGGGCCCCCTTTTGGTGGTAAGTGGAAAAAGGGCTTTTTGGCCGTAATCAGTTAATTGGTCCTCTATTGGCAAATGTTTTGTCCTAAAAATTTTTTGAACAATATGCAGACGTGTGACCTAGCATCCCACAATTTGTACACAATATGTTTTGTCCTTCAACTCTTACCACACTGCCATATTTGTCAACTGTCCAGAAACCGTTTATCATACTTTTATGGAATGCCCTACAGCTATTACTACATGGCATACTTTGGGGTATTCAGTAAGCACCTTTACAAATACTCCACAATGGCTCCAAGATTTTTGGTCTTCCCTAATATCCACCCTTTTAACTGTTCACAGCCTGCCTATTTCCTAGGAAGATCTATTTCCTTTTGTCATATGGCATTTGTGGCTAAATCGTAATCACAATGTACATCATAATACTTTATGCCATGTGTCACATAATTTGCTTACAATGAGGGCAATGGAATATAAGTACCTCACTGGAAGATATAAGGCTGCGCATCCCACTAGAACTATTACTTTCTTCTGGAAACCTCCACCTTCATACACTATAAAATTAAATATTGATGGCTCTTATAACGCTATAGGAAATTTTGGAGGATTGGGTGCTGTCTGTAGAGATACCCATGGAAACTGGGTGTTGGGTTTTTGCATGCGAATACATGGCCATTCCCATACTTATAAGGAATTAATGGCCCTGCGTCGTGGTCTTCATCTCGCCAAAGATAACTTGTGCAAACTTGAAATAGAAACAGATTCAATGGAGGTACTTTATCTCATTGAACACAATAATCCTGTTTATGCTAATATTGTAAATGACAGCAGGTTCGTACTCAGGAGCTTGGAGAGCCCAGTGGTACAAACAGGATTGCACACCTTTTGTCAAGACAAGGACTCCACTTATCCACTGCAAATTGCACTTACTACGGCAGCCACCTGAGCAAATTAGCAAGGAGTTCCATCTTGATAGAGATGCTACTACTAGTTTTACTAGGACTATAAGCCTTAATGCTTGTAATATATTACTAGCTGCTGGTAATTTGGCTATGCTCCAAGATGATGTTTTGGCCACTAACAGTGCTACCACAAGTATAGATGTTAGTGATTTAGCTAGGAGCACAAATGTTATTTTCTCTACCACTACTACTGATAGTAGTACTTCTGATGCATCTATTCTAATATAAATGAAACTTCCCGTTACCAAAAAAAAAAAAAAAAAAATAATAAAAAAAAAAAAAAAATAAAAAAAAAAAACCTACTGATGTATTAGTTTGAGTTTTACACTTCATTTTGGTTGTTAATTATGAATGGTGAGATGTCTGTGGGAATTGCATTTTAGACTTAATTTGTAGTAATTCATAACTCTGGCATATGACAAGCTAACTATATCTAAAGTTTATATAGTTAACACGGTGAACAAATTGGCTTGGTCATGACTAGTAGGAAAATTTATTACAAAATATGAGCTTGTGAACATATTAGATATTTCAACTTTGGTGGCGAAGCCTAATGGAAACACTATGCGTATGATTTGGATGAAAAAAGACTCAGGGTTGGGTTAATTACCAGTATGCAGATGCAGACGAATGTGACGCTAACAAATTGATGTATACGGCACTTGTGACATTTTGAGTGTTCATTCATATGTGTCAATGTTTAGATAAAATCTAGCCAAAACATCCAAGATAATTGGAAAATAGCTGATTGATCGAGTAGTTGTGTCTGAAAACACCCACTGAATTGCAAGTGAGATGGGTTTATTAATTGAACTGGTGTTATAGATGAATGCAGGGCAGTTTGCTTGAGAAATTGATCTTGTACGGGTTATAGTAATCTGGACACACAATAGAGGAAGTGGGTGCTTGCTATGGATAGGGGAGGTGGTTGATATCAGACAACACTCTGAATCTGGACAGGATATATTCATTAGGATGCAAGCTAGTATCTTTTTTCAACTTGCAGACACAAAAGTTTGTATGCAAAGCTACTGGACATGATCCGTGGAGCAGTTTGGACCACTACTTTCACCTCCAAAGGGTCCTTTGCAACTCAGAATGTTATTGAGTGCTGATGATGAAGATGAGACCTGGGTTGTTCCTGTCAATAGTATTCCTGAGAACTGGAAAGCTGGTGACACATATGACTCAGGAGTCAAGAGTACAAATGGATGCATAAACCCAAAGGACTTCGTTGTTATATTTGATTTGCAATTTGATGAGTTTATTGGCTCTTTAATGGTGTTACCGTACTAGCCAGCCATTCTTTTCTGCTAGTAATAATAGTTTACAAAGCCTTCTGACTCAATCATGTATGTTCAACAAACGGCTTCTAAGTTTGAGAAAAGTTTCACATTTATTCATCTCCAGGTTGTATGAAATACAAAAATTTGTCTACATTTATATATTTTATGCTGTGCATGTGCTCAGCGTCTCCCGAACAGATTCTGCTCCACATTAAATCGGTACAGGAACATCCCCAGAAGTACTAAATTCTGCATTGCATATAATTTGTCTTTCATTGAAAATATATCTACGTTCAACTACCATAGTAGATTATTTCATGTGTAAACTGAAGTCCTCAATGAGATCACAGATGTGATGATTCAAATATAAGGTATTGCTTGCATTACATTTAAACAACAAACTTCTGCACAGTGACTCATTCAATGACAATAACCAGTTTAATCTCAATGAAGCAAACTTTAACATTTATTGGGTACATTAATACTGGTCACAAGATTCTAGTCACGAGAACGTCTTAGCTCTTAATAAGAATAAGAGTTAAAGAAGTCAACTGCACACATGCCATTTATATAGCTGCAGTTGTTATAGACAACGGGGAAGCAACTGTGATCGTCAGGATCTTATGGAAGAAAGCTATCTGACTATAATCCATCAGTTACTCAATGCTTCGGATATAATAAGGAAAATGAAACAAAGTAGGAAATTTAGAATGCTAAGCTCATTCTAGATGCCCTTCCTACCAACTTTTGGATGTCACTGCCACTTGTGATGTTCTTGAATTATCCACGAGTGAACTATCTTCGACCTGAGGAAATTATTATCTCAGCATAATTCTGAACAATCGAAAATTCCATATCCATGATGCTCACTTTTGCTATTCCAATTGTCAGTAGTGTTCCACCAAAACATTTGCATGTCAGTCGTATTCAGTCAAACAGGCATAAAGTACTTGGTGCACCATGCCAAACTCTTTGCTGAACCAGAAACATGTGAAGAACTGCTACTTTGATGTCCTCATTCCATTCCATTTCTGTTGACATCCATGTCTCTGTTGTTGCTTCCCCGAGGCATTCCTTATATTCAAGTACCTCCAGTCCATCACCTTTCACTCTGACATTTGATCTGAGCTCCCATCTCACTCAACATGGAACATAGCATATTTCTCTTGTGTACTGAAACATTTTCCGGAAAGCACCACATGTCTGAGTTTGCAAATTGGACTAGGCTAGATCCTGCTTCCTTTCTAATTCCATTTTCAACCATCATTTTTCTCACCTTCTCCACGTCATCCCATCTCTCTTGTGCAGCATATATATTGGATAGAAGCACATAGGATCCGATATCCTCAGGATTCCTCTCAATTAACCTTTTGGCGAGGATCTCACCAAGTTCCAGATTTGAGTGGGTCTTGCAAGCAGAAAGCAAAGCTCCCCATAATGCGGGGCCAGAGTCCATAGGCATATTCTTGATGAGGTCTTCAGAATCAATCATTAAACCAGCCCGCCCAAGAAGATCTACCATGCAGCCATAGTGCTCAACTTTAGGCTCTATCCTATAAACTCTTGTCATCACATTAAAATACCACCAGCCCTCTAATACCATCCCTGAGTGAGTACAAGCACTTAGAACACAAATAAATGTAGCATCATTAGGCATGACTCCACTTTTTTCCATCTCCAAGAATGTTTCAAGCGCTGCCTCACCATGACCATGGGTTCCGTAACCCATAATCATAGAGTTCCACGACACAACACTTTTCTGAGGCATCTCAGCAAAAACCTCCTTCGCCAAATCCATCTCCCCACACTTGGCATACATTGTCAACAGGGCAGTTGAAAGCAAGATGTCAGGCTTAATCCTCCCCTGGTATCTTATATAAGAATGTATCCACTTTCCTTGATCAAGTCTCCCCATATGCGCACAAGCAGTCAAAACACTCATGAGGGTTGCCTCATTTGGCTGAATATCTTTTCCTTTCATCATTCTATCAAACAATCTCAAACATTCACTATAGTCCTTCACGCGCACATAAAGAGCCATTAAAGTATTCCAAGAAACTACATCCTGACAATCCATCTGCTCAAACAGATCACGGGCAGCTTCTACATTTCCAATCCTAGCATATCCATCAAGCAAACAATTCCACGAAACAATATCCCTTGAAGGCATCTCCCTAAACAATAACTCTGCAGCATCCATATCTCCGATCCCTACATATCCAGATAACATGGAATTCCAACTAAAAACATCCCTTTCAGCCATTCCATCAAAAACACAACGCGCAAAACTAACTTGTCCATTCTTCACATACCCGTCAACCATAGTATTCCACGTCACCAAATCCAAGTCAGGACTCAAATCAAACACCTTCCTGGCATCATCAATCCGCCAACACACAGAATACATATGAATCAAAACATTCCTAGTATACAAATCAAACTCAAACCCACATTTCACAACATGGGCATGAATCTTTTTACCTTCTTTCACGCTACCCAAATCAGCACAAGCCTTAACTAGTATCGGAAACGTATAATTATTCGAAAAAATCCCATTTTTAACCATCATATCATAGTAAAAAACCAAACTTTTTTCAGGTTCATTAAAATTAACATAACTTTTCATAATCATATTACAAATAAAAGCATCAGGGGTTTCAAGATTATCAAAAATCTTTAAAGCATGATCAGGGAAAGTGAGTTCTGAAGAACAAAGCTTCTTCATAACTCTACCTGCAGCTAAAGTGTTCTGAAAAATGCCTAAAAGAACAAGTTGAGCATGTACTTGATTGAAAAGTTTCAAACTTGGGGTGCAAGAATCTAAAATAAGCAAAATGGGGTGGCTTAATTTCAATATATGTACATTATTGTTAAAAGATTCAGTATAATCTTGATCAGACCAGAGTTTTGGAATGGGTTTTGAAAGGTTTTGTTGGGTTTTGATGAATTTGTTAACATATTCTGAAGATAAGGAGAGGATTTGTTTGGAATTTTTGAATCTAACGGCCATTTTTTACTCCCGCGAGTTTTGGCTGGCACTGAACCTGAAGGGGATCCTTGCTTGGTGCAGAAGTAGCGGGATTTATTACTCCCTCCGTACCAACTTTTGTGGCGGTATTTAACTTGACACAGAATTTAAGAATGAAAAAGATGTTTGAAATAATTTGTAGTCTAAAACAATGCTGGAAATTTCATAAAGCAATTTGTTTCCACTTTTAAAAAGATGATATTCTTT
The DNA here is from genome assembly GCA_037355625.1 of Petunia x hybrida. Classification (NCBI taxonomy): domain Eukaryota; kingdom Viridiplantae; phylum Streptophyta; class Magnoliopsida; order Solanales; family Solanaceae; genus Petunia; species Petunia x hybrida. The sequence goes on along the minus strand of JBBBVM010001185.1, from coordinate 1,024,598 downwards.
TTATAACAGACTAAAAAAAATAGTGTCCACTATTCTTCTTATTTTTTTGCATATTTGGACATGATTTAAAAAATGAAAGTGTCTTGACATAAATTGTGTACTTCCTCGAGTTACTTTTTCAAATAAATAGTTCGCTTTATTTGCTTTTTAATCATTTTAAAGATATATAAATTTAATTACAATCAACTTAATTGTGGGCATATTTGGTTAACCAGGAATCATAATGTTTTTAATAACACTTTAGACAATGTATACCTGTGTGTGGTTAAAAATAAGGCTCTGGAATATTTACTTGTTACAACAATGGCGTCTTTAGAAATTCCATAGGTGATTGGTCACTGGGTTTTTGCAAGAAGGCAAAGGGTTTCTCCAACACATTCATGGAGTTTCTAGCTCTCCAATAAGGCCTTCGCATAGCACTGTCCAAAAATTTATATCCTTTGGAGATTGAAACAGATTACACTGATTTTATAACGCTATTAGCTCAACCTAATAACACATATGCAAATATTATTTATGAATGTAGGCGCGCACAAAAGGCACTAGAGAATTCGGTGGTCAAGCATAACTTTAGAGAAGAAAATAAGGTGGCACATGTTATGGCACAACAAGGCTCCCACTACCTTTTTTAGCAGCCTATTGTGCTTTTCACTACTACCCCGAAGCTAGCCTATGAATCAGTGTCTAGGTCTATTTCTACTCCTATATTTGTAGTTCCTTAGACATGGGAATATGTCTATCATACGTACTCTTAGCGCAAATAATGCTTTAAATCCTTTTGTTTTTAGTGCGCCAAGCACATCTACTAATCATATGTATGATATATTGACACCTTAAATAATAATAATATTGTCAGTATAATGCCCATAAAAACAAAACTTAATTGTGTGATATTATCAGTATTTTGAGAAGTGCTTTTTATCAAAAGTGCTTTTTAAATAAGTGCTTTATGAGATAAGCAGTTTGTGTTTTGCCAAATTTTAAAGAAGAGCTTTAGTTATTAATTTGTATTTGACCAATATTTTAAAAAATTATCAAATGACGAAAATGGATATAGAATAATATTAATTTGATTAAATATGGAAGTTTGAAATTGATATTCTTGTCTCAAATAATCAAAATCACTTATTTTTTCAAAAAGCTACTTTTTTCAGCTTCTTCCCCGCAGCAGAAAAACAGCTTCTGCTGCCACTCAAAAGCACTTATTTTTCCCTAGAAGCTTGGCCAAACACCCCAAAATTTTTAAATAAGCACTTTTTGAGAAAAATAAGCACTTCTGGCTCCCCAGAAGCTTGGCCAAACAAGCTCTATGATAGTCTACTGCAACTAACAGCTGCCTAGCAGTGATATAAGTTGTACGAGATATACGGATTTTCTTTCTTGGGTTACATCCACAAATTTGATGTCTTTGACAAGAAAAAAGTTTAGTAAAATTCAACAAATACTATGAAGAACATAAGTCTTGTGAACGTATAAGGTTTATTGCAATGTGATTAATCGTATTTTACCTGTAAATTTATGTTAAGAAATAAATATGTAACACATTTAGACGTTGATAAATAAAACTAATGGTCAATTGTCCATCTAACTCCTCAGCGGTTAGATATAGCATAACGAAGAGAAAATGTTATCAAAAGTTTAAGGAGGAATAATGATTTAATTAAGTTAAAAACTTTTTTTTTTGTTAGGATCGGTAAAACCACCTTTAATGAATTCGCCCAGACGAGAACTTCAAAATTTGGTCACGCAAAGGAGGAATACTTCCATAAAACTGAAATTTAACTCATGCAACATTCTTTTTCATTGAACTAACATTGCTCAATCTGGCGAACTTCTACAGCACAACATACCCACTACAATCCCACAAGTCGGATCTATGGAGGGTGAGGTGTACGCAGACCCTAACCCTACCTCGAGTGAGGTAGAGAGGTGGTCTCCAAAAGACCCCGGGCTCAAGAAAAATAATTTTGAAAATGAGTTTGGAGGAAGGAAACATGAACTTCTAACCCATAAAAAAATGTATCATTTCACTAAACTTGCTAGTAGATCCATTACTAAACGCAATGAAGAGTAGTGTCTTTATATTGCAAAAAAGGGCACACAAGTGAGGCATTCTGATTCCAGCATTCCTCAGATACAGGGCAGTGCAGGAAGATGCAGAAAACCAGAGACTCATCCTTCACATTTTGAATAACTTTGTCCAATAGTACAAGCAAAAGCTAACAAAGAAATCAATGAAATACCTATACTAGTTGCACAAACCTAAATCGGCATTTTATTGCTAACCAACATCCACATCCTGGAATGGTTATATATAATTCTTCTCCATTTGGCCTCTTATGACATCTCTCTGAACCTAGCAATAGCCTTTTTTTGTATGAGAGTCTTGTAGCTGTCACCAGCCTGTACTTCAAGTTTTGGGTCAACCTTCTTGGGTTGACTTCCGAGTCCCGCTCTACGTTCAGTGGCTTGGGCTTGGACTGGCTCTACCATACCACTTCCATCCTTCCCCAATCCCTGAATTCATGACAATAAAAGAAACCAAAGAGAATTCCAAAATACAGTGTCAGTCTGTGCCATACGAGAAAGGAATACCAATTTTCCACTATACAGCCTGGGAATCACGAGCTTATACAAGAATAAATGTAAAATGCAGCGTTGGCCATTCACAGACTTCAGATGAAACAAAAGCTTGTAGAGTCTGAGGAACATATAAGCATGATCAGACTGATCAATACAATACTTAAGCTGGGATTCAGTATATGATCCGGTAGATCTATAGTTAAGATTAAGTTCTAGACTTTAGTCATGCTAGTATGTTTAATTTAAGAAAGAATGAATTTTAGGAGTCTTTTTAGTCCTCTCAAAGATTCATAGGCCAACAGAAAATATAGATAACTATTAGTCTATTACTGCTATTCCTTCTTACTTTTAAATTCAATTTTATATAGTACTGGACAAGCTTACACAGAGCCACATGAAAGGTGAGGATTGATAAAGCCGGACTCCGACTTACTTCAGATTGATTGCATAGTAGTTGTAATCGATATAAGCTTATTAACATATTCCAGCTATCAAATAGAATGAAGTCTATGAAGAGTTTTAGAGTGAGAAATGATACCACGCCCTCCTGCCATCCCATGCTGCGGAGCATACGATTGCCCACATTACTCTCATCAATAGCCCTGTCAGCAGTGATCACCTCAAAGCTCTGAGTAGCTTCTGCACTACGTCCACCTCCAACACCAGGTGGGAACGGGGTTGGATCAAAAACACCTCTTCTGGATGTTGGGTCTCGATCTTGAATGCCAGCAATAATAGAAAACAAATTTCCTCACAAGTTAATACACATACAAACAAATCTAGCAACCACCATTGGAATCTTCAGCTTTTGAAGTTTTCCAAATAAGCAAGGTCTGGACCTACGGAAAAGTTTTCAACTACGGAGGAATTACATCCTACAACAGAAATTAAAATAGACACTTACGAAAACACATGATGCATTACAAACATCAGGAGAGAGAGAGAGAGAGAGAGAGAGAGAGAGGGGGGGGAGGGAGGGGGGGGGGGGGCGCGATGCAAAGCTGAGAAGACTTCAAAGCGGCATTAGCCAAAATGTTGTGTAAAATCTTACTTGAATCTCCAAGATCTGATGCATCATCTCCAAAAGCTGAAGATGAACCATATAAGCTCCTCCTTTCAGCAGCACGATCTCGGTATGTAGTTGTAGCTTGAGACTGTTCCTTAGTAGATGGAGGAGTCTGTGATGGCATCTCAGAGAACCTTCTTTTACCACCTCCAGAGGGTACTGGGGGCGTATATGAACCCAATGCAGATGCATCAGTCCTAAAGGGTGCTGCAGAGGCATCTGTGTTTGTTAATGAAGATGAACCTGCAGTTGGCGGCATGGTGTGTGCCGTTGCACTTCCAGATGATCCTGTGTACAGAGTATCCGACTTCACCACTCCTAAACCAGAACCTCTTATGACGCCCTTCAGAGTGCCCCCAGAGCTATTACTCAGAGACCTAGGTCTTTCCTGGGACTCGAAACCCACAGATTGGAGAGATGCATTTCCTGCAAGTCCTGAAGTGGCTGCAGCGTTCTCCCGAACAGTAAGCGGCTCAGCTTTTAACTTGGCCTTTGCTGCTGGTCCTACTGAGTTAGGTCTGTCTTCACCCACTGTCTGGTTCTCTTCAAGCGCCACACGGGGTGCTTGACCTTCATGACTTCTTTGCTTCCACATAGACAAAACATTACTCATTTTCTTCTTATTGGCAAGGATGCTGCTTTTTGACGCAAGTTTTATCTCTTTTGCTTTCTCCTTCTCTTTCTTTTCAGCAGCAATTGCAGCAGAGGCAGCAGCCTGGATAGCGTCGGGTAGTGAGGCAGCTTTGTCACTAGCTATAGTAGCTGGGGCAGATATAATGACTTTCTTAGTGTTTGGGCCATCAGACGACTTGGCAGTTTCAGTTTGTCCTTCAGCCGTTTTATTGTCATTCTGATTGTTACATGGTAGATATTGCTGAGTCTTCTGATCATAAGTGTACCAGAGCCCATTGTTACCATCATAATACAGACCTGCAAAGCAACAATATTTGAGCCAGACTCATTTTCTGCACCTATAATTATGTCCTGGGTTTTATCAAGACCATTTAACCATCCAGCTCTCAAGACATTCTAATTTGATAACAGAGAGGAACGTATAAGTAGGCTTATTGGAATAGAAGCTCATTCTTCAACAGGCACGCGGTCAGAGCCCCCAGGTGGCGAAGAGCCGACATCGAGGTGCCAAACCTTCCTGTCGATGTGAGCTCTTGGGGAAGAAAGGGGAATCTAGTTATATCTTTTCATCTTAGTGCTTCTCTCCCTTTTTCGTGTCATTGACATCAGAGATTGCATTCAATCAACATAAGATGAAAGGGAAATAGACAAATAGCTCCAACTATAACTAACTTAATTTCAGCAAAACATCACATAAACATAGGCTCGACAAGACTACCCGACTGAACATAAACTTCCTGAATAATCAAACTAGCAGACCATCAAAGACTTAAACTTGGAATAAATTGACTCAGAATTTAAGACAGCAGATGCACAACTGAGTAGAAAGTCATCATTATTACCCCATTTTCCCTGATCATCGTACAGATACTCATACAAACACAAATGAAAACATGTGTGATGGTTTCATCCTACATTTAAACAATTTTGAGATGGGCGACCTTTCACATTCGCAGCTTACCACCATGCAAGCAAGAGACCTGCATGTGAATGCCATCACAGTTCCAGAGCAATTTCTGGACCTAAATGTAGATGTTCGTTTTTTATTAAACGAGAAATTCCCGAGGGGCAGTGGCGCACATTCCAAAGTCCGGTGGATAATGACCCCCCCCCCCCCTCCTCTTCCCTTCTCCACTTGAATGCCAGGCTTTTGTCAGTGGCTGGGTCAAACCTGTGATGTGTGTCTAAACCACACATCACATGTTGTGCTCTTACCTAGACCAAAGCCCTGGGACTGGACCAAGTGTAGATGTACCGGAAAATAATACCTAACGGCTAAAAGGTAGAATAAAGGCTGCTACCAAGTCTTCAAGGACATTCAGAAGTCAATTTGATGGAATCGAGCTCTACAACTTATCTACTAGATGGACTTCTTTTGTGTAACTTAGACTGCAATATAACCCTGTGGCACCCAAAAGGCACAAGAAGTAAGCAGACTAAGGATCCGATATTTCATGTCACTTGGTTAAATATCATCAGCTAATAATCTATGGTTATCCAGACATGGTTTATATACGACAAAGTGGACAGCACTTCAGCATAAACTGAAAACAAACCTGTATTTCCATCATAATAAAAACCAGAAGCAGCATCATAATAATAGCCAGAGGCTTCATCCCAGATAAATCCAGATTGTGGAGCAGAATGTTGACCAGCCTCTTGTCCACCGGTCGACTGTTTATCATCAGGATTATACTCTTTTGGGGCCCATCCAACAGCATCATACTAAAAACGTGGAGAAGGTATAATTAGACAAATGTGTCACTTGACCTAATTGAATCGGATTAATATAAACGTGCTAACATGTCTAACAAAAAGCAAACAGCTATCTACATCCAAACATCGCCAACGGAAATGGAAACACAAACTGAAAACAACACAATGCCTAGGTTGTCACTTGGTGACATTCAGAGGTCCTTCTTAGCAGCAACAGTCCAAACCCCGCCCCCAACTCCCCAGAAGAGAACGGAATAAAAATAGAACCGTTGCATATGGAACAAATGAAACATACACCCAAGCAATCCCCCCACCCCTCCAAGACAAAGCACAGCCCAATGCCAGCTGAAAGAAGTGAATTTATTTTATTTTTAAATCAGCTTAGTGAAGTGAATTCATTAAAAAGATTTTAGAAGGCTCTAGCACAGTAATGCTACTGATTTGGAGAAAGTACCAAAAAGGGAAGTCCTCAATACATTTAAGAAAGGATGACTGATGTTGCCTAAAGTTAAGAAATGAATGACATATCTTATTTATTTGAACGACGCCCTGGCCAATTGCATGAGGCGTGATATACGCAACTTGCAACAATTAGAGGAGCTAAGAAGAGTTACGAACTAAATGCATTCACTGATTTACACTTTAATCTACTTATTCATAACAATCTCCCTCTAAAAAGGGTATCTGCACGCATAACAAAATTTAATTTATAACAAAGCCTTCTGCTCGCATTGCTACCCGGGAAAAAAAACAAAAGAATAAAAGCTATAACCAAGTTAAAAGGGAAGATAACCTGTTGAGCAAAAGTTGCTGCTTCAATAGCAGCAGCTGCAAGGCTACTAGACTGAGAAGCACTTGATCCTGGTCCAAGGATACTTTTTGCATATGCAACTCTAAGAATCTGCCCATTCTTCTCCAAGGTAGTCCCATTTGTCGCTTCAAGGGCTTTAGTAGCTTCCTCCACCTGGAATACAAGAGAAATAGAACAAGATAAACATTGTGTCTAATACTTTTTTATTTGAAAATCAAAAGGCACAGATCCTAGTACTCACTCAATCCAATTTGCTCATTAAAAGATAAAGACTAACAATTTAACACCTCTAAGCAATGCAGAGAACAAAAAACATTTTATATATAACAATTGCAAAATAACATGCAAAGAAATATGAACCAGCTTGTATGTTTCTCCTTTAGTGAATGAAATCCTCACCCACCAAAAAAGAAAACAAAATATAAACTGGTAAAAATAAAAGAATATTTTATTTTATACGAACTTCTCATAAGACCAGACCCCACTTGTGGGATCACACTGGGATATGTTGTTGAACTTCTCAAAAGAAAAATATGAACTGTGGATAACTTTTCCCATGGCCAACGAAAACGAATTTTGACTATGCAATTGCTTCATAAACAACCAACATTAAACGTACCGAATAGAAGTGCACAAAAGCAAATCCTCTTGAGACGTGAGTGAACTTGTCTCTAACAAGCCGAAGGTCCTGCACATATGATGTTGTTAGGCTGCTACTTGATAGCGTCAAGAAGCACAACATAACGGCAAAAATGGTACAAATATATTTCACCTTAATAGGAGCATGTTTGGAAAATTCATAACGAAGCATTTCCTCATCCGCATTTTCGTCCAATCCACGGACAACCAAGACATGTGTAGGACCTGATAAAGTACAAAATTAAGATCACTCCAATTATACTAATTACCCTATTCTGTGAACTAGGAACTCTCTTGATCTGGATTTAGTGGGAGAAGCAACTCTAGTTCTATTTTCCAACTCCTAGTTCGGCAATAACCTGATCATTGTTTTCGCTATCCAGCTTATCAATATCATTGTTTTCAAAATCTTAGCGATATATATGTTTTCGATATCAAGCTTATCGATATAATTGTTCCCGATATCAAGCTTGTCAGAAATGTTTTAAGCTGGTTGGTCCAACAAATATGGCCCAAAAGTCTGGAGCGCTGAGAATGCAATTTAAATTTCTCCTTTGCCAAAAAAAATTACCACTTTATACCTATTTCTCTCTTTCCTCCAAAAAAATCCCAAATAGCTAATTACTAGAACAAGCCAAACAAAGATAACGTGAAATCCTGAAAAACTTGCATTTTACCAAACAGGGATCAAAGGCAAATTAGATTATGCTGGGTATAGATTGTTTTCAGCTGGATTAGATCCCAAATACTCCATATATACAAGTTCCAAAACAGAACCTAGATGTGAGTTGTAACATATCAAATATTTAGTAACCTGCTTCGCCTCTCCTCCCCAGAGAACTGGAGTTTGATGATGCCATATCTGCTGGCGGAGCATCATCTGTCCGTGGCTCATTACACTGTTTCACATAGGAGAAAACAGGATCACTCATGGCTGTCATAAGTTAATTGTCAAGAAGAAAATCGTGCACACTAGATCTCCAATATGATTTTCTTTTTAAAAAAAATGCACACTAGAGCTCCATTATGATAACTTTATGTATCTATGAACAACTCAGCCAAGAAATTTGTCAGACTTCGAAGCCACGCATATTATTTACACACATTAATAGGTGTAAAGTAAAACAAAAATGAGAGTACCAATGCTATAATTATTTTGAACACAAATCACAGCATCCTTAACTCGAGCTCTCTTTACAAGACACGCATACAAGACAAAATTGCATATTGTTACTCAGATCAGCAGCAATAGAAAATTTTGTTCAGTCTTCGAACAAAAAAAAAAAAAAAAAAAAACTGGCATAAAAAGCCATCTTCATATATGATAGAAAAAGACGAAAGGAAAAGGGATGTGATGATGCAATTTTTGCAAATAAAAAGCTATAACTGCCACAAATGGTGAAAATATATAATTTTTTGTTTAAAAAAGATTACCAGCATTTAGGGGACAATAAAGATGCAAAATGACCACCTTACTTTGTTTACTTTTCAGAATCTCTCGAGCGCGTGCATCTACATAGGATAATGGGGTGGCTTCGACCAAAGTCAAATCTAGATCCATACTATTTATGTTCTTTTTTAGTAAATTATAATCTATGTTCTTTCTCTATGACGGAACTGTAAGGTAATGAAGGCCTTTTGACATAGATTGTCAAATAACAAGGTAGAATTATAAGAGTACTACAAAAATAGAATCACAGAAAGAACCTGAAAACATGATGTTCGCCGTGCAAAATTCACACATCCACAGATGGTGCACATCCAATCAGATGGAACAGTCATGCTCCGGTGGTTACCATGGCTAGATCTTGAAGCACTGTCTAGACCACTAGGCCCACCTGGCCCTCCAGTTGGCTTGCTACTGCCAAAAAACGAAGTAAAGCTCTATCAGTTAGGGTTGTTATCAGAACATATTAAGCAGAAAAACCACGAGTAATTTCTAAAACTGCTGAAACAGATTGTACCCCTACTAAGGAAACAAACATCGCAAGTTGCCTGAAAAGTGCAGAAAAAACAAAATGGAAATGACAGGAAGTTGAAGATATTATACTGTCCCAATTGTTCCGGTAATAAGCAAAAAAGAAAACTCAGGAGAAAGTGGGCTGGAAAGTTTGAGGACCTAGTGGAAATATTTTCCACTTTTTTATTTTCTCTTCCTATCAGAAGCGAGGAGAAAGATTCTCTATTCTCTTGCTCTCCTTCCATTCCTTAATTTCCACAGAAAGACAGGAAGTTCTAAAGAAGAACAATAGAAAGCTACCTGGATATATCATTAAAAACGCAAAATGCATGCCAATGATATAACACGAAAGTAAGTGCCATGCATGCACTGATAAAGCACAAAGAATAACACTATGTTCCTAAAGAAAGATACAATCAGTCATCCTATCTCAGAGAACTGATGGTTGATGAAAACGTGTATATATTTTCACAGAAAGGTGCACTAAAATTGGCCCCCAGTACAGAAAGCATCCCCTACTTGTGAGAGAGAAAGTAAACAGTTTGTGCATTTATACCATTTACTTCACTACACAATCTTAGCAATATATGAAGTGGCACGGATAACAAGCAAACAAATCAGTGCCCTCGAAACTCATGCAACATACATAGTATTTACCTGTACTCAAAGAAAAGCTTCCTAGCATCCACAACTAGACCCTCATCCCCAAGTTTGTCCATCATTGCTTGAGCGGCACCCTATTTTGCAACACTAAGCTCAGCTCTGTGCTATAATGAACTGGAAAATATGACATCTGATTATAGTTTAATACCCATACCACAGAAGGGAAATCAATAAAAGCAAATCCACGAGAAACACCAGAATTCCGCTCTTTGATCACACGAACATGGCGTAAGGGCCCCCACTCAGCCTAAAGCAAATAAGCATAAAAATGGGGAAATTTGATGAGCACAAATACAATTAGGTGGGCGAAAAAGTAACACGTGAAGAGCTGAGAGAAAAATAGAGAGAGCTAGAGAGTACAAGGATCTGATACAAATCTTCTTCAGTTGTTTTCTGAGAAAGGCCTTTGACAACAACAGTCGCTGAAGGAGCCTACATCAAAATAGCAGAAGCCATGACCCCCTTAAATCATAAAGGCAAATGGGGTATGCAATATATGAACCATGAAACATACCACAGAATAACTGTCATGGTATCTTTTATCATCATGATCTCTTCGTCTCTCACTTTTGTCGTATCGCCCTTCCTCATAACTGTCCTCCCTATGACTGCGACTATGACTTCGACTTCGAGGAGACCTTGACCTCAGGCGATCATCATGACCTCGAGAACGTGAACGGGAGCGTTCATGCCTTCTGTATGGACTCGAATCCCTCTCACGGCTCGACCCTTTGTCACGTTCACGCTCACGGGATTCGCGTCGTCTCCAATTACCATCTCTCCTACTGCTTTTGTCATAGTCTGAATCATAGCTGTATCTACTGTAATCATAGTCCCTTTCACGGCTATCCTCCCTGCTCGAATGTGCCACACGATGTCTGTAGTCATAATCATCATAAGGGTAGTCATCACGCTCCCGTCCCCCATACCTAGCGGGCCTGTCAAATCCAGCATCAGGGTAGTTGTCAAAACTGCGATAACCATCTCTGAATGAGTTAATCTCATGATAATTATCAGCTTCACAAATTTCATATGAATCAACATACGGCTTCTCATGCCTTCTGGAATCCCTCTCCACAGGATATTCTTCTTCAAAACTTCTTCTCCTCGTTTGAGGCCAGTGTCCAACTGCTGGTGGTGGATGCGGGTAGTGCTCTCCTTCCAGTATATCACGGTGAAAGGCACCCTGCGGGTAGACACCATCCCTTGGATATCTATCATCTAGAAACCTCCTATCATCATAAGAACCACCAGCCCTGCCAGAAAACCATGAGGCAAAGGACAATAGGAAAAAAAAAAGAATAATACTGGAAGAAAATGAAGCATCAAGCACCACGATAATAAGCACAGTACGTTAAAAAATATAAAATCATAGGAAAAAATTTTACCGTCAAGCATTTTTTACCATTTTGGTGAAAAGTGATAGAACTTACCGGAATTCTGGCTCGTGAACTCCTCTATAACCCTCCAAAGCCTGTGGATTCAAGAGAATAAGTTGTGTCAGCAAGTTATAATCATGGGTGGAAGTCTAGGCAAATCCATTCCACATCCTCACTCTCCCATGGCTTTCACTCATTGTTCTTTAAGAGATGACAGTCACATGACCCTAGTTTCTTGTCTATCATCCATTATGTGATTAAGAAGGAAACCACAATTACGCTGTTATTTTCCCATCTTTGATGGAGCCCATATCGACCAGGATCCATTTCATGCAAGAGCCACTGGTGTTATCCCTGCAAAACTCTTGGCGTTCTTTTTGAAGTTTCAGCCGCAAGATGATTGTAAAGCTTTCCTGTAATGCATGCACAAAGAGATAGTCAAGCCATCATGAACCAGGAAACAATCTTCATGATTTGGCCTCCCCTTTACTGGACTCCTCAAAATCAAAATCTTCCCAGAACAACTCTTGAAACATCGTAACGCACAATTAAGATCTTCATGAACGATCATCAGATAAAATGTTACTGAATATCGTCTGAACTTGAAGAGATTATCAATGTCGACGCAAAAGATATTGGCTATTGGTTCAGAATTACAAAGCCACATGTTAACTTTGTCACTACAAAGGATATCTCCGCATCAGGAAAACAAAAAAGACACAGGACAACTGCAGCTGAAGCACCACTAAAGTAATTCCCATCTGTGAAAATAAGATCTTGGTGTGCATTTGTAAGGTTCAAACTGCTATACACCAGTCAATTCTTTATAAGGAAAAAAAAAAAAGAACTCGACTATACACCATATGGGAGTAGAGATCCACCAGAGCTCCAAATAACAATTATATAAACTGTAGCTCATAGATATGTGGAGGCCCCATGGTGGTAACCTTTTCTTCAAAAGAGTGATTGGTCTACTTTAAGAATGAGAATGCTTATGCACCAGCCCACTCCAGAAGCAAAAGGAATGACCTGACTCTTGAATTTCGTCTCTTGTTCCTCACACGGAAACAGATGGATACATGTATAATTTGTAAACATCTCCACATATACCCAGTCTGACCGAACAGCTTGGAGAAGCTGAGAGTCAAGGCAGTGATCCATGGAGATACAGTTGACACCAAATTGAAAAATAAAAATTGTTTTAGAAGTGTAACAGACAATTAGAATTGCTGATTGCACATCAATATACTATCCAGCTTTCTTTGAAAAATCTGATGATGTTTCAGCATTCAATCTAGATAATCAGAGGGACATATGAGTTAAGCAATAAGTAAGGTTCGAACCTAAACCACATAGCAAAAGCTGCCCTCGCCCTACAAGACCAAAGCCGTGGGGCCACCTAACACTATAACATACACAAGAACTCTGTACACACCCAAACATAGTAATCTTGGTAAACGAAGAATTAGTTCTTTGTTTTTCATTCTTAATAGTCAATCCAAAAATTGAGTAACACTACTCAAAATCATGGTACCAGAACACATAAAAACAGGAGCCATTGATTTTAAACATAACATCCTCTAGAAACCCCCGTAAACAAAAAAAGAAGGATATTTATACAATTAGCCGGCAGGATTAACTATTTACGGCCAGTATACATAGATTATACATTACTATAAAGGGCAGCCCGGTGCACAAAGCATCCCACCTTCACGCAGGATCCGGGAAAGAGCCGCACCCCAAGAGGTAAATATACACGGCTATACACATATTAAACATCCAGTGCATATTATTTGCTGATGATTACTAACACATTAAACTACAAATTAACTTGTAAATATATAAAAATTGCATTTTTAAAGCTTAATTTACATAGCGAGAGATGAAAAAGAAAACATAGCATCCTAATTTACAAAAATTCCATTGAGAGGTTTGGGGAAAAGGGGGGATTACGGTTTTTTGAAGGAAGAGGGGATCTTACAACTCGGGTTTTGAAAAATTGATCGCCGGAGATTGTGTCCGATATTGCCGGAGATTTCGCCGCCGCCGACGGGGAAAAAGCTGTTTTCAGGTGTTTGTTTAAAACATAGTGTCCGATATTCCAATTCGGTATCTCTCTAATTCTTGTAACAAGGGTTTGGGCTCGTTAGTGCGAAACTGGTGAAGTGCACGAAGAGCCTATTTTAGATGCGCCATTTAAATTTTTACTTATTTACTTAGTTTTTAGCTACTTGTTGAACTTCACACTTTCGCTTTGGGTCTTCAACATAGGAAGTTTGAAGTTTAATATAATGGCTAAAATTAAATAAGTTTTAAAAATTGGCTAAAATCTAAATAATAAGCCTAAAATAGGCTCCTACATGAAATTTCTTAGTTAGAAATCAACAAGTCCCAATATTTTAATTTAATAATTGGCCACCAAAGTTATTAAAGGTAAGTTAATTGTATGGGACTGAGTTAGCCAATCAAGAAATCCTATGTTTAGAAAATGCAAGTAGCCCAGCATACTAAGAAAGATAAGATTATGAACGAAGTCATACGGAACAAGGTGGGAGTAGCCTTAGTTATGGACAAGATTAGGAACGAAGTCATACTTTATGTCGATTATCTTCGGTGGTTACATTTTATAAAATGAAGGAGAATTAACCTGACTCATGCACAAAGCAAGTTTCAAGCACATGCTAAACATGTTTTCGTCAATGTGCAAAACTGCATTACCACCGATGTGTTCTATGTGATGCAGTAACACATTTAAGACCTTTATTTACATATTGATACTTGACTAATTCGCGTTTACTTGTGAAAATGCTATTTATAGTGGCTGATGCGATTGATGTCCAGAAATGAGATGTTTAAACAACATGATACTTTGAATGATAGTATTACTATTGGTTACTATGAAGCTTTGAATATTTTGGGAATCTAATATAACTTAAATATCATGTAATAAATAGTTTATCCTTCACCATATTTAATAATCTTGTATAATCTTGCTTTCAGGTTTAACATTTATAAACTAACAAATTGTCCTTGAGTCATTTTTTATTTTAAGTTGCATTCTACAGAAAAGGGTTTCTCTCGACATGATGCTAGTAATTGTCCATCAAGAATCATGTTTCTACAAGATTCAAAAGTGGCCTTTTTTCTTTGCATCTGACAACTCATTGCATTCACATCATATGACAAGGTTTTTGCATCTGACAACTCATTGCATTCACATCATATGACAAGGTTGCAAGCCGGGGTGCTTACTTGCTGAAGAGAAATGTTCTGGCAATGTCATTTGCACCTAAGGAGAATCATGAAACACAAGTGCAGTTTGCATGGAGCGATGGTTATCTACTGTTATCGGAGTTCTTAGTTCAATACACATCAAGAGCATTTGACATGTCTCAATGTTCTTAATGTCTGATTCCCTGGGCATACATCGGGGGTGTGTGTGTGTGTATTATAAAACTTACCAAATCTTATGATATAAGCCTTCTTAAATCATCTTTGTATATTTCGTTAGATGGAGTTGAGATCTGTATAACATCTTGGAAACATAAAGTTGGAAATGTTATAGGTGTTCATAACGAAAATATGTCTGACTCCAATAATTGGAACCTCTAATCTGATATTGGATATTTCAGTTCATGTTTAATAGGAACGACAATACTCCCCCAACTGAGATAAATTGTTATCTAAATACCAGCGAACAATTGAATATCTTGTTTCTTTTTTCGTGGTGGTATTACACATTTGAGCTCATGGTTTTCACTTTCTCCACATGTTTTTTAAACTATAGTAAAATTACTTGTTAAATCACTTTAATCTAAGACCTTTAAATATTAATGAGGACAACTGTGATTCATCCAAATGCACACTTAAAGCCAAATCCGAATTATGAACCTTCACATTTTAATGAAAGCAACAACCCAATAATTTCAACACGTTTACCAATAATAGTATCTTCATTTCATTAAAAAAAAGTTTTCTAATCCTAACTAATATATACTGCTTATTTTTTCACTTTATTTTACTAAACTATGAATATACAGTCAAAGAAAAAAATCTTCAACTAAACGACATTGGAATTTTAAGAATAAAAAATGTTGTAGAAAAATGAAAGCAAAAGCATAGATAAAACATGAAAAGATGATTTTCTTTTTTCGGACAAAAATGAGTATATCACTACAATTTTATTACATAAGTCCATTGAACTAAAACTTACTCAAGCCTACAAAATAGTCAAACATTAAAGAGGAGTAAGAAAATAAAGGAAATACTCTATTTAACGGTTTTCTTAATGGACGTGAAAAAACTGAAGAAAAGAACATATATTGTTGGTTGACTAATCTCTAAAAACGTATCGATCAAATCTTATTCAATCCTAGCGTAACCACTTAACCTTGACTTCACACCTCACGAATTTTGTATGGGGAATGCAATCAGTGATATCATCCAAGGTGCCCCCTCCTGTTATAACCACCATATGCTTTAAGGGTGGCTAACGGCCCGGTCCGGTCCGGGACTGGTACCGGATTCCGGTTCCGGTCTGGAACCGGGCCAAAAAAATTTCAAAATCGGGCTTTTACCGGTCTACCGGCCCGGTCCTATCCGGTTTAAAAAATTGGTGCCGGATCGGGACCGGTTCCGGTGACCGTTAAGCCGGTCGGTACCGGTCCGGTCCGGCCGGTTTAACGGTTATTTTTAAATTTTTTTAGTTTTTTTTTTAGGCAAATAAAGTTGAAAATTGAAAATTTAACAATTTACGTAAATACTATTTGTAATAATTAGGTAAATTATATAGTTTAAAGAAACAAAATAATTATGTAAATTATATTTTTAAATTTATTAATGTAAAGTAAATAAATAAACACTGAACAAACATTAATTGGAAAAGAAATACATATAATTTATTGAAAATTCGGGAAATACATAATTCAAATGACAAAAACAAACTAGAAATATAAAATTACAAAGATACTAAATAAACTAGAAATTCGAAAATACATAATTGAAATGACATAGATATTCCCTTAACCATCTCTTCAATTATTACGCAGATATATACCCCCCACACGACGACTCCATTCGTAATTATGTTGTTTTTCTAAGTGTTGTATAAGTTTATGGGTTCCACCCACTAAGCTCCACTCTCTTGCACAAATTCTACATTTAGCTTTGTGATCTTCTCTATTATACTCCATAAATTCCCAAATTTCAGAGCGACATCTTCGTTCAGGACGTAGTGGAGCAGCAGGGACAACGGGATTAGCGGGATTAGCGGGAGCTTGATTTCCAGCCATTATAATTTATAATTTGTTTGGATTTTGGAAGAAATTTAGAAAATAGCCTTTGAGAGTAATTTGAGAGATAAATTGATAGAAAATGCTAAATTGTGTGATATAATGATGAAATAATAGGGTATATATAGATAAAAATAGGTTGGGGGGTATGGGGGGCGTTTAGGGGGGTGATAGGCAAATATAGCCGTTTTTTGCCGTTGGCCAATGGCTATATTTGAAAGAGAGCCGTTGGCCCAAACTGCCGGTCCGGTCCGGCAGTTCGGGCCAAATATATTTTTTTATTTTTTTATTTTTTTGTTTTTCCTTTGTGTTTTATTTAAAGTGGTGGAAACTTTGAAAAATATTACAACAAAATATTATTAAGTTTTTACTTGTACATATAACATATGTTTGGAATGTTTAGTTTATTTCAATGTTTAAAGTTTAAACTTAGAATTAAAAAACTTGTAGTATTTTTTTATACTTTGAACTTTGAAGTAATGAAATTTTTGAAGTGATGATTCAAAGTTTAAACTTTTGAATTAATTTGTTAAGTTCAAAATTCAAACTTTGAATTAATTTTAGTAAATTCAAATTTGAACTAATTTACAAACTAGTAATTAATTGTAGTATTTTTTGCGCAAACTATAAATTAAAAATAAAAAGTATGAAGACAATAGTTGTGATTGAATTCCAAGACTTTGGAGCAATTTTATTGAATTGTTAAAGACATAAGTAGTGCAAATTACATCTTAACTTCAAACTTGTAAATTCAAAATTCTTATTCAGAAAATTACATTCTTTTAAACATATTAGCTAGTTTCTTGAGGATAGTTGTAGGCTTTTCTTTAGGAACTGGCCGTTGTTGATCTTGTTCATCATCTCCTTCTGGTTCTTCGTCTTCTTCTTCTTCTTCTTCTTCATTGCCGGTTTGACTCCCTTCACTTGTTCCGTCGCTCAAAATTTGATCGAGATATGCTTTGCCCTTTTCCTTAGTAAGTTCTGGTAGACCAAAGTTTCTTTGCTCTGCTCTGATCCAATCCCTGATGACGAGGCCAAAGTGTATAGGAATTAATGCTCGTGCTAAGTCAAATTATAATATAGTTTAAGATATCGTCCCACAGAGATTGGGTGAATCTATTCTACAGACTTGTAATATTTCCACCACTATTTGAGAGAATCAAATTGATGAAAGGAGAGTTTTTTGAACTTTTAATTAACTTTAACTAAATAAAGGACTTTTGGAAAATTTCAAATTTAAAAAGAGTTGGGAGTCATTGAATTCACTTGGTAGTATTCATAATACAATCTCAGTTTTGACATGTATTTCTCTAAAGAAAAATTGCTTATTGCTAATACAATTTTATTTAGCTCACTCAGAAATAATAATTAAATACACTCCGTGAGGTTATATATATTAATTGATTTATGACTTTGTGACGGTTAAACCGAAATAATATTCTTGCCTGAATTGCGCTAAAAAGGTAGCAAAAACTTCGTGAGAATATTTTCACTAAAACCAATAATCTTGCTTACAACAATTCCTCCGTGAGAATTAAAACCGAGGGAAACAAGATTAGTGACTTGGAATGATAGGTTACTATAGGTTCCATTCTCACTCTACTATTTTATTCATCAGTCATCATATATTAATTTTGCTCCGTGAGAATTACAAAATTAATATACAATAACTTTAAAATAGATAGATGTGAAAATGAAGAGTAACAGAACTATCACTCTAGCACAGTATGAAAATGTAGATATAAAGTTTCAGGCCAAGCATGTACTAAAACTGAGGTAGATATTATAAATATACCAAGTTTCATCAACTATCCCAACATAAGAAAATTACTCCATAATGGAGTGATAAAAGCTAAAAAGGAATTTAGAAGACTTTGAAAATAATTCTACTACAAAAGAGAGAAAACAAGAACAAGAGAGAAATCTTGATTTTGGCTAATGAAAAGTTGTTTTCTCTTTACAAGTTTGCTTCCTATTTATAGAAAAATCTTTGGTGTTGCGACATCAAGTCAGAACATGAGTTGGTGTTGCGACATCAAGTCAGAACATGAGTTGGTGTTGCGACTTCAAGTCAGAACATGAGTTGGTGTTGCGACTTCAAGTCAGAACATGAGTTGGTGTTGCGACTTCAAGTCAGAACATGAGTTGGTGTTCTGATTTCAACAGTTACCGTCGCGACATGAGTTGGTGTTGCGACTTCAAGTCAGAACATGAGTTGGTGTTCTGATTTCAACAGTTACCGTCGCGACATGAATTGGTGTTGCGACTTCAAGTCAGAACATGAATTAATATCATTTCTTCTTTCCTTTATACATCACTCTTTTTTGTTCTTTTTTCTTCTGTTTTTGCTTGTAGTCTTCATTCCTCAATTGAACTTTTACCGCAAAACTTGTTTAGAAAATATAATAAAATATAATATATTTATTTATTATAATATTTAAAATATTTAAATTTATATATAAAAATACATGAATAATTTATATTCATCAAATTCCCCTATACTTGAACTTTTGCTCGTCCTCGAGGAAAAATATATATATATATATATATATACATATATAAACTTTTTTTTTTTGAACATTTTCTTCAAACTCATGATCTTTGTAGTATAAAAAATTTATTCAAAATAAACTTCCTTCATTATCTTTAATGCAATCATCCTTTTTAAATCACCAAATTCATTACCTTGTTTTTGAATTCCACTCTGATCAATAAGAACTTACATTTTCTCCCCTTGAATCTTTCAGAATTGATAGATTTATGATCACTTATTCATTCAGTATCATCGTCTTGTCCATATGCTTGCTCCTCATGTTTATCTCCACTAATATAGATTCAACACTGATTTTCAAAATCTTTTTAGGACTTTTCTCGGCTTGTAATGTTAGGCTTTATGCTGGTAGGGTATATGGATATATTTATAGTGACTTTTACTCTTCCAGCTTTGAGCAAACATTTCTTAATCCTCAGTATTTCCATCATTTCGTAGTTTTTTTTTTTTTTTTGAAAAATCATAACAATCATACAAACTCTTTTTTTTTTCTTTTTTTTTTCACAATATTTCTTCCTTTCGTTGATATCAATCTCTGCTCATTCATAGCTGGAAGAAATAATTATTATATTTAAATATGTATATACAAATGTGTATATTTAATGCATACTATATATAGTATGAGATTTTTATTCTCTCTCTTTTTTTTTAGGAGAATTATGTTATTCGAGAAAAAAGATTAAGGCTGGAAGAAGGGTTTTAGGAGGTAATATATGTATATTTGGATGAAAATAAAGATGTTAGAATTGTGTATCAAAGAAGGCCTAATTTCATTTTTTGAAAATCAGTGTCGTCTATTATTTCGCCTTGAAAAACATTTAGAGCAAGTTCTAGCCAAGTTTGTTGATTCCATTTGCTTTTGTGATCATAACTTTTCTCAATTCAAATGATTACCTGAGTTGAAGATGCTTGCTCTTACTTCACAAAATAAAAATCATCAACATGGCAAATCATATGGTGAGGATAAAAGAAATAATATTAACCATAATGAAAAAAATTTAATTTGTTAATTAAATACCTACAAATGATCATAGTTAAGAAGAAAATATATATATATATATATATATATATATATATATATATATATATATATATATATATATAAACTAGAACAACCCTCTGCCACACTTAAACTTTTCATTCTCCTGGATGAAAGCACATCCCTAAAAAAGTGAAAGAGGGGGTAAAATCTTTTTATATATATATATATATAATAAACAAAAATAGAGAATACTCTCTTTTTAAAAAAAATAAAAATCTTTTTGGCTTTCAAATTTACAATCACAGAAGAAAGCTTCAAAGAAACTGTGACCACACATATTCTATGTGTAATAGACTGAACTAATTTTTCACCTTAACAGTCATGGGGTCCCGGTTTATTATAAACCAGAAAATTACCTGAGCCAACATTTGATTTGCATAATTAAATGGCTAACCAACCAGTTACTTAGGCATACCGATCACCATGGAGTTACTCCTGTGTAGGTGACTCTATTTTTGTAGAGGCCTTCATGAGATGTTCTGGTTGCACAATAACCTGGATATTAACCAGATCAATTGGTTAAGCATTTAATTACTCAAATGTATATTGGACTTATGAGGCTCCATTGCTTCACCCTCAATGGCTACGGGTAAGAAACCGTAGTTCTGAGTTTAACGTCGCCAGCTCGACGTAGTAACTGTGATATTTATCAGATTATCATGGTTACTGATGGTTGTTTCTCAAACTGTCCTCCAAAGTATAATTTTAGCCTGTGGCCATTTACTTTGAACTTGTCTCCTCCATTGATCTGTTGAATTTCAATTGCTCCGTATGGAGTAACATTTGTAACAATGTAAGGACCTGTCCATCTGGATTTCAATTTTCCTGGAAATAACCTGAGTCGACTATTGTAAAGGAGTACCTGATCTCCTATTTTGAAACTTTTTTGTCGAATCAAGTTGTCATGCCATTTTTTTGTTTTTTCTTTGTAAATCTTGGCATTTTCATAAGCTTCCAACCTCAGCTCTTCCAATTCATTAATCTGAAAGAATCTATTTTTACCAGCAGAGTTTAATTCAAAGTTCAGCATTTTTAATGCCCAAAAAGCTTTATGTTCTAATTCAACAGGTAAATGACAAGCTTTTCCAAAGACTAATCTGTATGGGGATGTACCAATTGGCGTTTTGAACGCCGTTCGGTATGCCCATAATGCATCATCTAATTTTAAAGCTCAGTCTTTTCTTGAGATTCCAACTGTTTTTTCAAGTATCCTTTTTAATTCACGGTTGGAAACCTCAACTTGCCCTTGTGTTTGAGCATGATATGGTGTTCCTGTTTTGTGAGTCACACCATATTTGGACAATAAAGCAGAAAATTGTTTATTTATGAAATGAGTCCCTTGGTCACTAATGATGACTCGTGGTGTGCCAAATCTAGTAAAAATATTTTTTCTAAGAAAATTACACACGGTTCGAGCATCATTTTTTCTCGTAGGAATGGCTTCAACCCATCTTGAGACATAATCCACAGCCACGAGGATATATTCAAAAGAATGAGATGAAGGAAAAGGGCCCATAAAATCTATTCCCCAAACATCAAAAATTTCACATACCTGTATTGATTGCAAAGGCATTTCATCTCTCTTGGTGATATTACCTGTTCTCTGACACCTGTAACATTGTGCAACATATGCACGTGCATCCTTGAAAAGTGTTGGCCAAAAGAATCCTGCCTCCAAGACTTTAAATGCAGTCCGATTTGCAGCATAATGTCCTCCAATTGCACCATCATGGCAATGATGCAAAATCTTAGTCATTTCATCTTCCGGTACGCACCTTCTGATAATATTATGTGCACAAATCCTAAACAAAAAAGGTTCATTCCACAGATAATATTTAGCATCAGAAATAAGCTTTTTCTTTTGCTGGTAAGAGAGATCTTGGGGTGTCCATTTTCCAACCAAGTAATTTGCAATATCTGCAAACCAGGGTGGTTGAGTCACAACTGAGCTGACAGAAAAAATATGTTCATCAGGAAACTCTTCTTTTATAACACAAATCTCAAAAGGAGAGTTCTCTATTCTAGACAAATGGTCAGCAACTTGATTTTCCGTTCCTTTTTTATCTTTTATCTCAAGGTCAAACTCTTGGAGGAGTAAAATTCATCTTAGCAATCTAGGTCGGGCATCTTTCTTTGCTAAGAGGTATTTTAAAGCTGCATGATCAGTAAAAACAGTGACCTTGGTTCCTATCAGATAAGAACGAAATTTATCAAATGCAAATACTACTGCCAGTAGTTCTTTTTCTGTTGTGGCATAATTCAACTGAGCTTCATTCAAAGTCCTACTGGCATAGTATATAGGACGAAAAATATTATCTTTTCTCTGGCCTAAAACTGCTCCAACTACTGTATCACTAGCATCACACATGACCTCAAAAGACTGATTCCAATCAGGGGACACAACTACAGGAGCAGTTGATAATTTTTCCTTAAGGGTGTCAAATGCTTTCAAACAATCACCTAGAAAATTAAACTTAACATCTTTCATTAAAAGGTTAGTCAGAGGTTTTGAAATTTTTGAAAAATCTTTTATGAACCGTCTGTAAAAACCTGCATGGCCTAAAAAACTTCTAATGCCCTTAACAGTTGTAGGAGGGGGTAATCCTGCTATAAGATCAATTTTAGCCTTATCAACTTCTATCCCTTTAGCAGTGATTTTGTATCCTAGGACAATTCCCTCTGTAACCATAAAATGACATTTTTCCCAATTAAGAATCAAGTTTGTCTCTTCACATCTCTTAAGAACTAAGGTCAAATGATGAAGACAGTCCTCAAATGTTTTACCAAAAAGTGTGAAATCATCCATAAAAATTTCCAAAAACTTTTCGGTCATGTCCGAGAAAATTGCAGACATACACCGCTGAAATGTAGCAAGTGCATTGCATAGTCCAAAGGGCATTCTCCTATATGCATAGGTTCCACTGAGACATGTGAAAGTTGTCTTATCCTGATCTTCTGGTGCAATTGGGATCTGGTTATAGCCTGAATATCCATCAAGAAAACAATAAAAACCATATCTTGCCTCTCTTTCCAACATTTGGTCAGTCAATGGTAAAGGAAAATGATCTTTTCTGGTGGCATCATTGAGACGTCTGTAATCAATACAGACTCTCCATCCTGTAACTGTTCTAGTAGGTATGAGTTCATTATTTTCATTTTTTATAACTGTCATACCTCCTTTCTTTGGCACTACCTGAACAGGACTTACCCAAGGACTATCAGAAATCGGGTAAATGATACCTGCTGCCAGAAGCTTAATAACTTCATTTTTCACCACCTCTTGCATTGCTGGATTCAACCGCATTTGGGGTTGGACTATTGGTTTGTACTTATCCTCCATGAGGATTCTGTGCATCCAAACAGCTGGACTAATCCCTTTGATGTCCGCAATAGTCCATCCCAAGGCTTCTTTGTGTGCTCTCAGTACTTCAATTAATTTATCCTCCTGTTCTGCAGTTAGTGAAGCTGAAATAATGACAGGAAATAATTCAGGCTCAAGATAAACATATTTTAAATGAGAAGGAAGAGTTTTGAGTTCAATTTTTTGTTAAACTCCTTCTGATTGAATTCCTTCATCCTCAGAATATCTTTCCAGTATTTCTGCTTCACTTATAATGGTGGGATCATCATCCTGTGTTGTGCCAGAATTGGCCAAACACCTCTCCATCGAGTCTGGAATCAATTGATTATCTTTAAATTCATCTGCAAGATCACTAATCATGTCAATTGTAAAACAAGAAGATGATGACTCATCTCCTGGAAACTTTAGAATCTTTTGCATGTCAAAAATGACTCTTTCTTCATCAACTCTCAAAATTAGTTGTCATTGATGAACATCTATGATTGCTCTACCTGTAGCAAGAAAAGGTCTACCCAAAATTATTGGTTCATCAGGACATTCTTCCATTTCAAGTACTATGAAATCTACAGGGAAGATAAATTTATCTACTCTCACGAGCACATTTTCAATAATTCCCTTAGGTTTCTTAGTACTTTGATCTGCAAACTGAAGAGAGACAACAGTATTTTTCATTTCACCAAGATCCAACTTTTTAAAAACAGAAAATGGCATTAAATTTATTGAAGCTCCAGAATCACAAAGTGCTTTTTCAATATATACCCCTCCCAATGTACACGGAATTGTAAAACTTCCTGGATCACCGAGTTTTTGTGGTAGCTTATTTTGAAGTATAGCACTGCATTTCTCAGTAAGCATTACCACAGAAACTTCTTCCAATTTCCTTTTGCTTGACAAAATTTCTTTCAAAAATTTAGCATATGAAGGCATTTGCAACAAAGCATCAGTAAAAGGAATATTGATGTGAATTTGTTTCAAAATTTCCAAAAACCTTGCAAATTGATTATCAAGTTTTTCTCTTTTCATTTCTTGTGGAAAAGGAATTGTCACTGGGAGAGGAGTCATTTTCTCAATATTTTTTTCTTCATTTTTCTTGACTTCTTCCTCTTGTGACAAGGGTGTTTCAACATTCTTTCCTTTATCTACCTGCTGTTCTGGCTGATTCTTTTCTCTGTCTGCATATGGATCATTAAGAATCTTACCTGACCTTAAGGCGATGGCCTTAAGGTGTTCCTTTGGATTTTTCTCTGTATTGCTTGGTAAAGGACCCTGAATTCTTTCTGAAACAAGAGTAGCCAGTTGGCTTTGTACCTGTTGCTTTTGGAAGCTTTGAGAGTTCTCAGCACCGTTTGGATTGCTCCATTGAAATCCTGGATGTTTTAGTGCCATTGGACTTCCAAAAGGATATGACTTGTAACCGATGACATTGATATGTTCATCATTCTGATTGGTTGCTTGGCATTCGTGGTTCAGATGGTTTCCTCCGCACATGTCACAAGTCTCAGACTGGCTTGTTTGTTGCGTATTCACCTGAAAAGATTCAAACTTTTGTGCCAAAGAAGCAATTTGTTGTGTTAGTGTATTTAAAGCATCTGCCTGATTTACCGTAGCAGCTTTCTTGATGATCACACGATCAGATGGCCATTGAATGGCATTCTCAGAAATTTCATTCAACAATTGGAGTGCTTCTTCTGTGGTCTTTCCCA
This sequence comes from Petunia x hybrida, assembly GCA_037355625.1. NCBI lineage: Eukaryota > Viridiplantae > Streptophyta > Magnoliopsida > Solanales > Solanaceae > Petunia > Petunia x hybrida. The sequence continues at coordinate 999,200 of JBBBVM010001185.1, read as the reverse complement.
TTATGGAACCTCCTGATGCAGCGTCAATCACATTTCTAGAAGAGGGTTTTAACCCGTGATAGAAAATGTATAACTGCATATGTTCAGGAATGTCATGGTGTGGACATTTTCTCAGCATTGCTTTCAATCTTTCCCATGCTTGATAAACTGACTCAGTGTCAGTCTGCAAGAAATTAGACATCTCTTGTCTCAACTTTGTTGTTTTAGCAGGGGAAAAATATTTGTTCAAAAATTTCTGAGTCATCTGGTCCCATGTGGTAATGGACCCTTGAGGCAAACTTCGCAACCAAGCTTTGGCCTCGCCTTTTAAAGAAAAAGGGAATAACCTTAACTTGATTGCTTCAGGAGATACTCCATTGTACTTAGCAGTTTCAACCAGTTCTAAGAAATCGATTAAGTGACTGTGTGGATCTTCACTTAGATCACCAGTGAAAGTGCAAGATTGTTGAATTGTTTGAATCAGGCCGGTCCTGATTTCAAAGTTGTTGGCTGCCACTGGGGGTTTTCTAATACTAGATTCACAGTTGAAGTGGTCTGGCCTAGCATAATCCCTTAGGATTCTGTATGCTGGTCTTGGCACCACTTCGTCAAACTGCTCTTCTACATGGGCTGGTGGTGGAATTCCCAATGGGTTGTTGTCTTGGTTCTCCATTCTGTCACAAGTTAATCTCTGAGAAGATGATGATTGTTCTTTCCTGCACACTCTCAAAGATCTTTTGAATTTCAGGATCGTAATTGACTAACTCTTTTGTGGAAGAGCGGGTCATAAACTACTTGGATATTTTAAAGCAATGAAAATTAAAATTAATATTTAAAGTAGTAGTAGTAGTAGTATATGACACTAAAAGAAAATATTAAAAGAAAAAAAAATGTTAATACTAAAAATGGAAGAAGACGGAAATGACTAATCCAGTACTAAGAGAAAATATTTCTAGGGAAAAAGTAAATAGTAATAGTAATAATAGCACATATTACAAAATAATAGATATAGTAGAAATATCAAAACAAGAAAAAAAATAGCGATTTAAAAGACAAGGATTACAAACTAATAAAGAAAATAATAATAATAATAATAATAATAATAATAATAATAATAATAATAATAATAATAATAGTAAGTTCTCAAATTAGTAATAAAATATTTAGTCTGAAGTAGATCTGCGCCAATCCCCGGCAACGGCGCCAAAAATTTGACGAGGCCAAAGTGTATAGGAATTAATGCTCGTGCTAAGTCAAATTATAATATAGTTTAAGATATCGTCCCACAGAGATTGGGTGAATCTATTCTACAGACTTGTAATATTTCCACCACTATTTGAGAGAATCAAATTGATGAAAGGAGAGTTTTTTGAACTTTTAATTAACTTTAACTAAATAAAGGACTTTTGGAAAATTTCAAATTTAAAAAGAGTTGGGAGTCATTGAATTCACTTGGTAGTATTCATAATACAATCTCAGTTTTGACATGTATTTCTCTAAAGAAAAATTGCTTATTGCTAATACAATTTTATTTAGCTCACTCAGAAATAATAATTAAATATACTTCGTGAGGTTATGTATATTAATTGATTTATGACTTTGTGACGGTTAAACCGAAATAATATTCTTGCCTGAATTGCGCTAAAAAGGTAGCAAAAACTTCGTGAGAATATTTTCACTAAAACCAATAATCTTGCTTACAACAATTCCTCCGTGAGAATTAAAACTGAGGGAAACAAGATTAGTGACTTGGAATGATAGGTTACTATAGGTTCCATTCTCACTCTACTATTTTATTCATCAGTCATCATATATTAATTTTGCTCCGTGAGAATTACAAAATTAATATACAATAACTTAAAAATAGATAGATGTGAAAATGAAGAGTAACAGAACTATCACTCTAGCACAGTGTGAAAATGTAGATATAAAGTTTCAGGCCAAGCATGTACTAAAACTGAGGTAGATATTATAAATATACCAAGTTTCATCAACTATCCCAACAGAAGAAAATTACTCCATAATGGAGTGATAAAAGCTAAAAAGGAATTTAGAAGACTTTGAAAATAATTCTACTACAAAAGAGAGAAAACAAGAACAAGAGAGAAATCTTGATTTTGGCTAATGAGAAGTTGTTTTCTCTTTACAAGTTTGCTTCCTATTTATAGAAAAATCTTTGGTGTTGCGACATCAAGTCAGAACATGAGTTGGTGTTGCGACATCAAGTCAGAACATGAGTTGGTGTTGCGACTTCAAGTCAGAACATGAGTTGGTGTTCTGATTTCAACAGTTACCGTCGCGACATGAATTGGTGTTGCGACTTCAAGTCAGAACATGAATTAATATCATTTCTTCTTTCCTTTATACATCACTCTTTTTTGTTCTTTTTTCTTCTGTTTTTGCTTGTAGTCTTCATTCCTCAATTGAACTTTCACCGCAAAACTTGTTTAGAAAATATAATAAAATATAATATATTTATTTATTATAATATTTAAAATATTTAAATTGATATATAAAAATACATGAATAATTTATATTCATCACCTGAATAAAACTCCTGTCTCCATTGCCTCCTCCTTCAACGAATATCTGTGATCTCCAATTTGAAATCTTCCTTGGCTAAAAGCGCTTTCCGATGCAACTGATGAAGCTTTAATTGTTAATATATCCCGGGCCATTTTTGCAAGAATTGGAAATTGCGATTCTTGATTCTTCCAATAATCCAACAAATTCTTAGTTCCAAAGTTGTTAAGTTTCTTTGGATATTGAATTAAATACACTTGGAGCTCGCTGTATTCCTCCCCGTACTCTTCCTGTTCTGAAAGCAACTTTTCGTCGAGTCCCACAAAGGTGCTCATCCCCGCATGTGAAGAACTTTGCCCGGTGGATAGTATTGGTTCCGTTGGTGTAGCAGTGTCTGCCCAAGCTCTATACTTTGCAAAAACAGCCGCGGTATCTGCATAAACTTTAGCAACAGTCTCGTCTACACTTGGATACTTGTTAGTAGCAATTTCAATAGGAGTAATTTCTAAATTTTTCATATAATAACTTAATTTTAAAAGCAGGATGCAACACAGAAGCAATGTAAAAAAAGAGGAGGAATTGGAAAAAAATATTTTCTAAATTTTTCAATCATTCTCTCTACAGCCGGTTTGTAAACTTCATATTGCTTATACATTTTCAATAATTCCGATATTCCAGCTATATAATATAACATGGTAGGAGTAGTTGGATAAAATTGACCGGAAAATTCTAAAGTAGCTTGATAAAAATTTTGTAAAAACTGAAGAAGATGTTGAACAACTTGCCAATCCTCATCTTTAAGGTGATAGATTTCCATAAAATATTTATTATACATTTGAGAAATAGGCACTCTATAGTCATAAGCGACGGTCAATGCATCATATAAAGTGTTCCACCTAGTGCAAACTTCCTTTGGGACTCTCCTAATTGGTATTCCTAATTCTACACATTTTTTTTCCCATTCTCGTCTTCTTTCTTGGTTTTTATTTCTAAAAATATAAGTAATAGCTATCTGCACCCTTTTGATAATGTCGTTAAACAAGTCAAGACCATCTCTTACTACTAAGTTGTAAATATGACATGCACACCTAACATGAAAAAATTCAGCAAAAGGGGGGTTCAAAATAGGTATCAAGTTCCTAAGTGTATCTGCGTTGTTTGTAGCATTATCTACCGTAATACTAAAAACTTTGTTAGATAAAAAGTACGTACGACAAATTGATGAAACTTTATTACAAATATAATTTCCCGTGTGTGGTTCATCAACAACTTTATAAGCAATAATACTTTTTTGAAATACCCAATCAGGATCTATCCAATGAACAGTAACAGTAATATAATCACATCCATTAGTAGAACGACCCATATCCGTAGTAAGACATACTGTAGTGTCAAAATTATCAAACATATATCGCAAATAATCCTGATATTCGTTCTTAAATTTAATAATATCATTTTTAACAGTAGTTCTTGGAAAACCATGAAAAGAGGGATTATATATAGACTGAACATAATGAACAAAACCAGTAGAAGAAGGAAAAACTATAAGGTAAACCCTCGAGGGCAACTAGTTTAACAATAGCTTCCCTATCCTTTTGTTTATCATAAGTAAGAAGCCCTCATGTTGTTTGGTTAATTCTTGTTTGGGTACCCGAAGATTGATCATGCGCTACTCCCCCATGTTCGGTCCCTAAATATATACCACCAGACCGCGTTGTCCATTCTTTAGGATGCTTCTTTTGTAAGTGGGCCCTAAGTTTACCCGTCCCACCCTCATTACCCCCAGTTCTAAAAACCCACACCTTATCACAAATCCCACATGTGGCCGTCTGCGCTACAACATTTTTTGATGCAAATTCCCACACCCCAGATCTATCCTTACGTTTAGCCGGTATTCTAGTAGGAGGTTCAGGAGGCAAGTCAGACTGAACTTCGGGTGGACTAGCTTGAAATTCAGGTGTTTCTTCTAAATTACCCCACTTTGATTCTCATATCGTGTTTCTAACATTTCGTGATCAAGTATATTATCAGCGCTAACATTATGATATTATTGAGAATCATCTATGTGGGTGAACTGACTAGAACTACCAGCAATTTCTTTACCCCTATTTCACCTACGACCACGTGCCCGCCCCCAACTACTAGTTCCAATTGAACCTCTTTGAGACATAATAATAGCAAATAAAATAAATATATATGACAAAAATATTATAAAAGAGTAGAAGTAGGAACGACCAACCAAATATAACCGTATAATTGAGGTGAAGTTGAAACTTGAGCCTCCACTTCAATTAATTAGTTGAATACTTGATAATCGAAAAATTGCAAAAATAGCCAAATTGATATTTCAACCGCGTAACGCCTCCAATTGACCCAATACTTGATATTTGTAAACTTCACCAAATAGCCAAATATAACTTTGATAGAAACTCCAAATAGAACTTGATAAAGTAGCCAAATTATAAATTTTTAACAAATAGCCAAAGTAGAATAATAGCAATATTGTAGAAAATTTGAGAGAATTGGAAGATTTGTGTGAAAAATATGATGAAATAATGGGGTATTTTTAGAAAACAAAATAGTTAGGGGTGGTTATGGGGTGGTAGAGGGGTGAAATTGGCCGTTTTTGGCCGTTGGACAACGGCTAGGGGGTCAAAAGAGCCGTTGCCCAACGGCTAGAAACGGCTAGATGCAACAGACTTTTTTTTTTTTTTTTTGGACCGGTCCGGTCCGGTCCGGCCGGTTCCGGTCCAATTTTATACCGGTTCATCCGGTTTTTTTTTCGCGAAGCCGTTTCGGAACCGGCTACCGGAGCCCAGTAGGGACCAACGGTCCGGTCTCAACCGGTCCGGGCCGGTTTCCGGCCCGAATGTCACCCTTAATATGCTTCGCAAACTTCTTCTCATCAGGCAAATAGTCATAAGCACACTGGACAAGAAAGAATGTCATCAAAAACAACAACAAGAGCAACAACAGCTACAACTACGCATCAATCCCAAATGAAAGTGCCCAACAATTATACCAAATTAGAGCTGGTAAATGGGTACAAACAGGGGCGTAAACACCCTATGGCAAGGGGTGTCACGAGACACCGCTTCGCAAATTTTTTTTACTATGTATATGTATGTAAATATATTAAAAAATCATAATATTCCATATAAATAAAGAAAGTGACACTGCTTGAAATAATGAATTAGCGGTCTAGTGATTTAGCACCTTGAGAAAGTCTAGAACTGTAAGAATTTGAATCCCGCTTGTAGCACAACTTAGCTTTTTTTAATTAAATTTTTTTGATTGTTTATCATTTGAAGTAGGGATTGAACCTTCAACCTTTAGCTAACTTAAGAAGTACGAAACCCATTATAAACAACAATAAACTTTTTTAAAGGTGACACTGCTTACAAAAAATTCTGCATTCATTACTGGGTACAAATATCATAGATTTCCAATCTTATACAGCATATCAAGGTAAAAGTTATCCTAAGGGAATTTTACGTAAATTCTTTAACCCTCTTCACGAATCAGGCGTTTCTGGGTGACTAAAACTAGGGGCGGCAAATGGGCGATATGGGCCAAGATGGTTTGATTTTAATGGGTTGAAGCTATAAATGGGTCATGACCCAACTCATTCCAAAATGTACTTGAGCTAGATGTGTTGAGTTAAGTTTGGCTAGAAAATGGGTCATAACACGATCCGCCAAACTTGACCCAATATTTCTTATTTCTTCTTAACATATCAACATTTATGAGACTTACCTATTTTGACGAGTCTCTAGCAAAAGTTTTACGGTATAAAAGAATACGTGTTTTAATAAGTAAATTTTTGTTTTGTACTAAAAAAAATTTGTTCCTTTTTAATTTTTAAACAAGACAGTATACTGAGAGACTAGTTTAATATTAAAAAAAAAAGCCCTAAACACAATTATTTGAACAAAGATTTTGTTTTAATATTTAAGAATTATATTTGGTACAGAGAATACTTGTCAATATTTTCACTTACTTAGTTAATGTATCGTAATTAGCATCCTTTACTGTGCTTCCTTATATTATGAGAAAACACACCAATTTAAAACAATCTCATCTTTCACTAATTTTGGAACCTTATTTATATTATTAGTTTCAGTCTATACTATTTTACACCAAAATATATAATTTTGTTTGTCTTATACCATTTGCTTCCTTATATTAAATAGTGCTAGATAAAGCAAGAATCATGATGTATAAAATAATCCAAAAAAAAAAACAGAGAAAGGAATTGAGTAAGAAAAACTAAAATGAAACTTGATCTATAATAGTTGAAGATTTAGAAGTAATTCATAACTTATAAGCCAACGGAAGCCAAGAATGTAGTGGGCCAATGGATTGTTTGGGTTAATTTGTGTGAAAATAATGGGTTGATCTGAGCTAGAAAATAGGCTGATTTGGGCTACTAAAATAGATGGGTTTAGTTGGGTTGTGCCCAAACCTAACACATCATTAATATATCCCATGTCCAATCTATTAAAACTTGGACGGGTTATCATCCAAGGTGTCCCTATTGTTATAATCACCATATGCGTCGCAAGCTTCTTCTCATCGAAAAATGATCATACGCACGCTGAACAAGAAAGAATGTTGTCAAAAACAATAACAAGAATAACAACCATTACAATAACAGGATAGCATGCTTTGGACAAAAGACCTCATCTTTTTAACTTAAAACTGATTTCTTACACTTCTAACAAAGATTCACCGCTAATATACATCTATTCCTCAGTTTTAATCATCTTTTCACTAACAGGGAAAGAGTTTCTAATTACTATCCTAAGTTCACTATTATAGCCTAAAAGAAATCTGATTTCAAACAACTCTTTTATTCAAAACAAACATATGAACCCAAGGTTCAAACTCTCTTATACATACTACATTTGTCCCAAACAGTTTTACTAATAAAGCCACAATCATTACTATATCCGAACATGTTTTTTTTTTAACAAGGAAACAAACATAAAAATGACCAGCATACAAGAAATACAAAGAGGTGCTCAGATCTGACCTTTTTTGAGCAGTGAATGGAGCAATAAGTTGAAGAAAAACCACTTCAAACAAGTCGACGACTCGACAAATGAAACGATAACACACAAATCCAACTAACGAAGTAGAAGTCAAGCTATATCAACTTATAATTTAAGAGTGCAGAAACGTATAGAAACTATGCTAGAGTTTTTCAGATCTCTTTTTTTTTTTTTTGCTGTTGCGCCAGGAACAAATACTAGTATTTATAGAGACAAGTCTAAGGTTTTTTTTACTAGAATAAAAGACTATAATAAACTTAGCATACCTTAACGGATAAGGTCTGATTTGGTTTATTTTGTACCAGGATTTGAAAAGAAAATCAGAAAAGAAAAAGGAAATCCGAATAAATTCGAATATTCCCTTTTGATCCCTGATTTTAAATTCAAAAGCTTGTGTTTCTTCTCGATCTGCACCGTTTGATGATGGAAAGGATTTAAATAAACGTTTGGGATCGATTTTTTACAATGTGTAAAGCTGGATGGCTATTTACACAGCCTAGTAGTTGTGTACCTTGTTTGAAACACATACATGCATGGGTCCTAATGAATATACACAACAGGGGAGGTTTCTAAATGGGAAAAGCATGCAAAAAGGGGAGGTCTCTTTTCACTAAATCTAGGCAGAATCAGAACTTCAATAACTGCACTTAAGTAGGCACTGCATAGTGCAACTACCAGACTTTCAAAGTCCCCAAACCTGTGACTAAGACAAGACTGTTATGGCCTTTCATGGCCATCCAAATAAAGCTGCATTCATAAAGGGTTAGCAGGGCCAACGGGAGGCCTAAACAATCACAGTGACAAGCACTTTCAACATAGATGACAGGTTTCTATTTCAGACGAGAGGGGAGAATCAGGGAGTCCAGAAAAGGACTTAAACACTCATACACATAAACAATGATCCAGATAGGGAGTTAGAATATAGGCAGATCAGATACAAAGCAAACGAGGGGGTGCAGTCATGAGTTATACCTTGTCAGGGGATGTAGCAAACAGAAGAGTAATACTGGAGTAATGTTGACTGCAGGAAACAGAATCAGAAGCAAGAATTTTCTAATTTATGTGAGAGATAATCAGAAGAGAGAGTAGAGTGCAGTATTCTGTGTATTGCTATCTGTAAAAACTCTCTTGTGTATAGAATAATGCCAGGCTATATAGGTGGAGGGGTGTGGGATTTAACACAAACGGGTATAAACTAAGAAAGGTAGGAGTATATTGTTTTTCAAAATTAAAATGATTCACCTTGTCACTCTTACCAAATATAGATTGATCAGTCCCCTAAACTTAGGGCAACCCAAACTTCCCAATCAAATAAATCCTCCTTTTAACCATAAAACGTCCAGATTCAAAAATCATATCACACAAACAGGTCTTAGGCCCTATCGGTAAGGCAATCATGATCCCAGGAAATCAAGACTCTCTCCCTTTGACAATAACAAAGTCCAGGTTCAAAAATCAGTTTTTCAATAATTTTAGGTTCAAAATACTTTTGATTTTCTAACAGATTCCAATTAGAAAACTTAATGGATACTTTGTCAATCACTTAAAATAAATTTCCTTTTTGAATGCTAATCACGTGTCTCCATTAACTTAAATCAAATTCCCTTTAATCTTGTAAGGCAAAACTTCATTCAAATTTCAAATTAAGACAATTATATCTACATTCTAGTCGACTGGACACATAATAGGTTAACCAAAACTAACTTAAGAAATTGTCATGGCTCCAAGGATTAAAATTAAGTCCAAAAAAAAAAAATACATAACACAGACTGCACATGTAGTAAAATTTAGGCATTCAATGGTTCAAAACAATGCTCATTTTGACAATAAAATAGGATCAGCTATCACATTGGTTTTAACCCTAATTAATTATCATATAACAATTACCAGATAAATCATATAACATTCTAACCAATCACTCAACAATCAGGATAAGCATGAATGTCACGTAATCAGTTCAAGAATCGTAAAGTTCAAAGGGAAAAGGAGTCCCAGTTTGATTCGAAATTGGGTCAGTCGCGACCCATCCTTTGACTATGCATGCACGAGGGTTTTACCCTTTACTAGGTTGTAAAGGTACAGTTCTTACCAAGTTTCTGCCGGAGTTGGTGACAGTGACGACATCGATGAAAGGTCGAGCCACTGACCTCGCCGTTTGGGAAAATCTCCATAGGGGTTTTGTAGCGGACCATGAGGAGAGCCAGAAAATATAATTTTCTTATTGTTTCGTCGGTGGAGTTGGCCGGAAAAGGCTCTTGACAGTGGCGATGTAGGGTTCGCGTGAGAGAGAAAGGGGTGTGACGGCTGAGGGTTAGGGGAGAAATGAAAAAGGAAATAGGGTTTGGGGTGTGAAGTGTAATAAAAATAGAAACTTTAATCTTGGCCGCTGGATTAGTGTCGTGGACGGCCAGGATTTGGCCACGTAGGCGGTGATGTGTAATTAAATGAGGCTGATGTGTATAAGTATGAGGTGTAATGTGTGTATATGTATATGCGTATATACAATGTGTAAATGGTGTATAAAAGTGCATATAAGTGTATAAAATGTATATGAATGCGTGGAAAAATTGTATAAAATGCTTATAAAAATTATAAAAATAAGAAAATTTATTATGAGAGCTAAATAATTAAGAAAACCTATTATTTTAGGTTTTAAAATGATTTAGGTGGTTTTGTTAAAAACAAAAATAATTGTGAGAAATTATGACAAGATATGCAAATTTTATAAAATTGCGGTCGTTTGTGCAAATGCTTTTTAAAATAGCATAATTGGTGTGCGTACATGAGGTAGTGACTCAGGATAGGAGTGAGTGTAGGGTAATTGTGTGGTTATCGGTATAATTTCGTCTGAATAAAGGGTTATCGAAACAGGAGGGACAAAATTAGGTGTCAACAGAGATACAATGAGATACGATGTGGTTGGTAGGTGAGATACGGTTAGATACGAGGTGGTTGGTAGTTGAGATACAATGAGATACGATGTGGTTGGTAGGCGAGATACGAGGTGGTTGGTAGTTGAGATACGATGTGGTTGGTAGGCGAGATACAGTTAGATACGAGGTATTTGGTAGTTGAGATACACTGAGATACAACGAGATACGATGTTGTTGGTATTTGAGATACAATGAGATACGATGTGGTTGGTAGGCGAGATACGGTTAGATACAAGGTGGTTGGTAGTTGATAAGTCGGCATTTTACCGACTTTGAGCCTTCCTTTATAGGAACTTTGTGTGTTTTAAAGCTAATTTCACGACCAATTCTTATGTTATGTTGCGTGATTCCAGGTGCTACTTAGTTTAAACGCTCGAGGCCGGAAACTGAGCGGAAAGAACACAAAAGAAGGTCGAGTCGAGTCGAAGTTGGAGTCGTGCGAAATGGAACAAGTTTTCAAGGACTTGTGCGGCTCAGCACAATATTGTGCGATAGCACAACGCTTAGCACAATGCTGAAAAAGACCCAATTGTGTGGTCAGCACAATATTGTGCGGTCAGCACAATTGCTCAGCACAATATTGTGCGGTCAGCACAATGCTCAGCACAATAATGCAAAAACAAGCAGCAACTACCTCAAGTCTCCAAGGAATTGTGCGGCCAGCACAATCAGCCAGCACAATATTGTGCGGCCAGCACAATTGGGACGGAAGAAGATTTTTGTGTAATTTTCTTAGGAGTATAAATAGAAAAGTGAGGGTTTTATTACACAACACTTACATTATATTTTACTCTATATTTTGGGCGATTTTGGGAGCCAAGTTGGAGACTTAACATCATTTTGTAAGCTTCTAATCTTGTAACTTTGAATCTTGATTCCATATATCAATTCAAACTTATGTCCAACATGATTTCATCTTTTCATTACATCTTTATTACTATGATTCAAACTCTAGTTATGAGTAGCTAAACTCATAACTAGGGGCGTAATTATGCTATTGTGATAGAAAATTAATGGGTGTTGTTCTATTTCACTAACCATAACACAAGTAACAATTATCCAACTCCCCATTACAATAACATCAAAATTCTAAAATCCATGATATTTGGGATTTCTTGTCTACATTGCTAGTTAAAGACTCGAAAGAGATTAACTAGTGTAGAATAGTGGAGTTGGCGAGGATTTGAGTTGATAGGCTATTCATATAGACTAACTCATCTAAAAGGAGTTACGCTCGGTAGAGGTCTCCTTTCCTCAGGTCATTGAGTAGTGCTTCAAGCATTCAACTAAGGCTTTGACGAGCGGGTTGTGAAAGATCTCTCCTAGGCCGGAAAGATTCTAGAGATCACGATTGGAATGCTCGACCATAATTATACTTGTGTTGGGAAAGTGAAGTAAAGACACCCGTTGGTTGGAAATCACTATTAGTTGGTTGCACCCCTAGTCTAGTAATATCGAACAACTTACTCGTTTAATTGCTTACACTTAAGAATTAATCATAGTTTTCATCAAACAAATCATACTTCTAGGACTCAATACTAAACCTCATTTGAATATCTATTTGCAACTCTCTCACTTGACGTGCTAGTTCCCTTGGGAAATCGACCCCGACTCACATCGGGTATTATACTTTGACGACCGCCCTTCACCATTAATGGTGTAAGATTGAGCGTGGATCAAATTTTGGCGCCGTTGCCGGGGAACTACGGTTTCAACATTGAGTTGCATTAGTTAATCAAAGTTGTTTAGTTCGCAAGTCCTAGCATTTTACTTTTGTTTTTGGTTTTACCTTGTGTAGGTGAACATGTCTTATAGGAGGAATCCGAATCGGCACTTGCGGAACCCCAATTACAATCATTATTATAATCAACAACATGGGGATCCGCAAGGTTATGAAGAGCAATATGATGAAGAGTTCCACATAGAAATCAACCAAGAGAGCTATCCAATCCACGTCGAGCAAGTGGATGATGATGATGCACAAGTGGAAGCTAATGAGCCTCAAGTTGAGAATGAGAACCCTCAAGGTGATAATCCTTTTGCCCAAGCAAATGAGGGGGCTCAAGCACATGATGAAGAAGCAAATCTTGGTGGAGATGAAGGTGTTGCGGGGTAATGTCGATCGGGGTGGCAACAATGCAAACCGAGGCGGCCGAGGTATGAACCAAGGTGGCCGGGGTGTGAACCGTGGAGGTAGAGCAAATGCCAACCGAGGGGGAAATGTTAATAGAGTGAATGCCCACAATGCCAACCGGAACCAAGAATATGCAAGAGGTGCTAGAGACTATCGACAAGAGATGAGGGATTTTGATGATGAAGAGGAATTGGAGGATGAAGTTGACATGAATAGCTTTGCAAGTGCTATAGTTCCTCCCCCGATTCATGGCAATGCACGTTTTAGCATCCCAAATGTGATTCTCCAAGGCCTTGAACAACATGGGTGCTTTAGTGGTTCAAAGAATGAAGATGCAAACGACCACTTGAGAAATTTTGTGCAAACTTGTAATCTTTACAAGTCGGCAAGGGTGTCAGAGGAGTCGTTGAGGTTGAGAGTTTTTCCCTATTCTCTACCTGGAAAAGCAAAAGAGTGGTTGAACAAGTTACCGAGAAACTCCATTTTCACTTGGCAAGAGTTGGTAAAACAATTTCTAGGGAAGTTTTCACCAAAGGGGAAGCAAGCGGCATTGAGAGATAAGATCTACATGTTTGAGCAAGAGGCATCCGATTCTTTGACTGAGGCTTGGGAGGCTTTCCAAGATGGGTTGCTCCGGTGCCCTAATCATGGGTTCAATGGGAACATGTTGTTGCAAAGCTTCTACCAAGGGTTGAACAAGATGAACCAATCCGCCTTGGACACTTTATGTGATGGTGTCACCATGGACAAGAGGTACGAAGAAGTGAAAGATATCCTAGACAAAGTGACCAAGAGATCTCAAGAATGGCAATCGAGAGCTAAGAATCCGGGAAGAGAAGTTGGGATTAGTCCAATGATGATGGAAAGACTTGAAGCCCAAGATGAGAAAATGGCAAGGATATTGACATCGGTGGACCTCATGAACAGGAACTCAAAGGCCGATAGAGAAGCCAATGAAAAGAAATTGCACAAGGTGGAGAATATCCACACTACACATGCCGGACATCAAGTGGCCCCAATGGGTTATGTGACTCCCGGAGGTGTTCCTATGTCTCTTCTCCAACATGGGCAGGAAGGATACTATCCGAAACAATGCTACCATATACAAGAAGGACCTCAATTTCGAGGCCAAGGCTTGGCTAGGGCTTGTTAGTAGTAGGTTGATTCCTTCGAAGAATGATACCAAGATCCCGTTGAGGAAAGTAGTGTTAGTTGCCGCCCTGATGGCAGATTACCCTCTCAACCTCGGTGCCATCATACTCACACAGATAGAGAACAGGATGGAGCAGAATGAGACAACCCTCCATTTTCCTTGTTTATTGACTAGCCTCATCTCCAATGTAAATGTCCCACGGATTCCTCATTTGGACGTGGAGATTGAGGCCACTGGTAGGATTGAGGTGGATAAGATCCAGGACGAAGGGAACCCCAGGGACAAGAAGAAGAGGAAGACTACCGAGTCGACCACTCTGGATACTCTATTATCTGATGCTGCTCCCACAGCTGGGGAGTCATCCGAGGCAGCCACTCAGGCACCATCTACATCCACACAGGCACCGTCCTCATCTACAGGCACACCAGCTGCACCTCCTGGGCACCCCGCCTCTCGGGTGCCCCCATCTATCTTAGGCCATGCCTCCTTGCTTCAGGTTTCGGGTGTTGTCGCTGCCACGTCCACGGTGGTGAACACCTTGAACGAGAAGCTGAACACTATTCTCCAGGACCCATTGTTGACAGCGAGAGTGTTCAGGGAGGTCATGACGCCTATTCAGGATATCATGCTGCCCATGCAGGAGAGTTTGAGACAGCTGGCGGAGGGCCAGAAGGAGCAAACTAGAGAGTTGAAGAAAATGGGGAAGAGGATGCAGAGGATAGAGCGGTGAGTCGAGGAGGATATCTCGAGCCTGAGAGGAGAGTTATCTAGCCTCTCCAGGGACTTTTACAGCTATTGTCGGGGTGATTTCTCGTTCTTGGAGGAGACGGAGAGGACATCTGCAGCTGCGGATGTCGATGATGAGGATGACGAGGAGGAGGAGGATCCCGAGCGCGAGGAGCTTATGAGGCGTCGGGAGCTTGACATCTTGGACAGGCAGGCCACTTCTATGGCTAGGGCTGAGTAGACAGAGACAAATGAGCCATTGCCTGCCACTGCCACTACCACTCCACTCCAGACAGAGCCTGCTGATACTCAGCCGACCCTTGAGGGTCCCACTGCTGCTGAGCCATCCATTCCTCCACCAGCCACTGAGGGCTAGCTATGACAGGGAACATTCTTTTACTCATTCTCTTAAATGCTTTCATAACTTTTAGTTGCATTGGGGACAATGCATACTTTTAGTTTGGGGGGTGGGTACTTAAAGAATGTCTCATGTCACCATATATTGTATATAGGATGTTTTGAGTACCTTCGTTTGTCATGAACCAAGTATTGTATATATGTGTTTTATCTATGAAATAGTGTTATGTTTGATGCATGTACAAATGTGTTTATGTTAAGTTGTTAGTACATATATGTTTAGCAATTCGAAAAACAAAACAAAAACATATGGTACTCCCATGAACTACGCTTGGGATGCTACATTTTCTTTATCTGATTCACTCCCGGGTGATACGTAGGCATCCCATATGGGTGTGAAAGCGTCATTTGGGTCCGAACAACCATTTTCATTGTAAATACCATGTTGCACAAAATTTTTGAAATAACCTCCTTGGTTTTTCTTTGCCATGGTTCTTTTCCAAGGAAGTAATAGTGTTGAACCGGGCATCTCTAAAACTAGTTTAGTATTTAGTTGTAAATAATGATGATTAGTTGTGGATTCTTGCTCCTTAGCAACTTTTGGCATGTTTGGTTCCACCATTATTTAATCCTTATCATGTGAGCTTGTTTTGAAAAATGAATAGAAATACTTAGTTGGTAAATTGTGCTATGATCTTTAAGTTCAACTTTTGGCTCTTATGTCACTAATTAGCTCTCATTAGGCTATGAGTAAACTTTGGATACTTAATTGCCTTTGATTGGGACTTGAATATACTCGTATTCCTTGCTTTACATGTGCCATATGTGGTGAGGTTTTGGTGTGTTCATGTGTGTGCTTCTTGATCTAGAACTTGCCCTAAGTGTGCTTCGAGGCGAAATCCTAGGTGATGCTTGACTTGAAAAATGATTTTAGGCTTTCTTTGGCCCGCTCAGTAATCTAAAAAGCCTACCCTTGCATTATATCCTTAGTCAACCCCTTTGAGCTTAATATCCTTTCCTTTGGCAACCACATTATTAACCCGGATCAATTTTAAGTGCTTAAGGCACTAACCCTCTCTTTTGGCCCTACCTCCTTGAGTGCATTGAAAGACGTGCAACTTAGGCAAAAGCCTAAGTTTGGGGGTGGCACAAGTTATGGTGAAAGTGTGGAAATTAACGAAAATCAAAAGAAAATAAATGAAAAGGAAGAGCAGCAAAAGCGAGTTGAAATTAAAAAAAAAAAGGGGGTGAAAAAGTGAAAAGAAACAAAAGAAGCAAGTGAAAGATATGAAAGAAAAAGAAGAAAAAGAGAATTGATGAATAAAGAGGAAAAAGAGTAGTGTATAATCCTCGATTTATCAAGGTGTAAGTGCAAGAAAAATGAAGTGTGCCTTAATTTTTGTACGGTGTAGTGCTCAAGGAGGTGTGTAGTCACTATTTGCCCATATTTTACCCCACCTTTGACCAAAAGCCTACATTACAACCCTAACAAGTCCTAATTGATTTCGGGTCAAGCATTCCTACATTAGTGGAGAGGTACACGAAGGGCAAGCCTATGGATCTTTAGTGTGCATGATAAACTTCTTTTGAGAGAGTGAGCGAATTCTTCCTATCATTAATCCCACTTGTGTTATCATTGCATTTTTGTGGTTGGGATATTCTCTTGAGTGGTGAGGGCACTTGTGAAGTTGAGTTGAGGACTTGTGTTTCACTTTTCAATTGAGGTGAGCAAGTAAAGAAGTGAAGTCTTGTGATGAAGAGGCAAACTTTGAAAATCTTGTGTCATAGCATGTTTGCTTTCTTTGATGTTTTGTATATGGGAGTTATGCTCACATGGCTTGGCTTAATTGTTGGCACCAACCAATGTCATTAGTTTTCGAACTTGAATCGAGTTTTGGCTTGTTGTTGCTTTAATGAATTGATGAATTGCAACTTGGGGACCATTGAAGTGTGTTTTGCTTGAGGACAAGCAAAAGTTCTGGTGTTGATAAGTCGGCATTTCACCGACTTTGAGCCTTCCTTTATAGGAACTTTGTGTGTTTTTAAGCTAATTTCACGACCAATTCTTATGTAATGTTGCGTGATTCCAGGTGCTACTTAGTTTAAACGCTCGAGGCCGGAAACTGAGCGGAAAGAACACAAAAGAAGGCCGAGTCGAGTCGAAGTTGGAGTCGTGCGAAATGGAACAAGTTTTCAAGGACTTGTGCGGCTCAGCACAATATTGTGCGATTGCACAACGCTTAGCACAATGCTGAAAAAGACCCAATTGTGTGGTCAGCACAATATTGTGCGGTCAGCACAATATTGTGCGGTCAGCACAATGCTCAGCACAATAATGCAAAAACAAGCAGCAACTACCTCAAGTCTCCAAGGAATTGTGCGGCCAGCACAATCAGCCAGCACAATATTGTGCGGTCAGCACAATTGGGACGGAAGAAGATTTTTGTGTAATTTTCTTAGGAGTATAAATAGAAAAGTGAGGGTTTTATTACACAACACTTACATTACATTTTACTCTATATTTTGGGCGATTTTGGGAGCCAAGTTGGAGACTTAACATCATTTTGTAAGCTTCTAATCTTGTAACTTTGAATCTTGATTCCATATATCAATTCAAACTTATGTCCAACATGATTTCATCTTTTCATTACATCTTTATTACTATGATTCAAACCCTAGTTATGAGTAGCTAAACTCATAACTAGGGGCGTAATTATGCTATTGTGATAGAAAATTAATGGGTGTTGTTCTATTTCACTAACCATAACACAAGTAACAATTATCCAACTCCCCATTACAATAACATCAAAATTCCAAAATCCATGATATTTGGGATTTCTTGTCTACATTGCTAGTTAAAGACTCGGAAGAGATTAACTAGTGTAGAATAGTGGAGTTGGCGAGGATTTGAGTTGATAAGCTATTCATATAGACTAACTCATCTAAAAGGAGTTACGCTCGGAAGAGGTCTCCTTTCCTCGGGTCATTGAGTAGTGCTTCAAGCATTCAACTAAGGCTTTGACGAGCGGTTGGTAGTTGAGATACAATGAGATACGAGGTAGTTGGTAGTTGAGAAACATCGAGATACAGTGAGATACAACGAGATACAGTGAGGATGGGATGAGGAAAAGTAAAATTGGGGGAAATACTGGGAGGAAAAGTGAAATAGAGGGAAATAGGAGGAGCAAAAGTGATAGTGGGGGAAATAGGAGGAAGAATGTAAGAGTTTGGTATGTTATGGGAAAATATTGTTATGTTTTGCTATGTTTGTAATTAACTTCCCTTTTCCTCTATAATAGGTAATTTTGTTAAAATATTGCTATGTTTTGTAAATAACTTCTAAAACTTGTACTTTTATGTAAAAATTCCTTAATATATCTCATGCCCAAACCATTAAAACCTGGGCGGGTTATCACCAAAGGTGTCCCTCATGTTATAACCATCATATGCTTCACAAGCTTCTTCTCATCGGGCAAATGATCATACACACACTGCACAAGAAAGAATGTCTTCAAAAACAACAAGAACAACAACAATTACAATTAAGCCCCAATCCCAAATGCTAAAAGTGCCCAAAAATTTTACTAAATTAGAGCTAGTAAATGGATACAAAATCATAGATTTTTAATCTTATACAACGTGTCAAGGTAAAGTTATCCTAGATTTTTACATAATTTCCTTGACCCTCTTCTGATTTATAATTTTTGGTGTAAGAGTAACATTGTCCAAATTTTACCTAAGTACTTAGAGATATTAGAGTTCTTGGGGATCTAACTTGCTGGATATTCTATTGTTTTAATGGTACCCCTTAGGTACCCTATTTATGAAATTACCTTTACTTATAAAAATATGCTTAACTTCAAATATTCTCTTCAATCTTAAATTTAGGACAAAACTATCGGAAGCTCTGATATGAAGTCATTAATCTCAAAATTGGTCCGTTCTTTAGCTTCCTTAACCTCAGAGGTGGCTCTATAAAATTGGAGGCCTAAAACCAATACCTACTAAGATGCTAGTATAAATTTTTTTAATAACATTAATATGTATTTTAATTTAAGGTTTACTTTTCTAATTTTTTGAGATACAAAGCTACAAATCGATCTTTTTAAAAATTAATTCATTTACATATTTTTTATAATTAAATAGACACGATTGATTCAGAAAATGAGTTAAAAATTATACGATGATTACATTAATAATGTGCTAATTAAATCTACTTTCTTAAGATTTAAGTTTTTCTAGTAGAACTTTGTCCATTATTTTAAAACTTCTAATTAAACTATCCAAATATTCATATTCATCAATAGAATTTTTGATAACTACAATGAATGTAATGTACTGAAATAAATGGTTAAAATTTTATTAAGTTGAAAGACCGTCATCAATATAAAAAACTAATAATAAAGTTTTGTGGGCTTTAGATACCCTATTTATGAAATTAACTTTACTTATAAAAAAAGGCCTACCTTCAACTGTTTTTCAATCTTAAATTTAGGACAAAAATGTCGTAAGCTCTGGTAAGAAGTCAATCCCAAAATTGATCCGTTCTTTAGAGCTTTGTTGACCTTATCGTTGGTATTCAGCCTCCTAAAACCCATGAATCTGAACTTCGTGCGACCCTGAAAATAAATTGTCATCACCAAATTTCCTTACCCATAAAAAGCAAGAAGAAAAAGATAAAAAAAAATACATATATATACTTATCCATAAAAATGGGGTCTTGCATGGCAGATAATGCCTAGCAAAAAACGAATACATGCTCACAAAATGCATGCCATGCTCCAACACGTGAGCTACGAGTTTCGAAATGTTGACCCCTTCCGTCCCTATAAGAATATCATCTATAATTTCCTGTTTCGACATAACAAGTGGAAGACCACACTAATTTGAAAGAAGAGCCACTAACGAGCCCATCACTGAGCCTAGGGCAAACACATTACATGTCCCTACATGTGACAAAATAACAGTTTATTATGCTAACTTCTTCAAGAGGCCAAAACTTCAAAAGAAAAAAAATAAAAAGTTAGTAACCGTCTCATGTATCTATCTGGATACTAATCTGTTTGATGTTGGTGTGCGACCGGACACATGTAATTCTTCCTGACGATGGCGGTTATACCCTATAAATAAAGGACCATGATTAAAAAAAATCAAATTAAACAGTTACCAGTCTATTTGTCTGTTTGAAAGTCTTATGGTATCAAAAACAACTAGAAGCCGATATTCCTCACTAGGCATACGAACCATAGCAGCAAAGATGATGAGTAATAACTTGTAAACTTAAACAAAAGAAATAGGCGCTAGAACCATAATCCATTATAAATCAACTTGCTAAAATAAATAACCTAAATTTCAGTCACTCTAAAAAACACTTCTCACCACTTCAACATAAAGGGGGTATAGATAAAGTTATTTGCTAGGTTTGGGGTAATTCAATCAACAAAACTACAAAGAAACAAAGAAAACCTGTCGTCATCCTAATTTGTCATACAACTGCACAACTCTAAGGCATTAAAAGACGTTCAATCATAGATTCACATTGAACATCGTAACACCATACGACCCCATACATACAAGCATCTTTCCTTCACGAATCGGGCCTTTCTGGGTGACTAAAACTAGGGATGACAAAAGAGCGTTTTGGGCCAAGATGGGTTTGGTTATAATGGGTTGAAACTATAGGTGGGTCATGGTCCAACCCAACCCAAAGTGTACTTGAGCTAAGATGGGTTGGGTTAAGTTGGGCTAAACAATAGGTCCCAATCCGTCCAACTTGACCCAATATTTCTTATTTTTTCTATAATACATATCAACATTTATGCAACTTACCTATTTTGACGAATTTATTGTAGAAGTTTTACAGTATAAAATAGGCAGAAAATATAGATGGCCCCTCGAAGTTGACCCCAATTCCCAGTTAGATGCTCATACTTTCCAAAGAACCAGATAGACACTTCTTCTTGGCAGAGGTATAGCTAGTAAATACCTTACGCTGACATGGCAAAACATATGTGTTTCACTCAGCTCTGGGCGCGTGGGGCTCCATATTCGTCTTATCTCTTTTTAATAATGTAAATTTATGTATGGGTCCCACTTGAAAAACTTAAATTAAAAAAAAGTTTCCAAGCTTCTTCAGCATCACCACACCGCCTCCTCTGCTCACTGTATTTCTCCATAGCTTTCACCAAGCAACACCTTTTGTCCAAAAATTTAGCATCTTTAAAAGCAACCAACAAATCACAAGCAAGATAAATTTCAAAATCAGATCATCATAATCGGAATCAAAATGGTTGACAAATAAGTCACCACCACCTGATTCAAAGAAAAAAGATAAAGCAAAAAAAAAAAAAAAAACACCTTCCATGGCTGCCCCTTTTTTAATTCGAATAGAAACAAAAGTGAGGAACAGACCAGCGAAACCTTTTTGAATCTTTTTTAAAAAGCCCCTGTTTATCTTTTTGAACCTTCCATGGCTACCCTTTTTAAACCTTTTTGAAAAAGCTTCCATGGCTACCCCTTTTTGAATTCAGACACCAATGCATAAACGGAAGGGAGGGGAAAGAAGATGTAGTTTGGAGACGATTTAGAGTAATTAGACACGGCGGGGAAGGGGGAAGGGTAACGGGTGGTAATAAAGAAGGAGGGGGTGGGGGTGGGGGTGGGGGTATGGATGGTTTGATTTTTTGGAAGAGAAGTTGTATAATTAAAATTGATGTTTGGTTTATTTTGGGAATATTGAATTCTCTTTTTTTAAATGGGTGATTTCTTTTTAAATTCATTTTATTGGACTATTTTACATGTTTGCAGCTAGTGAGACTCACACAAATGAACTAACAGATACATGTGTTCACGAGATACACCTCTGCCAAGAAGAAGTGTCTATCTGGTCCTTTAGAAAGTATGAGCGTCTAACTGGAAATTGGGGCCAACTTCGAGAGGCCATCTATGTATTCTGCCTATTAAATAATATATATTTTAATAAGTAACTTTCTATTTTGCACTAAAAAGATTATTCTTTTCTAATATTTAAACAAGACAATTTTAAAAGACTAGTTTAACATTAAAAAAAATCCCTAAAAACAATTTCTTTAAGAAATATTTCGTTTCAATATTTAAGAACTATATTTGGTACTAAGGAGATTCGTTAGTATTTTCACTAACTTAGTTGATGCATCCTTAATTAACATCCTTTACTGTGTTTTCTTATATTACGGGAAAATACACCAATCTCGGGAAATCTCATCTTTCACTAATTTTGAAACAGTGTTTCTATTATTAGTTTTAGTTTATATTATTTTACACCAAAATATATAATTTTGTTTGTCTTCTATGATTTGCTTTCTTATATTAAATAGTGCTAGATAAAGCAAGAATCATGACGTATATATAAAAAAAACACTGAGAAAGGAGTTAGAGTGAGAAAAACATAAATGAAACTTTATTTATAATATATGAAGATTTAATAGTAATTCATAACTCATAAGCCAACAGAAGCGAAGAATCTATCGGGCAAATGGATTGTTTTGGTTAATTTGGGTGAAAATAATGGGTTGATCTGGGCTAAGAAATGGGCTGATTTGGACTACTGAATAGATGAGTTTAGTTGGGTTGTGCCCAAACCTAACACATCATTAATATATCTCATGCCCAACCCATTAAAACATGGACGGGTTATTATCCAAGGTGTCCATCATGTTATAACCACCATATACTTCGCAAGCTTCTTTTCATCGGGCAAATGATCATACGCACGCTAGAAAAGAAAGAATGTCGTCAAAAACAACAACAAGAACAACAATAATTACAATTAAGCCTCAATCTCAAATGCTAAAAGTGCCAAAATTACTAAATTAGAGGTGGTAAATGGGTACAAAATCATAGATTTCCAATCTTATAAGCATGTCAAGGTAAAATTATCCTACGTGGCAGAATTTTACATGAAATCTTTGATCCTCTTCTAATTTATATTTTTGGTGTAAGAGTAACATTGTCGAAAAGGTACCTAAGTACTTAAAGATGTTAGAGTTCTTGGTGATGTAACTTGCTGGATATTGTATTGTTGTAGTGGTACCCCTTAGGTACCCTATTTATGAAATTACCTTTACGTATTAAAAAATTCTTACCTTCAACTATTTTCTTCAATCTTAAATTTAGGACGAAATTATCGGAAGCTTTGGTATAAAGTCATCAATCTCAAAATTGATCCGTTCTTTACAGCTTTGTTGACCGAGGTAGCTCTACGAAATTGGAGGTCTAAATCCAATACCTACTAAAATGCTAGTATAAAATTTTTAATAACATTTATATATATTTTAATTTAAAGTTTACTTTTCTAATTTTTTGAGCTGCAAAGCTACAAACCGATCTTTTTAAAACTTAATTCCATTACATATTTTTAATGATTAAATAGACACGATTGATTCAGAAAAAAATGAGTTAAAAATTGTATGGTGATTACATTAGTAATATGCTAATTAAATCTACTTTCTTAAGATTAAGTTTTTCTAGTAGAACTTTGTCCAATATTTTAGAATTTCTAATTAAACTATCCAAATCTTCATATTCGTCAATACAATTTTTAATAACTAGAATGAATATAATGTACTTAAACAAATTTTTAGAATTTTATTTAGTTAAAAGAACCGTCATCAATATAAAAAATCAATAATAAAGTTTTGGGGGCCTTATATTTTTTAGGGTTTAAAGCGAAAGCTTGAGTGGCTTTACCGTTCAGCCACCCATGGTTGACCTCATCATTGGTATTCAGCCTTCTAAAACTCATGAATCTGAACTTCGTGCAGCCTCGAAAATAAATTGTCATCACCAACTGTCCTTACCCATAAAAAGGAAGAAGAAAAAGATAGCAAAATAAATCTATACTTATCTATAAAAATGGGGTCTTGCATGGCAGATAATGCCTAGCAAAAAATGAATACATGCTCTCAAGATGTATGCCATGCACTAGCACGTGAGCTACGAGTTTCAAAATATTGACTCCTCCCATCCCTTCAGGAATAGCATATATAATCTCCCATTTCGATAGAACATGTGGAAGACCTCACCAATTTGGATGATGAGCCACTAATGAGCCCATCACTGAGCATAGGGCAAACACATTACATGTTTCTACATAATACAAAATAACACAAGTTAACAGTCTATTATGCTAACTTCTTCAAAAGATCAAGAGACCAAAACTTCCAAAAGAATAGAACAAATTAGGAGTTAGTAACTGTCTCAAGGCAGTTACTCATGTATCTGGATACTAATCTGTTTGTTGTTGGTGTGTGACCGAACACCTGTAAGTCTTCCCGATGATAACAGTTATACCCTAGGAATAAAAGTACCATAATAAAAAAATAAATCATATTAGACCATTACCAGCCTATCTGTATGTTTGAAAGTCTAACCGATCAGAAGCAACTACCGAAAGAAGACAAATACCTCCTGAAGGGAGCAAACTGCAACTGAAATGATAACCAATAAACTGGTGGCCATCCGAAATAAAAGCTGGCTCACCCTGACAGCTGAAGTCGTCTACGCTCCTTCACAACGTGGCGAACTCAATCCTGGAGCGAACCTACCGAAACGAAATAGATAGACAAGAAACAAACAACAAACAAGGGTGAGTCAAAAGGACTCAATAAGTGGGGCAGACTAGCCACCTCAAAGAATAAATCTATACTTATCTATAAAAATGGGGTCTTGCATGGCAGATAATGCCTAGCAAAAAATGAATACATGCTCTCAAGATGTATGCCATGCACTAGCACGTGAGCTACGAGTTTCAAAATATTGACTCCTCCCATCCCTTCAGGAATAGCATATATAATCTCCCATTTCGATAGAACATGTGGAAGACCTCACCAATTTGGATGATGAGCCACTAATGAGCCCATCACTGAGCATAGGGCAAACACATTACATGTTCCTACATAAGACAAAATAACACAAGTTAACAGTCTATTATGCTAACTTCTTCAAAAGATCAAGAGACCAAAACTTCCAAAAGAATAGAACAAATTAGGAGTTAGTAACTGTCTCAAGGCAGTTACTCATGTATCTGGATACTAATCTGTTTGTTGTTGGTGTGTGACCGAACACCTGTAAGTCTTCCCGATGATAACAGTTATACCCTAGGAATAAAAGTACCATAATAAAAAAATAAATCATATTAGACCATTACCAGCCTATCTGTATGTTTGAAAGTCTAACCGATCAGAAGCAACTAGAAGCTCATAATCGTCACCGGGCGTACAAACCATAGCTGCAAAGATGAGGAGTAATAACTTGTAAACTTAAACCAAAGAAATAAGCTCTAGAACCATAATCCTATATAAGTCAACTTACATAAATAAATAACCTAAATTTCAATCACTCTCACAAACCCTCCCTCACTACTTCGACACAAATGGGTCGTTCGGTTGGAGGTGCAAATAATGCAGGTATTAATTATTAATGCGGGTATTAATAATGTGGGTATTAATAATGTGTATTAATAATGTGGGTATTGATAATGCGGGTATTAGTTATGTGGGGTTTAATAATGTGGGTATTAGCCACGCATATATTATAAGGTAGGGATTATTTGTTGAATCACTGATATATTACAAATTAACAAAAAATATTATTATTTAAAATATTTATTTACTCCTTAAATAAAATTTTAAAATATCCTTATTATTATGAGGGTTAATTTTGTCATTTTAAATTTTAATACCGCATTATTAATACCCATATTATTAATACCACCTTCTACCCAGCATAAAATAATACATAGATTCCCGCATTAATAATGCGGGTATTAATAATGCGGAATATACAAAAACGCAACCAAACGTTGCACTAATTTTATGCGGGTATTAAAATTTCACAAAAACCAACCGAACGCTGCACTAAATTAACGCTGAGTTTTATACGGGTATTAAACCCTTAACTCAGTAACCGAACGACCCCAAAGGGTATATATAAAGTCATTTGCTAGGTTAAAGTTTATTCAATCAGCAAAACTGCAAAGAAAAAAAAACCTCTCGTCATCCTAAATTGTCATACAAATGCGCAACTCTAAGGCATCAAAAGACCTCCGATCATAGATTCACGTTGAACATCGTAACACCATACGACCCTTACAAGGATCTTTGCTTCACGAATTAGGCCCTTTTTGGGTGACTAAAACATAGTTCCACTCATAACCCGTGTAAACCTTAAAAAAAAGATCTTTACACAATTAGCAAGCTGGATGGACTATTTACATTTCCTAATCAGTATACATAGATTATACACGACTAGATACATAACATATATGAATTATACATATATTACACATTCACCACCTATTTACTAAATGCATTACCAAATAGTACCTCACAATGAGAAATGAACACATTAAACTGCAAATTAACTTCTAAAAATTAACAATAAAATAAAAATTACATTTTTGAAGATTAATTAATAATTTATATAGAGGGAAATGAAAAAAGACACATAGCAACCTAATTTACAAAAGTACCATTGATATGGGGGAAAAGGGATTAAGGTTTTGGTTAACGAAGAGGGGATCTTACAACTCGGGGTTTGAAAAATTGATCACCGAAGATTAGGGGTGGGCATAAAGTCCGAAATACCGAATTCCGCACCGAACCGAATTAGTTCGGAATTTTGGAATCGGTATTTCGGTATTCGGTATGGAATTCGGTATGAAATTTCGGTATTTCGGAATTTCGGTTCGAAATATGGTAAAAGGGTCTCAGAATAATAAGTTATAACCCATCCAGGTTCCAGCCCAATGAAATGGCCCAACGGTCCCAACCCAATTAAAATTTAGCCCTACCCATTTTAACAAAACTTTCACTTTTCATTTCCTGATCAAACCCTAAATCAACTATCACTTCTCTCAATTCCATCAAAGTTGTTGCTTCTCTCACGACTCACGCCATCGTTACCCTTTAGTGCATCAAAAGAAAATGGAGTAATAGCAGCTGTAATGTGACATGTCCAAATGTATGCTGCTTCCATTTGTTGTATGCTGCTTCCATCTAAAAATGGAGCAGTTGCAGCCTTGTTTCTGTATGCTGCTTCCATTTGAAATACGCCTCCAACAGCTAGCGTCACGTGACATGTCCAAGTAATTAATGGTATAATTGTTTTGTTTGTACAATGTACTTGTTAAGTTAGCTTAATGGTGGAACAACAATGGTGTAGTAGCGGTCAACTAAATGAATTTTTTTAAATTCATTCAACTTTACTCAGGTTCAAAAATTATAATTTGCAATAAATTAATGTTTGGTATACTGAATACAGCACCAAATAAAACCGAACCGAAATACAAAATACCGAACCGTACCGAAGTAGTTTGGTACGGTATTTAGTATCCACCATTTGAAAATCGAATACCGAAATATCGAACCGTATTTAATAAAACCGTTCTGAAATACCGAACGCCCACCCCTACCGGAGATTATGTCCGATATCACCGATGGTTTTACCGTCGACAAGAAAAAGCTGTTTCCAACTGCTTGTTTACTCCGCCGAAGAGAAAACTCTGTTGCTTTAACATGAAAGAAAGATTGTGTCTGATATTCCTATTCGGTCTCTCTCTAATTTTCTTGTAACAAGGGTTTGGGCTCCTGAGTTCGAAACGAGGGAAGTGCACAAAGAGCTTATCTTAGACGCTCTATTTAAATTTTAGCCTACTTTTAAAAATTATTTAGTTTTTAGC
This sequence comes from Petunia x hybrida, assembly GCA_037355625.1. Taxonomy (NCBI): domain Eukaryota; kingdom Viridiplantae; phylum Streptophyta; class Magnoliopsida; order Solanales; family Solanaceae; genus Petunia; species Petunia x hybrida. The sequence goes on along the minus strand of JBBBVM010001185.1, from coordinate 971,623 downwards.
CGCTTGTTGAACTTCAGACTTTCGTTCTTAATTTCAAACCTTCAGGGTGAAATTCATATCTTTGGGTTTTTAACTTCAGGTATGAAGATTTCAGGTTTAAAGTTAAAAATACGAGGTTTGAAGTTTAATATAGTGATTAAAAAATTATATTATTTTTAAAATTTGACTTAAAGCCAAATAATGCGCCTAAAATAGCCTCCCACGTGAATTTTTTATGTTCAAATTCAACAAGTCCCAATATTTCAAGTTAATTGGCCACTAAAGCTTTTAAGTTAAGAATTGTATGGGATTGAGTGTTAGCCTATCAAGAACTCCTATGTTTAGAAGATGCAAGTAGTCAGGCATACTAAGAAAGATAAGATTAAGAATGAAGTCAGTAGTGGACAAGATGGGGGTGAAACGAGGCTGAGATGGTTCAGACATGTGAAAAGAAAAAAAATACAAATACCCTAGTGAGGAGGTGCGAGAAGTTGGCAGTGTTGGATCAACAAATAAGTATAGGTAAACCAAAGAAGAATTGGGGCGAGGGGATTAAGTAGAACATGATACATCTTCATATAACCGAGGATTTAACCCTATATATGAGAGCATAGAGGCCGAGGATTAGGATATAAGGTTAGAAAGTAGTTGAGTAATTTATCCTCTTTATGTGGGAGAACATGATTCTAGTGTGAGGTTTTAGAGAACTTTATTAGTATTATTGTTATTTTTCCATTTTTATCTTATTTTTTTCACTTTTAGTAGCACTGTTGTTTCATATACCCTAGTTATCTTTAATATTTTGATGTCTTTGCTTTCTTTACCTTGGTAATTTTTATCAAAACATTTTATCTTTTTATATTTTTTTTTCATTTTTTTTTCAACCCGTTTTTCAAAACTATTTTCTTGAGCCGAAGGTCTATTGAAAAGAACCTCTTTATCACACTCAAGGTAAGAATAATGTATGCGTACATCTCTCCCTCCCCAGACCCCTCCCTCCCCAGACCCCACTAGTGTGACCATACTAGATATATTGTTGTTGCTATTGTTGGGCTCTGAGATACAATATCACATTGATTCGATGCCCAAAATGAATATGCGGTCATATATATTAATCGACATTAAAAATTATCAAATTTGTGAAAAGGTCCATGTAAAACACATCGAGATATATGAGTGAAGATCGCTTGATAAGGTTTGATCCAGGGGCGACTCTTGCCTAAAGCAAGTGAAGCCACTGCTTTAGCCCCATAAATGTGGGGGCCCCATTTTTTGTCCCACATTATATATTATACTATATAATTAGTTTAAAAATAATTGTAAAGTAAAATAGCTCAATACGTAGAGATTTAATAAAAAAGAAAAATTCTTTTTGACTAAGATGATGTAGGGCCCCATTTAAGGTACATTACCTAGTAAAAAACAACTTGATGATGGGGGCCTATTTCTAAGTAAACTACGTGAAGTTTCAGTCATGGTAAAAAAAGAATAGTGATCACTGATTTATTGATTATTTAAAAAATAATGGTCCAAAATTCCCTAAACTATCACTTTTTTGTTAGTTTCATACTTAAACTATGAGTTGGTCACGTTACCCCCCTCTGAACTATCAGTTTTCATATTCAAAACCCCCCGCAGTGTCAAGGGGCATGGAGAGTGACTTCACTCTCTTTGTTGTGTGTGGAGAAATAAAGTAGACCAATAAAAAGCATCCATGTGACATTTCTCTTCAATTTTTAAAATTTAAATATTTTTTTTCTTATTTATTATTATTTTTATCTTTTTTCTTTCTTCTTTTCTAATTAATTATTTTCTTCTTCATAATTCTATTTTTTTTTTTTGCAAATAACAATAAACTAGTTGAGACCCATTAACCTTAGAATAATAAAAATACTAAAAATAATTTAATCAAATGTGATAAATTCAGTTGCAATTTACAACCAAATTTTGCCAATAATGGTCATTTTAATTAAAAAGACATAACCCTTAACATGCACTGTATTATTTTAATATTTTAATACGCAATTCTCAATTGAATTTATTATGGTTGAGTAAATTCAGTTATATATAATAATTAAGTTTACTATTGTTGGTTAATATTTATTTTTATGGATTTTCAACTAAGGTAAAGATTTTTTATTTTAACGGAAAATTTAAAGAAAAATTAATAAATCTAAAAAAAAGAAAAATACCAAATAAGAAATAAGAACAACTATTTAAAAAAATTAATTGTATGTATGCTCTACAAAGAGAGTGAAGTCACCCTCCATGCCACTTGACACTGCATGAGGTTTTGAATATGAAAATTGATAGTTCAGAGAGGTAATGGTCTCATAGTTTAAGTATGAAACTAACACAAAAAGTGATAGTTTATGGGATTTTTGACCATTATCTTATTATTTAATCGTTATTAGTATATCTTTGGGAATAGAACAAGTCCTACTAAAGTAATATATTAACAGGTATAACTTTCAATTTAATTAAAGTTTAAATTTTTCTTACAACATTTTTATAGCAAAGTAACGTATACATTACAATCTTCTTTTATATTTTATTCCTCAATTCAAGTCCCTATTCTGCAATAGCTAAAGATCATCATTGTAGAGCTTATGCGCATTGATTTTGTTTGTTCTATTTCAAGAATTCAAGCCTTACAACAAGTATAATCAAGCATAAAATTTAATATGTATATCAAGTTATCTATTCTTGAACCAGATTCTATCTTTCTATTTTTTTTATTATTTCTCATCTAAAACTAATTTTTTGATATTGTTATTTCATATGTATATAGTGTGCCTTTTTATATTATTTATTCGAAGATAAGTATGTCTAACAGAAAATATCAATCCGGTTATGAAAAACTCAAGAGGGATTAAATGGATTAGCTATTTTATCAACTGAGAAGGAGTTATTTGAAGAAATTGATTATAAAAAAAAATAATTAATAACTTTGCATCTAAAAAAGCAAGAAAAACAGACTTTATATATATTTCTATTATATAGAAATGCCATCATGGTCGTCCATGAGCAAATACGTGATCACTCCATTCTAGAATTATGTATCACTCTCTTATTCCAACAAAAACAGAGAAACATTTGAGTTCTCCACTTTCATCCTCTAATCAGGTTAGTTTTTATTTATTTTTGTCCTAATTTTCGTTCAGCTCTTTTAAGATTTTGGAAGTTCATGGCTTAAATTTATGATTTTTTATAGGTACTTTTTCTATGTTGTTTTCTATGTGCAGGAAAACCATGTGCTCACCTTAAATTCGGTTCTTATCAATTTTTTCATTATCTCAACCCCCATTTTCACTTTCTTCATTATTGGTTGTCTTCTTCATTGAGCCTTTCGATGTTCTGAATTGCTTTTATTTTTTTTTAATCTAATTTTTTTTGTTTATCATCTATGTTATTTCTTGCGCTAGACAAGAGTTAGCTAGATTTAACATTTCATAAATTTTTCTTTTTTTTTTTTGTTTTCGGACAAATGTGTTGAGCTGCCATTCATTTCGTTGTACTTTGAGATTGGCAAGGCCTGATTTGTTATAATAACTTTGTAAGTTATTACTTTTCTATTGTACCTCAATCACGGGTGTTCTAAAAAATTTCGTCGTGTGTCGTCATTTTAGGCTAAACTAAGAGCAAAAATACCGATCAATCGAAGAAAGACAGCTCTATTAAGTAAGTCCTCTGCTTCGTGAATGCTTTTTTGGACTTTCATTTACATGTGGAACATTTCTTTCTTTAATAGTTTAAATCTATTTGTTGGGAAACAATTAAATACTGCGAGTTAGACTAATGCAATTTGTTAAACTTTTGTTTTCAAGTTTCTTTTCTTTGATAGAGTCAATAAGACATATCATGTAATTTGAACCACAAATGCAAGGTGTACGCAATCATTCTATTTCACCCTGAAATTTTTACCTCACTGCCTTTGATGTAGTAAATTGATACCAAATAAGTACATGATTCTGGTTCGCTTCCATCATAATTAGGGCACTTTGTTTAGGAATTCAATTGATAATGGAAATAACATTGACAAGATCAACAATCGAATTATAGATGATGATTCCATTTGCAAATGAAAGAACTGTTTAGTTCTATAATTCTAAAAGTTCTCATTGATTGAAGCCTTCGGATGGTTCATATCGCTATTTTTGTGAGTATTGTCGAGGAAAACCTCTAGGTAGCTCTTCAATCACGGGGCACCATTTGATGAGGGATCGCTGCTGCTACACTTTCAGAGTGCAGTTCCTGGTGCTACTAATATGTCCTCTTTTATGCTCCTAATCCTTACAGTTTTCTTTTTTGTGTGTCTGTGTTCAAATGTTCCTTATTCATATATTTGAACCATCTTTTTCATTTCAGGACTTCCACTAGCTCTGTTTTTGTAGTTGAAGTGCTTGTTAATTAGTAGTAGAATTATCCAACTGAAAGACAAACTATGTAATTCTTCTGATAATTATTTGATAAGTCGAGAAATGGCATAGTCAAAAAAGATGTTTTAATAGAGGGTTTTCTTCGACTGCTTAAAAATGATGTTCTTTAAGATGTCAGTTCAATTCATTACAACTTTGGTGCCATTTTTATTTACTTTATTTATTTGATTGTTCAATTTTATTTGATAAATGGAAGCACGAAAAATGAAGACAATAAACTTTCCTTATTATTGGTGTTTATCCCTTGGTTAACAAGACAAAGTCTGAAGGCTGTTTATTGACCATAGCAACGCAATGTTCAGTGGTGGGGCAAAGCACTAACAAGAAGTTTCCCTTTGTATGCTTTGGCTAGATTTTTATCACAAATCATCTATATTTATTCTGGTGGTAGGACTAGCTCCAAATATGCGATGCGTGCTTTATTCAAAAGGGACTTGACCATTACCTTATCACATGAAATTTAATTGATCCTCTTTTACCAGAGTGAGATAATGCTATTTCTTTCAAAGTATAGTCTAAGCACTGTTCTTATTTCCTTAGAAAGATTTAGTTGGTGGTGTTGGCGATTTTGAAGCCCACGGTATTGGATCAGTAGCTCTTGTTTGTAGAGGAATACACGTGTGAAGTTATTAAAACTGGTTTTGCAATGACAAGATTGGAAGTCATGGAAAAAGAAACTAATTTTTATTCGGAAGCAATATGTCAAGATCACAAAAAGAGACCCGAGGATCATGAAATTGAAAATTAGAAATCCACTCAGGTATGGTTTTGTGATTCTTAAAAGCCTATATGTGTCGACAAGCTCATGTTTGTATCAGTTTGAGGATGTGTGTGAATCATACTATGATTTATTATGTCAAAACCGATTGTTCTATTAGGATTTAGCCCCGTTCCCTGGCATATATGTTGCGTCCGGATAATGTTTAGTTGTGTCAACCTTTTAATATTGAGTGTATCACTTGTTCCAAGCTTTTGAAGATTATGTCATTTGGATTAACCACAGTATCCTACCTGAGGCGCCATAAGCTTTGCACTTTCTGTTGACTGTATGCCATTGTTACCACCTTAAAGGAGCTATCCATTTTTTCCATGAACATGTTGAGAAAAGGACCAAATGAAGGAAACTGGACAAGATCAGAGTCAAGGGTGTATTACAAAAGATTATCCTTCTCTCCTGCTATGGACTTCCATGTCAGGAAAAAGATAGAGCTTTGTTCATGTACTCACATCCCAACTCTAGAAAATGTTCCAACTTAGTTGTAAACCTGATATAGTTTACAAATTATCGTATTGAATATTCTCTCAGTGATACTTCATTATCTTCTCTATGTAGTTGACCGACCATTTAATTGTAAAAGTATTATGTTTCAATGAAAGGTGAAGAGTTAAATTCTTGTGCAGGATGTCGAGGGAGGAAAATGATTCATCTCCCATAGCAACTCATGAAGCCTTGAAATTTATCGAGTAGATATATTTTTCTTTTTTTGTTTGTGATGATCAATTAACTTTGTGTTGATCAATTAACATTTTTTTAATTTTGTATAATCTACTACCACTCATATTATGTGTAAATATTTCTATTCTAAATCTTTAAATTCTTGTGTTGGGCCCGTGCTGGCACGGCATCATACATCTAGTATATATATATGCCCCTTAGCTTGGCTTTAGGCTCAAAATTGGTCGGGCCGTCTCTGGTTTGATCATGTCCCTTGTGACATCCAAATGTTGTATCGTGTACTAGTTTCAAAGAAAATATTGGTGGCACGTCACTGTGCCAAGCAACACATCTATGCACTGGAAGTTTCCATTAGTTCCCACCCAAAAAGAATCTCTTTTAGGAGAAAAAAAAAGGTATCATTATTATCAGAATCAAAGAAATTAACGAAAGACACAAAAGTTGACAAGTGTAACAGCATAAACTGAAAATATTCCCCAGTTTACATATATGTTCTGTTCTACTTCTGCAACTGTCTTAAAGATTTTGTAGTCTTGTCTAAGCCAGGTACTTAAAATTTTACTCTTTTGTCTGCTATATTTTCATTCAGGTTAAACTTGGTATGATCTGTTTGATGTTATGCATGGACGCGAAATGCTTTGTGTATCGGAATGCCTTTTTCTTTTAGAGTAAGAGAATTCAGATTTCAGGGTATATTAGTGGAAACGGTTACTTAGTTTTTAACTGTTGCATATTGCAGGAACACAAACCAATTAAACATTTTCTTTCGTCCAGACATCCAAGATGGACTCACACAAGGTGAAAAAACTTTATTGGTGTTTTTCCAATATTATTGGTTAGCTATTCATCTGATCATAAACTTACTTCTATCAAATAATTAGTTTATTTTCTTGTGAAAGTTTACCTTTTCACTAGGATTGAACCTTGCTCAAATCATTGACCAATTCTCGTCGTTTCATGCATCTTTCATGTATATTATGTGCATAATAAGCGTATGTTTTATGCATAGTGATTATGGATAAAATTCCCTTTTTTGATTAGAGATTGGAAAAAGAAATTGGTATGCACCAAAAATTAAAGTGATATTTTAGTCAAGAACATTTGAGGCTTAAAATCAACTAGTTATTCAGTTATTGTAATCTTACAAAGTTATTTCATATGTTGAACGTGGTTTGAACTTTGAACCAGTGAAGCACAATTTTGGAATCTCTCAAGATATCCTATTTCAGGGAACTTCCCTTATAGATTCTAGTGATAATGTTTCACATGTTATGTTATTCTTAATGTTAAGTGTACATGAACTCTTTGTGGAAAGGCATCACCTGGTTCATTGTCTTTCAACATTGTTTCCAGTTAAGATTCGAACTTTGTTTGGGAATAACCCTGGTTTCCAGTTATATATGCTTTACAGTTTAGTAAGTGATATTCTTTAGTTAGCTGCATCTGTCGTTGATGTGATAGTTCATTAATGATTTTTGCAAACTGAGGAAATACAGTCTAATTGTGATCATTGGTTTTCCTTTAGGCTTTAAGTTTCTGATTTGAACCATTGACTTAGGTGGTATGTCAATGTTTTAGGAAAGAGAGGAATTAAAGAAAGCGATCATGACACTAGAACTTCGACTTTATAATTTTGGAAAAATGAATTAGTACTGTTTCTTGGTTATCTGATTAGTATCTAGTTTTTGCAGGAGGGTGATAGATGCTTAGGAAAGCAGAAGAAGGTCAAAATTGTTTTTGTTATAGGTTGGCACTTCTGTAATTCCTTTAATTGCACTGCCTGTTATAATCACATTCACTGCATTTTGAATCACTTCTTATGAAATTGAAAAATGCATCTCGTATTCTTGTTTTATCATGAGAATTGCATCTTTTGCCAAGTTTACCTGGCATTGTTTATACATTACATGGAATCTTACTTGGTGATGGTGGAAAGTGGTAAAAATTGGAAGAGACATAATTTTTCTTTGACTACCACTGTTTCCACACCCCATATACCGGACCACCAGCACAGAAGGAAGGGAAAAGGACTAAGTTTAGCAGTGAAAATACTTCAGCCACAAAGTGCCTGTTAAGCCAAAAAAGTAAGATCGACCAGTTAAGTGCCTTTGGTTAGGAAGCTAATCTATATAGAACTTACCTGAAGTTTAAGAATATGGTGAATGGTATATTCCTCCCGTCATAGTTCCATATGTAACACTCATGACCTACATCCTTCTATGTTTCAAATATTACACCCTTTTATATAGTCTGCTACAAAACTTATTTAAATAACTAAAAGTTGAAACAATATTTGAACGGATTTATCCATTTTAAAGTAAGCTTAGATTATACTCAGTTTGTTATATGTCTCTTTCTTCTTTAGCTTTACTTTAGCAACAAAAATATTTTTTGTCATATTTTTAAATGTCTCTGAAGCATTGTAGATTGGATTATTTACCCATATGTTGGAGTAACATTCTCATGGAGTTCTTCTTAAATTCTTAACTTCTTCGGTGTATGCACCTCTTCTTGTGTATAACTTTTTGATGTAAGAACTTAGTATGCTGTTGTCCTATCATTTGATTTGCCTTTTTTCCCTTCTTCTTTCCTTTTTTTCTCCCTTTTATAGCTTCATCTTGTAGGTACTAAAATGAATCTTGAATCTAAAAGTTAGGTGTGTCTAACTTTTGTTATATGCTTTCTATAACGAACCATCTGCCTAATGACCCATCCAGTTTTGTTCAAAATGAAACAGGAAGCAATATTTGGTGATGGTTGTGAAATGGTTTTAGTTTAGATTGTGAGGGTAAAAATTTGTATTCCGAAATAATGGATGTTCATTCTAGTTACTATTAGTTATACCAAAAGTTATATATAAGGCAAGTTTCTGTTATTTCAAATTCAGGGGAAGTAAGTTTGCTGAACTTGAGGGGATTAGTATATGTAATCTGGTTGGAATACTCATAATGAATAATAGATCATATATTGGGAGAAGAGGCAGCTGGTGCTATACCTTACTATTATCTCAAAATTTTTTGCTGTATGCAAGTTAGACGCGTTTAGGGGCATGAACAGTGTCTCTTGAGTAAGACAATATATTTAGATGGCCTATTCGTTGAAGGACCAGATATTGGAAACAGACTTGAAACCACGTTCTTGAAGTATTGTTTCGATAGATGCTTAAGTTCTTAGTCCAAGACCCCTTCCTGGACATGCTTGAGCATGTTTATACGTTTCCTGATTAATACAGCAAGCTTATATACCATTCTTGCTTATACATACCTAAGCACACAGAATATTTTATAAGTTCACAAAGTACGCTGTTTACCGGAAGTCTTTCGGATTCTTTTGCTTGTGGCTTACAGTATGTGATATAGCAGTTTCACATTATTTCCGTCTGAAATTTTAAGTTCATCAGCTTCTTATTTCCACATTGTGATTATTCATTTTATAGGTGGCCCGGGGAGTGGTAAAGGCACACAATGCAAAAGATTTGCACAACAATTTGGCTATACTCATCTTAGTGTTGGTGAGCTTCTACGTCAGGAAATCAATTCTGGTTCTGAAATTGGGTATGTTACTCAATTATTAATTTTAACTCTTGAGTACCGCATAGTTCTTACATTTGCACGAGAACTGGTATCTCCATGGTATTAAGTGATTGAAACTCACGAAAGTATCAAGTATAATTCTATAGGCTTACAGTTCTGTTAGCTGAGGTTCTTACTAATTTTATATCTTTATTCTGTTCTTTGTAGCTCTATGATTCAGAAAATTATGAAGGAGGGAAAGCTTGTTCCTTCAGATGTGACAGTGAAGATTCTTCAACGAGCGATGCAGGGAATGGATAATGACAAATTCCTCATTGATGGCTTCCCCCGAAATGAAGAGAATGTTAAAACATTTGAGAATCTTGTAAGATTGTTATTTAATCAGTTTTAATGGAAGTCAGAAGCACACTGAAATGCTTATACTTGAAATAACTATCGTTTGGAATTTCTTGTAGACACAAATGGAGCCTGAGTTTGTCCTTTATCTAGATTGTCCACAAGATGAAATGGAGAGGCGCTTGCTATCAAGAAATGAGGTAGATTAGGCATATCATTCAACGTGTGTCTACGAATGGAAGATTTTTCCGCTTAATTCAAAGTAACAATGCAGGGAAGGGAGGATGATAACATTGAGACAATAAGAAAGCGATTTAAGGTTTTCCTGGAGTCAACTCTCCCTGCAGTTGAATATTATGAATCAAAGGGGATACTTAAGAAGGTAAATCATAATATTCGTCAATTGTTTGGAAGGGTGATGGTGGTGGAGAATGGTTAGATGTTGACTGATATGATGGATTTGATATTAGTAGTAACTGCTAACTTGTGTCTGAAAAAAACAGGTTGATGCTGGAAAACCTATTGATGAGGTTTTCGAGTCCATCAAAGCCATTTTCTCTGAACAAAAAGATGAAAAAGTGCCACCAAGAAGACACAAGCAGAAATGCTTGATACTTTGAATGGATAGAGCGTCCAAGTGTGATAGTATACATAAATATTAATACTGGTGGGGCTTAACTTATCGACACTGTCAGTGTACCTTACCCTGTTGTAGTAAGTTATTGCTCCCACTTATTATGAACGGTTATCTCTTATTTATAGTTATATTTCTGGCGACTCGACAGTTTATGTATATACATTGAAGTCTTTACTGTTTACTGTGTATATCTATGGGTTTTTGTGAATTTAAATAAGAATCCTTTCCAATCAGCATACTCAACTCGCTGACCCACTTAATTTTTCCCTATTAGCAACTTGCATGCACTGTTTGTTATGTTTTGCAGGATCACTGGATCAGGCAAAACAAGATTAAGCTTCACGACGAGGAGTAAAGGTAATAGTTCCAGTAATGTATTTCAGGTTCTCACCAACTATTATATAATCTAGTTCTGCATCAAATGTTATATGGTTCATGCGGAGGCTTCACATTTGGATTTTGTGGAGGCATCATATGTAAGTAGCTGCCAATTTCTAATGTATTTGACAGTAGCAACCGGGTTATTGATCCAAGTATTTCCAGTCAATTCTGTTTCTTTTTTCACTGAAGCAGAGATATGAGAATAGGGGCGAGCAGTTTCCATAGGGTTTAAAAGCTTTGTAGCTTTGGTGGTTATGAAACAAGGCCTCCTACGATTATGTTTCTACAGTTTGGAGATATACTACGTTACAACGTCTATGCATGTCAATAGTTGCACTGAAATTGCTTGTACTAACTCTTATGCTTCTTCCTTTTTTCTCTTCAATTGTTGTTTCAACTTTGAACTAGTAGGTAATTATAATTATTGTGAACATTGAAAACTTACTAGATTCTTTTAAGGAAAAGAAAAACAGCATAGAAGTGGAAAAGAGATGGGAATGTATTGGTAAAAGGTCTAGTTTTTCTTGCAAAAACAAAAGAAAGAAGCAGGCAAGAACATTGACATTGATTAGATTCTTCGAAATTAACACCAAGATGCCTCGTAGCTCCTTGTATCTTTTTGGACAGCCATGTAACTTCGTAATTTGTGGTTGTGCCAAAAATATGTAACGACAGAGGTACAATTTGTAACAGGAATAATTTGAATTTAGAGTGGACTTGGTAATAATTGGTACACCAAGCTCGTCACCTACAAGTCTTGGTACTGCGCCTGTAGCATTGGCTCTCTCTATTTTTTGGGCATGTCTTGCAAATCCGAGTCATTTCTTAGTTTTTAGCATCGAAAGCACTAACGTCTAATTAATCTAAAGTCTCGGTCAAAATACTTTGGCAATCAAGTTTAGTCATTTATATAAAGAATTTTGCTACTTTGGCAATCAAGTTTAGTCATTTATATAAAGAATTTTGCTGCTTAACTTACATTTTCATTAAATTTTCCGTAAAGAGATTCAAGTTGAAGTATCTATAAATACCCATAACTTTGAATGATGAATTTTACATGTAATATATAGCTTAAAAACATGCGTTATACAAAGTGCACTCAAAACTGTTTCTCCCCATAAAGGAATAATGGGGGTAAGGACCGAACAATTCTGTCGACTGAAATAGAAAAAGTGAAATATTTCATATATAAATTACCTTAAAACTTTGAAATGCCAATATCTATAGTAGCCAAAGCAACATAACAATTACTAAAGTAACACGAGCTGGTATCCTCGTTAGAGATTACAAATATTGAAGATCTCATACACTGCGAGTGACATATCTTGCTCTACCATTGGACCATGTTCATCTGAGTGACCAACAAATAATTAAGAAATAAACGGAAATAAACATATCGGAAATCTTTTAAGGAGCTAAAAAATAATTAAAAAGGTACACTCATAAAAAGAGACAGTTTGATATACTAAACTCCCGCTATATATACGAGAGTCCATTAGGTCTATTGTACGCAGGCAACCTAATAAGCTCGTGCATATGTCTTCGTCGTCTTTTACTTTCTCCCAAGGCAGCAAAGTTGATAGCTACAAAAAGCACACCTGCAGCCACGGGGAAAGCATAAAGAGCAATGGCAAACTATATCAACTCCCTCAAACAAACTTCGATTCTGTATTTTCTGTTCGGAAAGGTCTTTTGTAATGTGGCTAGTATTTTCACGTGCTATGGGTACTAAAACAGACGAGTTAGTAGCTGCAGTTGTTGTATCATCAGAGTTAAACCGATGACTTGCACCAAGATCACAATAAAACGGAGAAATAATGAGAATGAAAATTACCATGGTAGCGGCAATATATAGGAGCTGAGATTTTGCTTTCCATAACAAAAGTTTTGTTAATTAATTTGCCTAGTGAGTTAACTACTTAAGCTCTAGTGCTAAAACTAGTGTGTAAATTATGCATCCTTAGTAGAGGTTTATATAATGTTAGCAATCATGATTCAAAATGCCAAAATGTTCTCAAATTCGACTTTAATTTGTTTCAATTTATGTGTCCACCATTGATCGGCCTTTTATTTGACACGGTCATTAACATAAGACCAACACTTGTTTCCTTGTGTACGTTGTCGAAAAAAATAGATTATATCAAAACATGTATATATTGATCATACTAATGATATTTACCAGGAATAATTAATATGTGGAACAACCCTAGAAGAAAATAGTACTAGTAGTAACGAGCTTTTATATTAGGGCTGATGGTGACAGTCTACGTTTGAGATCAAGCAAGATCAACAGAAAGTTTAAAACACTTCGAGGATTTTCTTTCCAAATGGTATTAGAATCAAGAGTAGCCGTTTGAAAGATCATGACAATGAAAAGATTTGGAAATGAAATAGACAAAGAATTGAAAACATAGACAAGCCACAGGTAGGTAACTGAGTTACCTATCAAGCCATCCAGATAAGGTCCAGGAATATATAGAACTTGATAGTGAATTGTATACACTTAGCTCTAATAGAATAATAGTCTGTAGAAACATTCAAAATTCTTCCAAGTGTAAACAGATACATAAAGCCAATGAATTAAGGGCTAGAGCAATAGAATCAGATCCCATCCAAAAATAAAATAATTTGTAGTGTGGCTGTTGAAATACATTTTCATTCAATTATCAATAGCATTGTTGTGGTTGTTGTTGTTGTTTGATCATCATGATGTAAACAAGATTTGGAAACGAAATGGAGGAATCCAATTCCAATTATGTAATGTCCTCACTATGTAAAAACCTAATAAACCTTTTATTATTTGAATGAAAATATATTTGGGTTAATTACCAAAATAGCCGGCCACGTCTCCCTTCTTACTTTTGACCAACCCTTACTTTTTATAGCCAGTATACATAAAAATCAATACCAGTGTGTACAAACAATGGCAGGGTGTATACAAACGGTCTTCTCATATATATATATAGTGTCTACACCCAAATATATTGCTGCATACAGATAGATTTATCGGGTATACACAATGTATACACACACTTTTTTTAGTTATATTTGTGTATACATATTTTTTCTATAGTGTATACACATTTTATAGAATAAAAATTTGTATACATCCACTATTTAAAAAAAAAAAAAAAAAAAAAAAAAAGGAAGGAAGAACAGCAAACAGGCAGGATCAGCTGTGCACAGCTTCATCGGAGCTCTGGTGAGCTGCTGCTGCAGTGTCATCGCAGCAGATCTACAGCAGCAGCTCGTCGGAGCTCCGGTGAAGCTACCCAGTCGTGGTGGAGGAGAGCAGTTACGAGGCAGATCTCTGACAGGGTCGATGTCCCTGCTGCTTCGCCGGAGCTGCTGCTGCTGCTTCGCCGGGGATGACGGTGGCGGTGGTCGGAGGAGAGGGAGGCAGTGGTCGGAGTTTAGGGTACCGGTGGTGGTAAAAGAGAAGGGGATATAAAGGAGAAGAGAAAGCTTAAAAAAAACCCTAGAAAGGTGGTGCAAGCTAAATCGATGAAGATGAAGCTCAGCAACCAAAGTTAAACAGCGGAAAAATAAAGATAGAAGGGGATATAAAGGAGAAGAGAAAGCTTAAAAAAACCCTAGAAAGGTGGTGCAAGCTAAATCGATGAAGATGAAGCTCAGCAACCAAAGTTAAACATTGGAAAAATAAAGATAGAAAGCAAGACAAATCTCTTGCTTCGTTGGAATGAATCCGAGGAACTAGTCTCGGTTCAAACAACGGAGAAGACAAAGAGATGCACCTACACTATGCAACAATCCTCAAGAAGACTCATGCTTCTTGCAAATTGAATGACCAAGAAGAAAATGTTCAAACGATAACACCGAATGTCACAAGTTCTTTAAATTTCCACGACGGGGTTCGGCTCCAATGGAGACACAATTAACATTCAGCTAAATTCAATATTCATCAAAACTAGATATCTACAAATGAAATGAAATGAGGTTTATATAGACAATACTAAGGGCAAAATAGTAAAACGGTCACAGACGACCAATAAGAGTAAGCCACGCAGGACTGAATAAGTCAAGTGTTCGAACACTTGAATTCGAACATTTGGATTCGAATACTTGAGCTCGAGCTCTTGACTTCGGTACTTGGTTGTTCAGCTCGACACTTTGACATCGGACGCTCTCCCTTCGGTTTGTTGTTTGTTTTACTATTCAACGGCGATGATGAGTGTTTGGTCGCTCCCTTCTTCGAGCTCAAGCTTGTAGATGAAGCCTCCGAATCTTAAGCTCGGCCAATCAACTTCGGAACGATTGCTTTCTCCCGACCACGCTAATTGAATGTAAACATCGTGCAGAACTTGGCTTGGCTTCGTGTCATCGGACTCGATGGATTAAACACTTGATCACCACATGTTCGGGCTGCATCATCCTCCCCTTCTTGAGAAGATTTCGTCCTCAAAATCGAGCCCTCTTCAATTTCCGCTGCTTGGCCTACAACACATGGAGTTAAGTTAGCAACATTAAAGGTGTTGGACACGTTATACTCACCAGGGAGGTCGATCACATAAACATTGCTGTTGATCTTGCTCAGCACTTGAAATAGACCATCCCCTCGAGGAGCCAACTTTCCTTTCCTTTGGTTCGGGAATCATTCATTTCGAAAGTGAACCCACACCCAATCTCCCTTCTTTAACTCCAACTTCTTACGCCCCTTATTTTTCTTCGATGCCACTTTGGCATAAGCTTCCTCGAGGTTCTTCTTTACTTTTGCATGCAACTCGATCAAGGCAGTGGCTCGTCAAGTACCTTCAAAATCAACAACAGAATCTCGAGGCAATGGGGTTAAATTAAACGGAATTAAAGGGTTGAAACCATACACATATTCGAACGGAGTCATTCCAATCATTCGATGCACTGTTCGATTGTATGCAAATTCCATCACGAGAAAACGACCAGCCCAGTTTCCGACCTTTCCTTTGGACATTGCTCGAAGCAAAGCTCCCAAGGTTCGGTTGACTACCTCGGTCTGTCCATCTGTCTGAGGGTGGTGAGACGTCGAGAATAGCAATTTGGTGCCAAGGGCACCCCACAGACATTTTCAAAAATGACTCAAGAATTTTGAGTCTCGATCACTCACAATAGTACGAGGCACACCATGCAATTTCAACACATTAGAAATAAATAAAGTAGCTACATGTTGTGCATCATCACACTTCTTGCAAGGAATAAAGTGAGCCATTTTGGAAAAACGGCCGACTATGACAAAGATGCTATCATGTCCACCCCCTACCTCGGTAACCCCATAACAAAATCTATGGATATATCAACCTACGGTCGATCAGGAACAGGTAACGGAGTGTACAAACCATGAGGGTTGGACCTCGATTTAGCTTTCTTGCAATCTATACAAGCATTGCAAAGCTTTTCCACATCTCTTCACATTTTTGGCCAATGGAACTGCTCGGTCAAGATACCAAGAGTTTTGTCGACACCGAAGTTTCCCATCAAGCCTCCAGAGTGAGCTTCTCGAACCAAAAGCTCTCTCCACGATGACAGAGGTACACAAACCCTCCTATTCTTAAAGAGGTAGTCATCGTGACACTGATATTTCTCAACCCGTCGGCCACTCAAGATTGTGTCACGGATGCTTTTTAGCTTGGGATCATCCTCATACATCGACTTGATGCTTTCGAATCCCATGACCCTCGAGGCGAGAGTGGTCGCTAAGGCAAATTTCCTCGATAAGGCATCGGCCACAACATTTTTTTTCCCCTTTTGTAATGAATTACATAGGGAAAACTCTCAATGAATTCCACCCACTTGGCATGTCTTTGATTTAATTTCTCTTGGCCTCGGAGATGTTTGAAAGACTCATGATCACTTTTAATCACAAACTCTCTCGGCCATAAATAATGCTGCTAATGGGCAAGTGCTCGAACGAGGGCATACAACTCCTTGTCATACGTAGAGAAATTTAAAGTTGCACCCTTAAGCTTTTCGCCGAAGTAAGCGATCGACTTCAATTCTTGCATAAGCACTCCTCCGATCCCAACTCCGAACGCATCACATTCAACCTCGAATGCTTTGCCGAAGTCAGGAAGTTACAACAACGGGGCAGAGCAAAGCCTCCGTTTCAACTCTTGGAAAGCCCTCTCTTGGGACTCTCCCTACACAAATGGATGGTCTTTCTTAACCAGCTCGGTTAAAGGAGCTGCCACGGTGCTAAAGTCACGAACAAACCTTCAGTAAAAGCTAGCTAACCTATGGAAGCTACGAACTTGAGAAACCGAGGTTGGAGTCGGCCAATTTTTGATAGCCTCGACTTTTGACTCATTGACTTCAACACCATTACCACTCACAATAAATCCTAGAAAGACTACACATTCGACACAGAAGGCACACTTCTTGAAGTTAGCATATAACTTCTCTTCTCTAAGTTTTTCAAGCACAAGCCTAAGGTGTTCGACATGTTCATCCACAGATTTACTATAAATAAGTATGCCATCGAAGTAAACGACAACAAACTTATTTATGAACGGCTTGAGCACATGGTTCATCAAGCGCATGAATGTGCTCGGTGCGTTAGAGAGGCCAAAAGGCATCACTAACCATTCATAGAGACCAAATTTGGTCTTGAATGCAGTTTTCCACTCATATCTGGGTTTCATTCGGATTTGGTGGTAACCGGACCTGAGGTCTATCTTCGAAAAGCATGAAGAACCACTTAACTCATCTAGCATGTCATCTAATCGAGGGATATGATGATGATACTTTACCGTGATTTTGTTGACTGCTCGACAATCAACACACATTCGCCACGTTCCATCTTTCTTCGGGACAAGGATAATAGGAACGGCACAAGGACTCAAGCTCTCTCGAACAAGGCCCTTGTTCAGTAATTCATCCACCTGCCTTTGGAGCTCTTTGGTGTCTTCGGGATTACATCGGTATACAGGCTTGTTGGGGATTTGAGACCCCAGTACGAAGTCAATTTAGTGCTCGATTCCTCTCAACGGAGGCAATCCACCTAGCATTTCTTTGGGAAACATGTCTCCAAAGTCCTGCAAAACACTTTGTACAGCACTAGGCATAGGGTTATCATTAGAAAAATCATCATTAGAGTTTAGAAAGATACCCTTGTGCACGAGGCAAATCATCAGTTGATCGTTATCGTTGTCGTTGCCTCGTAGATACTCACCCGGTTGCATGGTTGCACAAATATTTCTTACCTCGGGCGGTGAGTGTTTGTCTTCGGCCACAATTTTTGTTCCCATCGAAAACTTAGCTTTGGTCGCTTCTTTCAATTCTTTCATCCGTTTATAGTCCTCGCTGACTTGTTTCGGAGACAACGGTTTGAGTATGAAACTCTCCCCTCCGAGCTTAGCAGTGTAAGTGTTGGATCGTCCGTTATGAATAACCGATCGATCATACTGCAATGGTCAACCCAATAGCAAATGACAAGCTTGCATCGGTATCACATCGAACATCATCTCATCTTGATATTCTCCAACTTTGAACTTAATCCACACTTGCTTGACAACCTTCAATTCTCCACACTCATTCAACCATTGCAATCTGTAGGGATGAGGGTGCTTCGAGGTAGGTAATCCCAATTGTGAAACTAAGGTTTGGCTCACCACGTTTGCACAACTACCCGAATCAATAATCATCGAACAAACTTTCTCCCTCATTCGACACCTTGCATGGAAAAGATTTTCCCTTTAGTTGTCCTCTTCTTCGAGAGTCATGCAGCTCAAATTTCTTCAAACCATAAGAAACATTTCTGGATGATCAACTTCGGCAGCTTCACGACCATCATCACTTTCAGCTCGGTCAATCTCATCGACATTTGCTTCCTCGGTGTCACTCGCTTGCTCATGGACGGGTCCATCTTCGAGCAAAAGCATAACTTTGCGAGTTGAATACTCTTTTGCCATGTGACCATAACCCTTGCATTTGTGACACTGAATACTTGAAGCACTAGGAGTATTGAGTTGAACTTTACCTCCCGCTTCCCTCGGTTGGTTAACAGTCACTCCCCTCTCGAAGGGTTTCTTCGGATCTCGGCCAGTGTTGGCACTTGCTGGATTTAGACTCTTCCATTCTTTACCTCGGTTCAAAGGAGTTGGAGTAGTGACTTCTCGGTACTAGTTTGCTTTGTCGTTCTTCACCCATTTTTCAGCTTCGATGGCAGCATGAAACACATCTTCCAATGTTTGATACACATGCAGCCTCAATTGAGATGATACATCTCGAGCCAAGCTATTTTTGAATCGAATGATGGCTTGCTCGTTATCTTCTTCCATATCAAGAGCCAATCGAATTCTTTCAAACTCATCATAGTATTCTTCAACCGATTTGGACCCTTGTTTCAACTCGAAGAGCTTTCGAAGTTGTTCCTGCCGATATTTGGCATTCATATACTTAGCATACATTGCTCTCTTCAACTGCATCCATATGGTGACCTCAGGATAAGCATTCCTTCGTCTCAACCTTTTGTCAGCTTCCCACCATGTCGATGCATATGCCTCAAACGAAGCAATAACATGTGCAGCTTTTCTCTCTTTGGTCATCTCATTTGTTTCAAAGATTCACTCCAATCGAATCTTCCAATCAAGATATTGGTCCGGATCACTAGTTCCTCTGAACGGTGGAACAGTGATCTTGACACTGTTCAAGTTTGAATCTCGAGCACCTCGGATCGGCTCTGGATACTCATCATAATAGTCGTCAGCCTCACGCTCAAAATATCTATCAACATCTGCGCCTCGACCTCAGAAATTTCCACGACCTCGTTGACACGACGCGGAATCTGGTTAGGCCGTGCGGGCACCCGACATCCTCCCCTAGACCCATCGGGCGAACCCTTACCAATTAAATTAGGAAAATAAATATAATAATTCATAAATAAGGACAAAACTTAAAACAAAAATACAGACATACTGATACCTTTAAGATGTACAAAAAAAAATTACAGCTGACTACCCAACATACTAGGTTTAGGGTTATCCAGACTAGACATCTAAGAGTATAAAAGAATACAGATACCTCCTGAAGGGAGCAAAATGCACCTGAAATAATAACCAATAAACTGGTGGCCATCCGGAATAAAAGCTGGCTCACCCTGACAGCTGAAGTCGTCTTCCTTCCTTCACAACGTGGCGAACTCAATCCTGGAGCGAACCTGCCGAAATAAAATAGATAGACAAGAAACAAACAACAAACAAGGGTGAGTCAAAAGGACTCAATAAGTGGGGCAGACTAGCCACCTCAAAGAATAGGATAACTAGCCAGGGAGAAGAAACAGATAAACCAAATTTCTCTTATTTAAATTATAAAAAAGCAGAGCCAGATAATAACCGAAAACACGTATGAAACCATAAACTCAACCAGGAATACGAGCCAGAAGCATATAAACAAATAAGCAATGCACGTATAAGCAGAACAGTAGTTATGTACCACAAGTTTACACAATGGTATGAAATGAAATGAAATGAGATGGAATGAAATGAAATGAAATATGATGCAAAGGGTCACATGTGCCCGTAATCCCATCTCGAAGCGGAATACTTCTGCATTCGAGGGGAATCCAATCTGATAACCAACTGGAACGGAATACTCCTGCTCCTGGGGCGGAATACTCCTGCACCCAATATAATATAAACCAGAGGCGGAATACTCTTGTACTATCCTGGGGCGAATACTCCTGCACCCGATATAATGTAAAGATGAGGCGGAATACTCCTGCACTCAGTATTTGACATAAGAGCGGAATACTCCTGCTCCTGGGGCGGAATACTCCTGCACCCAATATGATATAAACCAGAGGCGGAATACTCCTGCACTCTCCTGGGGCAATATGAGATGCAATGTAATGCATATGAATGACATATAATGCATATGAATGCAATCTGATGCAATAATAACCCTTCACCGGCGCGGGACTCTCATTGACAGCCGAAAAGTAGATGTCAACTCACAGTCAGAGTACAATGCTCAGATCCTCAATGTAATACCAACAACAGGACATAACATACAACATATAATGTAAATCCAAAGCTAAGGCGTAATGAGTACGCCTATCGGCAGCTACACACGAAAGGAATACGTGGTAGAAAATCCACGAGGCCAGGTGCCTCCAAAGAAATGGATATAAACACTTACCTCTTCCAAAAGTTGGCATTGCTAATCAACAACCACTTTATCCTTTGGTTTTATAGCCAAACGATCCCACTCTATTCATTAAGCAGAAAAATATATCAAATTAGGCTAAAGGCTTCATTCCTTACGTCTTAGGGTAATTCGGTTAGGAACCTGATACCCTATTCGCATACGCAATATGCAGGCCATGCCTATGTACAGGATTTAAGGTCACATAATCAAACCCTAAATAAATTACATTTATAAGTTGCCCATAACTCACTGAGTACGAATATATAATCAGTTCCATTATCGGGGTCCATTTGACCCTTTAAACTATTAATTGAACTTATTAAAACGATGTCTAATATTCCAAGTTTTACCATTAAAACATATTCAAACACACGTAATAAACTCAAATAATGCATTAAGATCATTACCTAAATGTTTCGGGGTAAAAATTATACTATTTTCTCGGCTCTTTTCTCATTTTCTGGCATTTTTTTTCGCTCGTTTCTCCTCACTGTCGTTTCTGCTTCTCTGTTACTTTTCTCGTTCCTTAATATTGAGTTAAGGATATATATATGTAAGCCACCGCCTAACATTGTCTTTTCCTTTTTTTTCTTTTTCCTTTAAAATTCGCTGGTACGGTAAAAATTAAAACGGTACCATACGATATTCGAAATAATTCCAACTTTTGCATACAAGTTATATAAAATATATGTAACATACTCACAAAGGCAGATCTCAAAACGGACTCCCGAAACTCAATATGCAAATTAAATGGACAAAGATCAAATTATTTAACTTTCGGCATTTTAGCGGAAACTAGCCGAATAATATCGAAATTCACTTTCGAAAAATCACAAAAGTCACAAATAATCATACAAACCTAACGTCACTTTTGGATTTCGAATCGGAGCTCATTCGCCAAAACCGAGCTCGAAAATCTCTTTTTAATACTTATCGACAATAACATCTGAAACCTTCTTCCGATGCCTACCAAACGAGGTCTGATTTAGCTCAAATTTTACAGACAGGTCCTAATGGATATTACGAATATTTTAAAATTATCGGCACACAAATCGGAGTCCTAACTTCCGAAACGACTAACCGAGGTCGTTTCACTCGTTGAACGAATGGTGGCTCATACTCAGCTTCGACCTCGGGAAATTCTCCATCATCGACCCCTTCATCAACGACCAACACTTGTCTTCGAGCCATTGGAAGTGGCAATCTATCACCTCGGGGAATGCCCAAGTGTTGATGACCAGCTTGGGAGTTGCCCAAGTTTTGTTGTTCCGCTTGGGGATTGCCCAAGTGTTGTGCAACTTGGGGATTGCCCAAGTGTTGTTCAGCTTGGGGATTGCCCATAGCTTCATTTCGAACAGCCTTGTTCTCCAACCGTCGTTGTCGAATGTGCTCAGCAAATTGCTCAGATTTCATTGGAGTGGAGTTGCTAGTTCCAGCGTCGGACCCAGGCAAGGCCACAGACACACTCCCTTGCTCGAGGTTAGCTACTCGAGCACTCACTCCTCTTAGCTCAGCACTGATGCCTTGTATCGCAGCCATGAGATCGGCTAACGACACCTCGGGCGCCTCAATGCCCTTTCCATCGCCTCCATTCCCAGCCATGGTACCTGCACAAGTCAAAGACCAAGGACATGTTAAGGTTAGAAATCACCTCACACACTCCATCACCTTTTATGGGTGGCGCTCGGGTCCACTCAATTATGGGTTCGGTTTTTTGTCACTCAAGAACTTGTAGCCAATGGATTCCTCGGTTGATCAACTTCTCTCAGAGTCACTCCCTTCTTCGAGCTCAAGCTTGTAGATGAAGCCTTCGGTTCTTGAGCTCGGATGCTCAGCTTCGGAGTAGTTGCTTTCCTTCGACCAAGCCAAGTGAATGTGAACATCGTGGAGAAGTTTGGCTTGGCTTCGTGTCATTGGCCTCGGTGGATCGAACACTTGATCAGCACGTGTTTGGGCTGCATCAAGCTCAGGAACCGAAGTTAAACAGCGGAAAAATAAAGATAGAAAGCAAGACAAATATCTTACTTAGTTGGAATGAATCTGAGGAACTAGTCTCGATTCAAACTACGGAGAAGACAAAGAGATGCACCTACACTATGCAACAATCCTTAAGAAGACTCATGCTTCTTGCAAATTGAATGACCAAGAAGAAAATGTTCAAACGATAACACTGAATGACACAAGCTCTTTAAATTCCCACGATGGGGTTTGGCTCCAACGGAGACATAATTAGCATTCAGCTAAATTCAAAATTCATCAAAACTAGATATCTACAAATGAAATAAAATGAGATTTATATAGACAATACTAAGGGTAGAATAGTAAAACGGTCACAGACGACCAATAAGAGTAAGTCACGCAGGGCTGAATAAGTCAAGTGTTCGAACACTTGAATTCGAACACTTGGATTCGAACACTTGAGCTCGAGCTCTTGACTTCGGTGCTTGGTTGTTCGGCTCGGCACTTTGACATCAGACGCTCTCCCTTCAGTTGGTTGTTTGTTTTACTATTCAGCACCGATGATGAGTGTTTGGTCGCTCCCTTCTTCGAGCTCAAGCTTGTAGATGAAGCCTTCGAATCTTGAGCTCGGCCAATCAACTTCGGAACGGTTGCTTTCTCCCGACCACGCTAATTGAATGTGAACATCGTGCATCAACATGGCTTGGCTTCGTGTCATCGACCTCGATGGATTGAACACTTGATCAGTACGTGTTCGGGCTGCATCAAAAAGGAATGGCTAAAAAAAGATATAGTGGGGACTAGTTGTTTGTTTAGTTTAATTTAAAAAGGGGGGGAGGGGGGAGGCTAAAAATATATAGTTAGGACTTTTCGTATATACAAAGTAAATTTCCCAGTACATTTCTCGGTAACTACTAAGTAAGTAACAAAACTTTCTAACCAGGTATTAAGAAAGAGAATTTTTTTAAACAATGCATTGATTAATAACGAATAAAAAATGGTAGTAGTAACTAACTACAGTGACAGGATAAATTCCAGGTCAATAGCTTAAACGGTTAGATTGGGTACACTTTATTTATTTAATTCTCAACACGCCTCCTCATGTGCGTGTTTGATTCTTTTTCATATACTTTATTTATTTAATTACTTTATCAACACGCCCCCTCACGTACAGACCTGATTCTTTTTCAAGCATCCAAGACATCTGCCTGCTATTATACCATATTGAATTGTATGAACATCTCATCTAAAAGCTTAAGCTGTTAGATTGTGTACACTTTATTTATTTAATTACTTCCTCAATATGTCCCCTCACGTGCAGGCCTGATTCTTTTTTATGGGCCAAGCACATGAAAATTCTTTTTTAATAGTGGTTGGCAGTGAGATTCGATCTCAGGACATTTATTTTTTTAATTACTTCCTTAACGCGCCCCCTCACATGCGGGCCTGATTCTATTTCATGGGTCAAACACGTAGAATAAGCCCTGAAATTTCGTGCAGGGGCCTATTTGGCGCGCATTAATTGATTTGTAGCCGTCAAAAATAAATTCGCTGAGAAATAGCCACCTCCGGACAAATACCAGTATAAATACTGGGGCCTTGAACAAAACTTGTTCAAAGCCCCAGTATTTATACTGGGAAGCTTCAGTAAACTAACCCCAGTATAAAATACTGGGGCTTTGAACAAGTTTTGTTCAAGGCCCCAGCATTTTGTTATGGGACTTTGTATAAAGCTTCAGTCCCATAACAAAATGCTGGGGCTTTGAACAAAACTTGTTCAAAGCCCCAGCATTTTGTTATGGGACTGAAGCTTTATACATAAAGTCCCATAACCCATAACAAAATGCTGGGGCTTTGAACAAAACTTGTTCACAGCCCCATCATTTTGTTATGGGACTGAAGCTTTATATATAAAGTCCCATAACAAAATACTTGGGCTTTGAACAAGTTTTGTTCAAAGCCCCAGTATTTTGTTATGGGATTAGTCTGGGGTGTTTTTCCAACGCTAATGGAGCTTAAGTGTGCGCGCGAATTTTTGGCTATTCTTCAATGAATTTGGAAACGGTGGATAGTCCCCAATGAGTGCGTCCAAAAATGGCTAGTGATCAAAATTCCCCGAATTCGCCTGCTTTGATACCATGTTGAAGTTGTGTGACCATCTCATCTAAAAGCTTAAGTTGTTAGATTGGGTACACTTTATTTATTTAATTACTTTCTCAAAATCCAACACTAGCCAGCAACAACAGTCGATCAACCCACATTGAAGCAAGCTAATAAAGATGACGAGAAATGCATGCATGCAACATTTCAGAATGGCGGATACATAATTGGGATAGTATTGAAAGATCATATGGCAGTGCATAAGATTATATATAGTGTTCATTGTTCGTGCAAGAAAATAAACAATCATGAGATAACTAGTGTAATATTTTGGTGGTTAAAACAATATTAAGTTATCCCAAAAATATATTATTATTATTATTATTATTATTATTATTATTATTATTATTATTATTATTATTATTATTATTATTATTACATGAGAAATATTCAAGTAATTTGAGAATTTATGTATTAATGAGATACCTAATGTAGAATAAATTAAAATACATATTTACAATGGAGCGATTAAACTATTTAAAGATAAAAATATAGTAGTAAGTATCATTTTACTTCATGTAATAATCTTGTCATTGTTAATAATCGGTCACCACATTAAGAATTTTTATATTTGGTGGCGGATCGAAACGACTGTCTAGAGGTTCGTTAGAACCAGTAACTTGGGGGAAAGTGCACAAGTAGTCTATTTTTGGCGCGCCGTTTAGGTTTTAGCAACTTTTTCAAATTATTTAACTTTTACCCACTAGCATGAACTGCAATCCTTTAAATGTGAACTTCAGACCTTCAGGCTTGAAATAAAGTACTGAAGGTCTGTAGTTCAACTTCAAATTTGAAGGTTTGAAGTTGGGCATAGGTAACGTACATCAAATTTGGGTATAACAAGAAGATTTGAAGTTAGGCATAGCAAATTTCAACTTCAAACCTTCAGGTTTGAACTTTGACATAACAACTTCCAACTTCAAACCTTCATTCAAACCTAGGCACAACAACTTCAAACATTAAGGTTTGAAGTTAGGCATACGCAACTTCTAACTTGAACCCTTCAGGTTTAAAGTTGGGACATATCAAGAGTTTGTTTAATTAAGGAATAGGGCAAAGGCACAAAATATGAAGTTTCTGCAAAAAAAAAAAAAAAAAAAAAAAAACTTTACTACTACAATCTAAATTAGAATGACAAAATTGGCTGCTGGGCTAAATTTTTACCAATAACTTTGATGCAAATCTTGTATTGTGTTACAAAATTCATTTAGTTTGTGTAGATGAATTATGAGAATTTTTCAAAACTAGCTCCTCAAAACAATGAAATTACAAATGAGGGGGCCATATTTCTTTCATAGCACCCCCTTATTTTAAAATTACATAACATAGCACCCCCTTTGAACACTCCCTCAAAATAAAAAACTCTAGGTGCCACTCCCCCACCCTCCCCCGCCATTGACTTGTCGTTGATAACCCAACCGCCACCGCCGCCAAAATTGAAAATTCACCGGATCTCATAGGGTTGTCACCGAAGCTTTATTATTGGTGGTTTTGTTTAAATAATTAATTTTTGATAATTTTATACACATAAATCTATTAAAAAATAATAAATTATATATGTAAATACATAGAAAAATGTATATGCAAGAAGAAAAATACAAAAATATATAGAAAAAATATAAAATTTATACAAACATCCATAAATAGTGCACACATCTTAAATTTATACAACTTTATTCATTATTCATATATGCGTATACAACTTTATACAAATCTACAAAAGTGCATAAAATATATTTTATTCACTGTATATACACAGATATACAGATTTATATATTTTTACACACATTTACAGAATTGTATAAACTTGTATAAAAATGTATAAACTTACAAAATAATTTTATACAGTATTTCAGGCAGCTTTTACACAAAAGCTGAACAAATATTCAAGATTTATACAATTTTATATAAGAAAAATACTAGATCTAGACATTAGAAAAAAATTTTAGCGAAAAACTAGTAGATCTCAACGAATTTTTATGAAAAAGGTGAAAAAAGAAGAAGAAACATGATAAACAAACAAACCTCTCACCGAAGTTTTGATTGGAATATACAACGGAAAATCGAAATTGTTATTCAAAAAGCAAAAAAAGAAAAAATGAAAAGAGAAGAAGAAGAAGAAACAACAACGACGGCGACGACGTAGTAGAACGTGATGGCTTCGGCTTGGAGGAGAGGGAATGAAGGTGAGGTAGTGGTGGAAGAGTAGGGGGTGGGGGAGGCGGCGATATTGTAAGCGGGAAGAGAAGAGAGGAAAAAATGGGAAGGAGGAAAAGAGAAGAAAGGAAAAATGAGGGCTAAGTTTTTTTTCTTTAAATGGAGGGCGTTATGAGTGGAAAAAAAAAAAGAGGTGCTAGATCGGGTAAAGTAGTAAAATATGAGTCTTTTTTTGATAATTTTCATGAATTATGTGACTCTCCATATAATTGTCCCATAATTCATAACCCAATAAGCAAGATAATAATTCAGAGCCGATAAACTCAAAACCTCGAATCCGCCTCTATTCATATTGTAATTCCAGCATAACTAGTAGGGATTTTTACACAAATATACAAATTTTCACCCTTAATTACAAAAAATAGCAATATTTCTCTAATTACAATGCATAGCATTATTTTCTAACACATTAATTAAAAACAAATCAGAAAAGGAAAACAAATCCCATTTTTCAACCCAAACAGATCCCATTTCTCAACCACACCCCTACCAAAACACCCATTTCTCAACCCCACCCCCATCGAAATCCAGATTCCCTTAAAAACAATGACATCGTCGGGGTCAACGGCGGAGACCGAAAACTTCACCGTCGTCAGAGTTCCCGCCACCGTCAATCTCCGTCTTCTGATTGGTTTCTCGATCGTATTCTATCCGCCGCAAAATAAAACTCCTCTCGGCGCCGATGATGATGATAATGAGCTCAACAAAGATGACGTGATTGGCAATTTTCTCCATCAATATCAGAATTCGACGACTATGACAGTACTGTGAAATCAATAATTGGCAATTTTCTCCATCAATGAGTTTCCTTTAGGATCAATAATCTCTCTAATTTGATAGCTAAACCAAATGTGTATATGGGTGTAAAGGCTGCAAAAGACAAAATAAAGAGCAAAAGAAATGACTTTGTTTTGATAGTATTTATATATTGAAATGGTGAAGTGAACGAGATGACAAAATGACTTGTTTTGATAAGTAGTATTTATGTACTGAAATGGTGAAGTGAACGAGGTGTGTCAGGAGCTAAATTATTGACGCCTGGAATTCTTACGGTCATGTCTTCCTATTAGAGAATTTTTGTGAACTTTGTGTTTTTTGGCTTTTTATTTACAATAGTTTTTGGACTAATACAATGCACACTGTTACTGTTGTAGATATAATAGGATTTTCTTGGTTTTGTTTAAAAAAATTAGTTATTTAAGAAAAAATTAGTTTGAAACAATGCAGATACAATGAGATACACTTAGATACGAAGCAAAAATAATACAGATATAGCGAGATACAATGTTGAAACAGTGTGAAACGGCTAGTGAAAAAATCCGAAACAAAATATAAAAATAATGTGAAACAATGCAAAAAGGTAAAATAGTCTAGAAACAGTGAGAAACAACGCACAAACGGGATGAAAAAATATTGAAACAGTAAACAAACAGCTAGATACGGTGCTGCAGAAACAGTTGAAACGGTAAAAAAACAGCTAGATACGGTGCTGCAGAAACAGTTGAAACGGTGCAGAAACAGTTAGATACGGTGCTGCAGAAACAGTTGAAACGGTGCAGAAACTAAGGCTGTCTAATAGCCCGGTCCGGCCCAGTTCCGGTGCGACTGTGCCGGTCCGGTCCGGTCCGGTGCAAACCAGAAAAAAAAAAACTCGAAGCCGGTCCGGTCAAACGGTGCAGTTGCACCAATGCCGGATCGGAACCGGAACCGGTAAACAGAATCGGTCCGGTCCCGGTGCGGTTCGGTTCGGTTTCGTTCATTTTTTTTTTGTTTTAAATTATATTTTTTATTGTTTAAAATAGAAGAAAAAAAAATATTGGTAGACTAAAATCTAAATAAACAACACAAACACACATATTATTCAACAATACACATAGTACATTACGTTGGAAAATGGAAATGCATAATTAGAAAATAAAAACATGAAAATAGACTAGAAATTAGAAAAATACATAAATTTTAAACTTCTGCGACTCAACACTCAATTATCACGTGGTTGCAGGTATTTGCCACCATTACGAGTTGCCCATTCGTAGGCATGATGGTATTCCAAGTGTCTCTTAAACCTCGTTGTCCCTCCAGTATTTGATTCATCATCCCAATTCCAAACTTTCTGACAAAGAGTACATTGAGCTTTGCCGGTATCATTATTTTTTGTGATAAATTCCCAAACTTCGGATCTTTTAGTTCTTTTTGGACCACCAGACGGACCTGCTGTCGTAGCACCTTGAACTTGATTAGCATTATTTGCATTTCCAGCCATGTTGATAGAAAATTTAATAAAATAGCCTTTTGTTAGAAATTTTTTAAGAGAAATGAATAGAAAATATTGAATTGTGATTAATTTGATGAGATATGAGAGTATTTATAGGAAAAATAGGTAGGGGAGGGCTGTAGGGGCGTTTATGGGTGTGGGGGTGGGAAAAATAGCCGTTTATGGCCGCTATTTTCAAAAAGGAGCGGATTTGGACATAGTTGCAGTGGGCCGGTCCGGTCCGGTTCTATCGTTTTTATTTTTTATTTTTTTGTTTTTTGGTATTTTTTGGTTATTTGTTTTGTTTAAATTTTTGTTTTATGTAATAAGTTATATAATACTAGTAATCTAGTATTAAAATATTAACTATTATGTAATGTAGTATTTTAGTATTAAATTGTAAAAAGTATAATTGAGTATTTTTTCAAACTTAGTAATCTAGTATAATGTAAGTAAATTGTTATTTTTTCAAACTTAATACTAAGTTAGTAGTATAATAGTATTTAGTATTTAGTATTTAGTATTTAGTATTTAGTATTGAATTGCAAAGAGGTAACTTAATAGCAAAGGATAATTGAGAATATAACAAAGGATTATAATTTACTTAATAGCAAGGCGTAACGCATTTTATTGAATAATGGTTGAATTTTTTTTTTTTTTTGCAAAGTACATAGATATTAAATTGCAAAAACTACATATTAATAAAAAAACTTCTCATTTTCTGAATAATTTCTTCTGGCACCTCTGGAGGAAGCGGTGGCAAAGAGTCATCTTCTTCATAATCAGTTTCATTGTCCAAACTTCCATCGCCAGATAAAATTTCTGATGATGCTTCTGCATCGGCTAGTTCATCTTCTGCAAATCCAAAATTTCTTCGCTCCGATCTAATCCAATCTCTGAATAATACGGCCGTCTCCATTGCTTCTTCCTTCAATGAATGTCTATGATCTTCAATTTATAATCTTCCTTGGCTAAACGCGCTTTCTGAAGCAACAGATGATGCTTGAATAGTTAGAATATCCCGCGCCATTTTTGCTAAAATTGGAAACTGTGTTTGTTGACCCTTCCAAAATGGTAGTAGTTGCTCGCTTCCAAAATAATCAACTTCCTTGCAAGCATGAAGTAAATAAACATCAAGCTCGTTGAACCCTCCGCTGCTACTCGAATGCCTGCTAGAAAGCCTTTGATTAAGGCTGGAAAAACTTCCCAATCCGGTTGCAGCTCTTTTGGTAGCCTGCGTTGAACTTGATCCAGCTCCACTTGGAACACTTGGAACAACATTATCAGCTGCACTCCTATACCTTTCATAAATCCGTTGGCAATCTACAATTACCTGCGCACAAACTGTTTCTACACTTGGTGTTTCTTCATCAGTAATTCTCAAAGTCCGATAAATTTCTCTAATTAGCATTTCCGTGTTAAAACGTTTAAAACATGGATGTAATACAGATGCAATGTAATAAAGTGGTGGAATCGGAAAAAAATATTTTTTAAATTTTTCACTCATTGCTTCTACCGCAACTTCATAACCAGGCACTACTCTATAATCGTTAAGTAATTCCGCTATTCCAGCTATAAAATACAACATGGTAGTGATTGTAAGATAATATTGACCGGAAAATTCTTTAGTAGCATAAAAAAACTTTGCTAAAAAAAGAAGAAGACGATCAACATTTTGCCAATCAGATTCTTCTAGGTGATACACTTCAGCCACTTTGCCATTAAAATAATTAGTAATAGGCACTCGTAAATTGTAAGCAACAGTCAAAGAGTCATATACAGTGTTCCACCTAGTTGAAACTTCCTTAGGAACTCTTCTAGGAGTTAAACCTTCTTTCACACACTCTGCTTTAAAGTCCCTCCATCTATCCGGTTTTTTAGATTTAAAAATATAACTAATGCGAGTCTAACCTTCATAATAGTATGATCAAATAACTGAAGACCATCTTTTACAACTAAATTATATATATGACATGCACATCTAACATGAAACAATTCTTCAAAAGGGGGATGCAATGCGGGTCTTAACTTACCAATAGCAAAATCATTATTTGCAGCATTATTTGCATTATACTTAAAATTTTGTCACTAATAAAATACGCCCTACAAATATCAGAAACTTCTCTCTTAATAAATGCTCCCGTGTGTGGTTCATCGACAGCAGAATATGCTAAAATTCTTTTTTGCATTACCCAGTTAAGATCTATCCAATGACAAGTAACTGTTAAATACTCATACCCATTAACACCACGACCCAAATCAGTAGTAAGACAAACTCTACAATCAAAGTGATAAAAATATATATCGTAAATATTGTCTATATTCATTTTTAAATTTTATAATATCAATTCTAACCGTAGTTTTTGGAAAACCTTGAAAAGATGGATTATATACAGTTTGAATATAACGAATAAAACCTTGACAAGAAGCAAATGTAAAAGGTAAGCACTCTACCGCAATCATTTTTGCCATTTATTCCCTATCTTTCTTTTTATCATAATGCATAAGCCCCCAGTCACTGGGTTAATTTCCTGTTGGACTCCACTACCTTGCGATGGAGCCATTCTATTCCCTGAACGAGGGCCACCCGGCCTCCTTTCCCATTCATCCTTATGATGGTTTCTAAGTGTGTTCTCAACTTTCCCGTCCCACTATTATGGCTGCCGGTTTTAAAAGCCCAAACTTTTTTACAAATATTACATTTAGCGGTCTGACCCGCAACATTTTTAGTCATAAATTTCCACACATCCGATCTTTCGGGTCGTGCATATCGTTCTCTACTAGGAGGCATAGGTGGTAAATCATTTTCTTCAGGTTCACCTTGAAATTGACTAGTGGGTGTTTCATCATCTAAATTAGCCCTTTCGGTATTTTCTTGATATTGTGTCTCTAACAAATCATTATCTAGTGGTTGATCAAAATTTATATCATGCATAAATTGCGAGTCATCTTCCTGAGTAAAATCATCTAGAAGAGAAGGAGCGCTAGTAGTACCAACTGGTCTTTTACCTAAAGCACGACTACGTCTATCATTCCCCACTCGGTTAGAAGCACCTGATCTACGACCGCTACCCATACGCCCAGTAATTGATCTCCACACTCCAGACATTTTTATAATTTATAAGTAAATCAAACAAACAAATTACTAAAATATGCTACAAACAATAATATTGCACAAAAATAAGATAGATAATAAAAAGTAAGAACGAGTTTACTTGATGTCGTGAACTTAGAATGTAGAACTTAGGAAGTGAAAGTTGAAACTGGACCGGAACCGCACCGAACAATATTCTACTTCACTCCAAATATTTTTTTTTATGCAATTTAGCACTTACACCCTTTTTGCAAGAGCAACTTTGAATTATTTAGCAAATAGCCTTTGTAGAAATAAGAGAGATTGATAGAGATTTAGAGAGAATATTAGAGAAATTGTGAATAAATTGATGAAATATGATGGTATTTATAGAAAAAATAGGTTGGGGGGTATGGGGGAGCCTAGGGGGTGGGGGGCAAAAAATAGCCGTTTTTTTCCGTTGGGCCAACGGCTGGGCGTGAAATAGCCGTTGCCCAACGGCTATTTTTGCCAAAAGCCCATCAGCTTTCCCGGTCCGGTCCGGACCGGTTCCGGTTCACTTTGGTCCGGTCCGTCCGGTCCATTTTGGAGGTGACGGATCGGAAACGGGCCGTTTTTTTTTTTTTTTTATATTTGGCCTGGCTTGCGCCGGTTCGTGCCGGTCCGGTGCAAACCGGGCTATCAGACAGCCTTAGCAGAAACAGTTAGATACGGTGCTGCAGAAACAGTTGAAACGGTGCATAAATAATTAGATACGGTGCTGCAGAAACAGTTGAAACGATGCAGAAACAGTTAGAAACGGTGCATAAACAGTTAGATACGGTGTTGCAGAAACAGTTGAAACGGTGCAGAAACAGTTAGACACGGTGCTGCAGAAACAGTTGAGATACGGTGAGATACAACGAGATACATCGAG
Organism: Petunia x hybrida; assembly: GCA_037355625.1. Classification (NCBI taxonomy): domain Eukaryota; kingdom Viridiplantae; phylum Streptophyta; class Magnoliopsida; order Solanales; family Solanaceae; genus Petunia; species Petunia x hybrida. Next base: position 938,146 of record JBBBVM010001185.1, on the reverse strand, counting down.
GATGGGTTGAGGAAAAGTAAAATTGGGGGAAATGATAGGAATAAAAGTGAAATTGGGGGAAATGGTGGGAGGAAAAGTGAAATAGGGAGAAATGGGAGGAGCAAAAGTGATAGGGGGAAATAGGAGGAAGAATGTAAGGGTTTGGTATGTTATGAGAAAATATTGCTGGTATGTTTTTGCTATATTTGTAATTAACTTGTGTTTTCCTCTATATAGGATTATTTTGCTAAAATATTGTTTTGGTAATTAAATTCTAAAACTTGTATTTTTATGTAAAAAATCCTAACTAGTAAGTAGATCAAATGATTCCCATCTTTATATTAGGAAAACTAGACTAACTAGGTAATAACATTATATTAGTAACATGTTTTGCCACGTTCATCATATTTAATTATTTCAAACACATAATATTTACTACCTATAACAACTTTATAAAACACCAAAGAGAAAAAGAATACATCACCAACAATGGAGTTCTTAGATGAAGATGCAAGACCCAGATTTGTTCTTCAATCAAAACAACTATCCAATTCAGATCCGATAACCCAAACCCGATCTTTAAACCGACCCGGAACCTTCATCTCCATTTCACTTTCCATTTTCTTCTTTACTCTTTCTTTCCTTTATTTCACATTTGAACCTTTTAATTCCCTTTTCATTTGGCTCTCACTTTCCTTTTTAATTGGCCCATTTGCTCCTCTTTCCATTACTGGTGGTAATATCCGGGTCGGACTCGGGTCACCCATTCAAGACCCGGAAAAAGATGATGTTTCTGATACGGACCCCGATTCAAGAAAACCCAACAAAAGATCCAACAGACCTGTCAAGAGAATTGTTGAATTTGCCCAAGTTGAAAAAGTTAATGGGTCTGTTTGTAATTTAGAGAAAGTTGAGGGGTCGGTTTGTAATTTGGAGAAAGTTAATGGGTCGGTTTGTAATTTGGGAAAAGTTGAGGAGTGGAGTGATGGGGATGTGGAGTTGTTGAGGAAGATGATGGGGAAGAATCCTGTAGGGAAACCGGGTCGATGGGAAGCGATAACGGAAGGGTTTAAGGGGAGGTTTAGTGTTGATAATGTGATCAAGAAAGCTAAAGAGTTGGGGGAGAAGAAGATAAGCGATGGCGATTCGTATCAGAAGTTTTTAAAGGATAGGAAAGTGGCTGATAAGAGAGTTGAGAATGGAAATGAGGGTGATTTCGAGAATGTAGATGTTAAGAAGGTTGTGGAGAGTGGTTGGAGTAGTGGGGAGGATTTGGCTTTGCTTAATGCGTTGAAGACGTTTCCTAAAGACGTGGCGATGAGGTGGGAGAAGATTGCTGCTGCTGTGCCTGGAAAGAATAAAGCGGCGTGTATGAAAAGAATGGCCGAGTTGAAAAAGGATTTTAGAAGTTCTAAGTCTGCTAATGTTGATGCTTAGGAAAAAAGATCGGTTATTTGATTCGAATTTTGGAGTTATACTGATGAGGTAACAATTTTTCGGGCATAGTTATTACATACTTGAGGTGAAAATTGATAGACAACTACGTATTCACTTTAAAAACAACTGAGTTTTCTTGTTATATGTAATATGTAACTTTTTCAATGACACATATGAGTAATGTTATTTCCACACTTTGGAGGTTGTGTTTGCACTCACATATATTAAGCATGAATCGTTCCCCGCTTTGATATGCTTCTTGCAATAGATTTGTTATGCCATATAGTCAAACTTTTGATTTTGGTATTGTGTGATGCTTGCTGCCGATATATATCCTTTGATGGTACAATTAGTTAAAGGTTACATTCAGACCCTTCTAGTTGATTGTCGTGTTAATTATTAGAACTAATTGCTTGTGCAACCATTATGTAGCAGTATAATCAGCTTGATGTAGAAAAGTAAATACTACTTTAACTTCTCTGATCATTCTCTTCATGAAGATTTTGAGGCAATAGGAAAAATAATAGTACTAGCATTTTTGGTAACTTAACTTGGCTATTATTTTACTGGCAAATATGAAATTGATATTAAAAATGTACAGGCCCTTACCTAAAGGTATGTGAAATGATAGTCTATGAAGGCAAACTTAAGTTACTAGAAGTCAGCATACAAAGTTGATTTACATGACTTGTTTGGGTTGGCTGTAGATCATCCTTTTGAACCTTTGCCAGAGTCCTATCTTCCCCATTTTAGATGTAGGCGCTACATACCTCACCCTCTTACATGTTAACAATTGGGAAAAAGAAAAAGAGAAGTGAGAAGCTAGTCTTTGCAGATCAGGAAATAAATGAATTTGGAAAAACTGCAGGTAAATTACCCATCTCAAAAAAAAACTGCAGGTAAATTAGTTTGAAGAGATTAACTAAAATCATATGCAGTTCTGAGTGTTTCAGGCAAAATCCGTCCACATATTCATTTTCCTCCCTCCTTCAACCCATCACCACTCTTGCATTGGTATGTGTACTTCCCCCACAACCAACATCCCAGCTCTCTCTCTCTTTGTATCTGTAGTCCTTTCAGATACCTTTATAAATATATATAAAGTAATCAATTGTACTAAAGAGGCATCAAGAAGATGCAAAGTTACAAAAGTGGCGTGTTGGCTCCAATACATTAGAATTCTAAGTTAGGATTAGGGAGTTAACAAAGTCAAAAAGTTGGTCATTGCTGATTAAACATGTAGCTTTACGAGAGTGGGGTGTAGTTGAGATTCCACCAGAGCATCTGCAGTTCCTCTCGATCCAAACACACCACAATATACAAGCAGGGATCAACTTCCAGATCTTCTTGATCGATCTATCAACTCTCCATAGACATCAGCATTCATATGCAGCTCTGATTGATTGAGGCACGACCCAGCTTAGTCCAAAAACAGAATGAAACATGTTCAAAAGCAGCAGCCGTGGGACAGTGCCAAAAAAAGGTGACTGATGGTTTCTGAATTTTGCATGCACATGTAACACCTGTTCACGACTTGAATGCCTCTACTGTTAAGGTTTTCCTGCGCTAGACATGCATTGTTGAGGGCTGTCCAACTGAAACAAGTAACTTTAACTGGGCAGTCCTTTCAGATACCTAACTACCATCATAACCTCTTTCTTTGTTGCTCATGGGCAGGACGAGAAATCTACTTTCCTGTGTTCTTACTTCTTTACGAAGAGAACATATACAACCTAGAAAAGCATTCCCCTGCTCCTCCCCACCCCCACCCCCCCATATTTTAGAGAAACTGTTAATTGATCCCTGTGTTGATGCAATTAATTTGTTATTGTCCTGTATACTTGTTGCTATGCTACTTTGTGACCTTTAGACTGAGGGATGATCCACCACATGGCTTTAATGCTGGAAACGGTTTGCTAAAGTGCAATCCATGAGTTTACTCCTTCCACAAAGTGCTTTTCGGCTAGTGGAGAGATGGGGAGGGTCGGGGTATACCATAAGTAGCCTCTCCATTGCATTTCTCCCGAGAGACTGTTTTCATGCCTCAAACCCTGACCTACATGTCATTAAAAAAGCAAGTCTACTGTTGCACCATCTCCTTTGAAGTGCATATCCGTGATCTCTGAGTTTATCTGGCTATGGTAGTTCATGGGTGGGACTGTTGACTATATTTACAATCGATGTGTTGAGCTGGCGGGTTTTCATGTCTTTTGTATGAGTGAGATACTGGTTCCTAGTATAGTTGGCCTATTTTAGTTACTTGTGGTTTCACTGTGCTCCAACTTTGCTTATTCGACATGTTAGATTAGTTGTTGAAGTTGATACGACGAGTCGATGATCTAGTGGTTTATCGATCTTGAAAGAGGGGAAGGAAAAAAATGGTGGATATTATTCTAGTGTAAGGAAGGTTGGTTTATCAAGGGAAGTAGAGGGTGTTTGGATTGACTTATTTTAAGTGCTTTTAAGCCAAAATGGCTTTTAAGCACCTTTTTAAGTTTTTGGGGTGTTTGGGAAAAGAAAAAGTTGCTTTTAAGCACCTACTTTTAAGTCAAAAAGGTGCCAAAAAAAGCTAATAGCTAAAAGTTGGGTTTCTCCAACTTTTGCTTTAGCTTTTAGCTTATAAGCACCTTTTGAGAAGCCCATCCAAACACCCTAGTAGTCTCCTTTGGGCCTTCAGAGTCCTGATTTATTTGGTGTACTGGTCCTGCTGGAACAATGAGAATGTTACAAACGTGTCAATGTGGTAAAGATTATTTTAATTTTGTTTTTCTTCAATTGATCATCGTAACATCTCAATAGGTTATCAGTTAAAGTGATCAGTGTGGTTGACATGAGCTGATGTTTCTGAATTGTCTAACTTTGAATATACCAAGAGTGATTATTCCTACCATCAAAGTCATCCTAGTTAAGTGTGAGATTCTGCATTTTCTGGGATGTTTTCTAAGTTACTGTACCATTTAATTGAAGAAGTAAATTGCGAACTTAAACATTCATGAGTAAGTTTGTTATGTCATATGGTCAAACTTTGGATGGGATACTGTGTGTTGCTTGCTACCAATATATCCTTTGATGGTTCATTTAGTTAGAGGTTACATTTCAGACCCTTATATTCGATGTGTTGGGCTGGCGGGTTTTCATGTCTTTTCTATGAGTGAGATACTGGTTCCAAGTATTGTTGGCCTAATTTTAGGTACTTGTTGTTTCGCTTCTTATCCCAAAAAAAAAAAAAAAAAAAAAAATCTACTTGTGGTTTCACTGGACTTCAGCTTTGCTTATTCGACATATTAGATGTAGTTGTTGATGTCGATACGACAAGTTGATGATCTTCTGGTTTATCGATCTTGAAAGAGGGGAAGGAGAAAAAAGGTTGATAATATTCTAGTGCAAGGAAGGTTGGTTTATCAGGGGAAGTAGTGTCCTTTGGACCTTCAGAACGCGGATTTATCTGGAGCGCTAGAACATGAGAGCGTTACAAACATATCAATGTAAAGATTTATAGTTTGTTTATCTTAATAGATCTTAGTTACATCTCAATAGGTTATCAGCTGAAGTATCAGTGTGGTTGACATGAGGTGATGTTTCTGTGCCATCTAAGCTTTGAATATACAGAGTGATTATTCCTAGTATTGAACTCATCCTGTCATCCTAGTTAAGTGTGAGCTTCCTGCAGTTTCTGAATGTTTCCAAGTTACTATACCATTTAATGGAGGAAGTGAATCGCACTACATTCCTCAAATGCAGTTCTGAATGTTTCAGGCAAAATCCCTCCACATTTTCCTTTTTTGATGAAGTAAGTAATTCATTAGAGGCATCCAGTAGATGCAAGAAGTTAAATATAAAAGATCATAAAAAGATTTGTCAGCTCATACACAGATCTTATGCTAATGATAAGGAGCTCACAAGATCCAAAAGAGCCAAAGGGGAATCGACTGGTGATAGGTTAAGCCAGCTAAACAAAAATAAAAGACATGTAACTTTAAGGGAGTGGCTTGGAGTTGATATTCCATCAAAACATCTTCAATTCCTTTCTGTCCAAACACACCCAAAAATAGTAGCTGGTATCATCTTCCAGACATGTCTGATGGCTTTATCAACTTTCCGACAGCTCCAGCTTTTGTATGCTTCTCTAATGCAGTGTGGCATTATCCAAGTGAGGCCAAAAATAGAGAGGAACATGTTCCAGATGTCGGCAGCTATAGGACAATGTAGATATAGATGATTGACTGATTCTGACCGTTGAAGGCACATGTAGCATCTATTAACTAGATAACTGTTCCTTTTGATAAGATTGTCCTGTGTTAGTATAACTTCATTTACAGCAATCCAGCTAAAACATTTGACCTTGGGGGGGTAATTTGGATTTCCAGATCAGCCTCCAAGGCCAGTTGTCTAGGATCACATTATGAGAGCAAAGGTGGTTATAACATGCCTTGGCTGTGTAGGTTCCTGCTGTGAGTTGCCCCAAACCAATCTATCTGCTCGTTGGATGTTAATCTGGACTGTTTCTAGTATGCTAAGAAGATTGAGTAGGCTGTCCATCTCCAGTCTTGAATGTTTCTCAGGGAAGGTTCCATGAAGTTTCCTGCTTGTATTGTGAGATGGTTGAGTTTTGGTCCCAAGCAATCTGATCCTTCCTTCGACCCACCACCAGTGGCACCAATTTTGCATTGCTATGTGTACTCCCCCCACAACCAACATCCGAGGTCTCTCTCTTTGCCTCTGCAGTCGTTTCAGATACCTAACTACCATCATAAACCGCTTTCTTTATTGTTCATGGGCAAGACAATAAAATCTTCTTTCTTTTGTTCTTTACTTTACAAAGTGAACATATACAACTTAGAAAGCATCCCCCCAACCCACAACTTTAGAGCTAGCGTTAATTGATCCCTGTGTTGATGCATTAATTCATTGTTGTCCAGTGTACTTGTTGCTTCGCTACTTTGTGACCTTTAGACAGAGGGATGATCCACTACATGGCGTTGATGTTGAAAATGGTTTGCTAAAGTGCAATCCGCGAGTTTACTAAGTGCTCTTCGGCTAGTGGAGAGTATGGGGAGGGTGGGGGTTTACCATAAGTAGCTTCTCCCTTGCGTACCACTAATGCCGGTATCTTGAGAAAGCCTAAAAGACTATTTTCATGCCTCATATCGTCACATGTCGTCATCAAAGAGTGATTGTTCCTACCATCGAAGCCATCCTAGTTAAGTGTGAGATCCTGCATTTTGTGGGTTGTTTTCTAAGTTACTGTACCATTTAATTGAATTAGTGAATCGCAAACTATCATGAATAAGTTTCTTATGAAAAATTGCAGAGTCTCTTCCTCTTCGATTACCAAATTTACATTATCCATACAAGGAGAGTGAATTACACTAGGTCTTGGCAGTTGCATTGTGCATAGCTGCAACGAAAACCAAGTTGAATTGTTGAACATGAAGGTTGATTGCCTGTCTGCTTATTACTAGTACTAGTATCGTATGGAACATAAAACTGCAGAAATTCAAGAAAATGAGTTCTACTGTTAGGGAATTATTCTCGCTTTTTACCCTACTACTTATGGTTGGAAAGAAACCAAAGAATTTTCTGCAATAAGAAGAGCAGTGAGACAATTATAAGTCAGATTATACAGGAAGTTCATTGTTGAGGGAGTATGAATAGTTGAACTTTTACCCTTTAAGGCATGGGTGTCAAACGGGTATACGGGTCCGGGTTCGGGTTGTAAAATTGTAACCCCACAGGTTCCGGGTACAGGTCGGGTATGGGTTTAAATTACGGGTTTTTAACGGATACGGGTTTCGGCTAGAAAAAAAAAACCCGTGCGGGTTCGGGTCTTAGCGGGTAGGGGTACGGGTCGGGTTTTAGCGGGTAGGGGTACGGGTCGGGTCTTAACAAATCGGGTTTGGCTACGGGTTATAATTTTATTTTTTAATAATATTAGTTTAAATACTTAAAACAAATTAAAAAAAGATCAATAGGAAAAACTCAAAGAGTTACTTTATTTAAGATACTTGAACTATTAAAGTCATAAATATTAAACTTCCAAATTTAAAAAGTGCAACATCAAAACTATAATGAAAATTCAAATTACAAATTTAAATATACCTAATTCTTTGTGTAATTTCTTCCATGTCATTTCCATCATGCTCCGGTGTAGGTGCCATTGATGGTGCTTGATCACTTAACAAAATTTCTTCAAGGTTATCATCTTGTTCTAGTGAGTCTTCAATTCCTTGATTTCTTCGCTCCGATCTAATCCAGTCTCGTAAACAAACTAGAACGTCCAAAGCATTATTACCCAAAGAGTGGCGGGTATCACCTATCATTTGTCTTCCTTGGCTAAATGCACTTTCTGATGCAACTGTTGAAACTGGTACAGCTAAAACATCTCGGGCCATTGCTGCAAGAATCGGATATCTGATACCGCTTCCATATAATCTGGTTTATTTTTATAAGTCCAAAGTAATTTTCTAATAAATACGATCCCATAATTACTTTGTCCGACTCCAAGTAGCTTATTTTCTGAGGTATATATCGAAATTAATAGTTGAAGTTCTATACCATATTAGAGTAATATATATTCAAACTTCAAAGTGTTGATTTATTATGGAATATAAAGTATTTTTTTAATTAAATAAATAATTTGTTTCTCTTGAACATATTTTACTACTAACAATATGGACACAATACAAATTAAACCATGAGTGGAAAAATTGTGTATACATTTCTCTCCACGTACAAGTTTTATTGCTCAGTTTATTTTAACGGGTATGGGTACGGGTATATCCATTAATACCCCATAATTTTGACGGGTCTTAACGGATACGGGTATTTGTTAAGAAAAAAAAAACCCGTTCGGGTAGGGGTATTTTAGCGGGTCTACGGGTTCGGGTCCGGGTTTTTGCGGGTCCGGGTGGGGTCGGGTTTTAATGAGTCCGGGTCCAGGTTTTGACGGGTAGACCCCTACCCGTTTGACACCCATACTTTAAGGGCTATATGTATGGTGAGGAGTGTTATTATGAGTGAAGTAGGTTAGTTTGTTAGCTATAGTCGTGTTTTGTATACAAATTGTGATAATTTGGTACTAAAAAGTTCTTTTATTTGCCAAAGAAAAAGGATATTCCTATGCATGGATAGAAGAAAATGACGTCGAATGATCTTTTATGTGTTTATTTTAGAGAATTTATGTGTAAAATAAAAATCTCTTACTTCATACTTAAATCGTAATAAATTTTTATCTCAATTTATGTGGCATGAAAAATAATATGTATAATATGTAGTTGAATCAAATATGGGTATTCGTATCCAGATGGACATAAATACTTATCATTTGGAGAAGCTATAAAAGCAAACTTCTGCTACTAAAAAAACTCGAAGTACGCACAAGCTTGCCACACATACTATATTTAAAAAAAATATTTTTTAATCATTTGTATTATTTATTCTCTTAATTCATTAAAAAAGTATTGGGTAATTTTTATAAATGGTCACCCAACTATAGATTTTTTGCATTGAAATCACACAACTTTGTTTACTTACCTAAAAGTCACAGTACTATTACCTTCATAACCAAATGGTCACAATAGCCGGAAAGTGTTAGTTCGGGTTGGATTTTTCTATTTTTTAATTCTATTTTTACCTTTTTCATCTTTTTGAAACAAATAACTATTGAAAAAAAAAATGGAGATTCACCAATACACTCTTGTCTAGATTAACTTTTTTTCCCTTCACTTATGTATATACTTTATGAAGATAAATTTTAAAACCCAAAAAATACTGTGTTTTCAAGAGAAGAGGTAAATTTGAATTTTTAAAATGAATCAAAATAAATGTTATAACCAATTATTTTTTTCAGGTTGTTATTTTTGGGATTGATTTCCTTAAAGATATATCTTTTCTTAAGCATGACTTATATATACATGGTCCTTTTTATTTTTTTTAATTATTTGAAAGAAAAACAAATTTAGTGTACAAGCACTATAAAAATATTTTAAAGTCAATTGACATGCTTACTTATATAAAATGGCCTAAAAGTAGACCGCGCATGTGACTTTTGAAAATAAATCACATTGAATAAAAAAATTACATTAACATTTTATTTCATTAATTTTAAGATTTAGATTTACCATATATCTTAGAAAGGGAAGAATTTAGAGGTTCTTATCATCATATTTCTTTGCATTTAAATTTAAATTTATATATATATATATATAAAATTAAACTTTTTTTCCTAAAATCTATCATGATAAAGTAAAAAATTAACCAAGAGCCTATTGGTAAATATTCATTTGTTTGTTTTTGCTAATGGTTATTTGTGCAAAAAAAAAAGGAAAAAATGGTAAAAATTTAAAAAAAAAATACAAAAAGTCCACCGGAAGTTGTATTTTCTGGCTATTGTGACCATCTGGTTATGAAGGTAATAGTTGTGTGACTTTTCGGTAAGTAAACAAAGTTGTGTGACTTTAATGCAAAAAACTCATAGTTATGTGACTATTTGTAGAAATTTCCCAAGAAGTATTAGTTTTTTTAATACTAATAAAAGTATTTAGCTAGCGTTTGGACATGATTTGGTTGAAGCTTGAAAGAAATAAGTATTTGAAGTTAAGTTGAAAAATAGTTTTTGAAACTTGAAGTTGTGTTTGGACATACGATTCACTTGAAGAAAAGTTGGATTTTTGTAAGTGGAAAAATCTTTTTTTTTTTCAAACCAAATACTGTATTTGGTAATTTCAAGACAGTATTTTCAAAATTTTGACAAATTGTATAAACAAACAAAGATTTGAAATATTATCTCAAATTTTAGCTAGCATTTGGACATGATTTGGTTGAAAATTGAAAAATTTGAGTTTTTAAAATTGAGTTGAAAAATAGTAGTTGGAACTTGAAGACTTCAGTGGTGGGCACTATTCGGATTAAACCGAAAAATCAAACCGAACCGAATTAGTTTTTTAATTTGGTTTGAATTTTTAAATAATTGGTTTGGATTGGATTGAGAATATGAAAATTTTGGTGTTTTGGTTTGGTTTCGGATTTCAAATCATAGAAACCGAAAAACCGAAAAAACCGAAATATATATATACACACACAAAGAAAGGCACTCATACTTTTATGATTATCTCTTAACCTAAACTTGTTTAAGGGTTTTAGAGTTTGAATATTTCAATACTTTATGTCTTCAATACTTCAATCTCTTTGTATTATGGTATAATACGTGTGAAGCTTTCATCAAAAGTTTCTATCAGTTTTTACCTTTTGAATGGTAAGATCTCCTTTTACCTAGGATTCATGTTCTCTCTTTATCTAGAATTATGATTTAGATTTAATGTTTAATATTTTGACTTGTATTTATATTCTTTCAAGTATTTCATTTTAAAGCTTGTCTTATATGACAAAACTGAAAAAATCGAAAACCAAACCGAAAAAAATCGAACTGAAAACCGAATAGTTAAAAATCGAACCGAAAAATCGAGTGCTCACCCCTACTTGAAGTTATGTTTAGACATACATTTCACTTGAAAAAAAGTTAAAATTTTGTGAGTGAAAAAAAAAAAGTTCTTCCAAAAATTGGTCTCAACCAGTTTTTAGAATTTTGAAGTTTTACATTTCAAGATTTGGACAAACTTTATGAACAAACAAGAATTCAAAAAATTAATCCAAAAAATGCTCCGAAATTCTATGTTCAAACGGGAGCTTAATCCCAAATTTTATGGACAAATGGGTCCTTAATATGGGGCAACTTGGTGAAAGTATAAAAAGTTGATTGGCAAATAATACTTACTCACATAACCGGAACTTTTATTATAAATATCCAAAAAATCAGATAATCTTCCCTTCATAGCATCAAAAAACCCTTTTGCAGGAAATAACCATAATGGGGATTCTATCATGGTTTAGAGGGGACAAAAAGGTAACTCCAACAAAACCCGACCCGAAAACCCAAATCTCCTCTGAAGTTCCAGGCATGAACGGAGCTGTTGAGGTTTCACGGCCGGCGCCGGCGGATATAACCGTTTTCGAATTCGGGTCAGTGGCTGCTTCTGTAGATAAGGTTACACTTGCCGGGTATTGCCCCGTTTCCGATGACCTTGAGCCTTGCCGTTGGGAAATTTTGCCCGCGAGTGGTTCTCACGCGCCTCAATTTCGCGTGGTTTTTTGAGTGTTTCTGTTGAGGAAATTTGGGAAGAATTTTAGGGTTTTTGTGTAATTTTACTGGATATTGTTTAATGAAAAAACCCTAATTTTGAGTTGGTTTGTTTACTGATTTACTTGTTGTGATGGTAGAATGTTTTGGTTGCATTTTTCTATGATTGATGTGTTTCTAGGTTTGTTTGGTTCGAAACTCGGTGAATAAGAAGTATGTTTGTATACGCTTCTCACTTAAATACTCGAACTCGTGAAGTGCACCAACTTTATTAGAATAAATTGAGCTTAAATAAAGTTAAATGGAGCTCTATTGTGCTATTACTAGTTTCTATTTTATGGCTGACATTGTAATCTTGAGCCGAGGTCTATTGAAAACAGTCTTTTTACCTCACACAAGGTAGGGATAAGGTGTGCGTAAATCCCACCCTCCCTAAACCCCAATTGTAAGATTATAGATTATATATGTTGTTTGGACGACGATGTGCATGTGCTTTCCCTTTCTGAAGTCTCTCCCTGCCCTTTAGAAGATCTCAGGGCTGTTGGCATTGTAATCTTATAAGCATTTCAATAGACAATTTTCAATGAAAATTCTGTTTAAGTCGTTCTTGTAAATTTGGTGCTGTTAAGTGCAAATGTGCTTTATGTTAAAATATCATATTAATAAGTGAGAAGGGGAGTCTTGGAGTAACTGTAAAGTTATTTCCGTGTGACCTATAGGTCACGGGTTCATGCCGTGGAAACAACCGTTGATGTTTTCATTAGAGCAGACTGCGTACATTACACCCTTGGGCTACGGCCCTTCCAGACCCTTATATCAAGAAGTGTACTCCAAACAATTTCTGGAAAAATCAGAATATCTCTTGGTCATTCGAGTATTTTCATAGTGAGCTCTCTTTCCAGCAGGCTGTGCTGCTAGTTTGTGAAGTCTTAAGATGCTTTTTCCCTGTGGTAAGAATCAAGTCTGTTGCAAATTTTCTAATGTACAACATCATAATAATTCTATGAAAGGTTCCACCAATGTGTTCACTGTTTTGCAACACTAATTGGGGCTTTCCTTGGTTGCCATTGTTGATCAAGTAGTTCTTTTTCCTGCAAAGTTTTGAGTTCTGGCAAATAACTCATTGGTTTCCTGTATTTCCATGCATAAAAGCTTAGGTTATTGGTGTTTTACTGTAAAATAAGCAATTTTAGTGACTTCAAAACTATGTCTGTACGCGGCGTCTGAACATTGAACCAATGTATTTTATTGAGACGTAAGAGTCATCAATCTTCTCCTCTGTTATAGAGAAGTAGAAAGAAGAAAATTACTCTAATGGGAATGTATAATCCTGTTCTTGGCGGATTTGCAATTGTTACTTGGTCACAGAAATGGAAAATGCCACTAATATATATCAAACCAGTATGGAAAAATGCTGAATTATATAATTTTAAGCTTCAATGTTTCCAAGATTTCCCAACAATTCAATATAGAGAGTTGACGACCATATAACATAATCCAAAACGGCCAAACAAAGAGCTGTAGCAGTTGAAACAGTCGGAAGAAGATGGTTTGTTGCCACATGGTTCAGTATTCAATCTTCTAAAGGTAGTTAAAATCTCAAGTTTTTGACTACTTCATTGTTGGTGAGTTAATCAAGAACTGCCAAAACCAAGATACTGTTCCACAAGTTTCGCCACTGAAGAGGCTAAGGCATCTGCAGCATCCTGGGTGGTTGCTTCAGCATATACTCTCACAACATCCTCTGTTCCAGATGGTCTAATAAAACATCTTCCTCGGGGATATTTTGCTGGATAAAATAAGAAATACGGGGCTTAATAGCTAATTAGTGAGCATTCAACAACATATACTTGTACAAATATATATATTCATCAGGATAAGGCACTGTAACACACTAACACTTATCAATACATGGACTTATAGGGCACCATAAGATATTAGTAGCCAGAGAAGCCACAATTTCATTTTTTCTTGGCTGAATACTTTAGTTCTGCATTGGTTATGGAGGCTGCAGCATGAGATTTGTGCAAGTGGAAACCATAGAAGATAATCATTCCCGCTACAACCGTTCGAGAGGGGTGGGGGGGAGAGAAAGAGGGAGAGGGAGCGGGAGCAACAGAGACAAAAAGAAAACACTCAGTGGACTGATGATTTCAGCATCCAAAATCAGATGATCTACTAAGTACACCAAATCGAACAAAATTAAAACTTCGTTCAAACAAATTTGTACATCCAACAGTTGAGCAAGTTAATGAAATTACCTATTTCAGCATTTATGGCTTCTTGAATACCAATAGGCTGAACAGCCACAGTCTCCGCATTTGCTGTGACAACTGCAGTTCTATCGACAACCTTTACCTGAAATGAGACGATCTTGGAATTGAAGCACCAATATTTGAGATCACATTCAACTTCCAAATGACGGAGGAAATATTATAGAGCCACACACTGCAAAGCAAATTTTGGGGAGAAGTTTCACAGGTACATGGAGTTACAAGTAAAGTTGATTTTCCCCCTTGGGAAGAGATCAACTAGTTTCTGTGAGCAGCAAACCAGAAACTTGGACCTGAAGTCACTTGGTTTCTTTATAGCAGTCACAAATTTATAGTTATAGTGCATGTCCCTCCCAAAAAGATTATGAATTGATGAGAAAAATGAGGAAAAATAGAAAATTCCCTAGTTTTGACATCACTAGCTTCTCGGAGCTTCGTTTACCTGTATCTATTGGGTTATTTAATTCCGAATATGATGTAACATGCTTGAGCTACTGAATAAGCTGACTTTCTGTCTGTGGTCTACTTTTTGTCTGATTCGTGTTGTTTTCTTCTCCTTCTTTCCTAAGTTCCTAATTTTAACCCGAGTGCGTGATAGATAAGGCACTGACTTGAATGCTTACCCACTTATTTATTTCAGAGGGAGTTGGCTTTTTCAATTTCTATTAAGCAAATTGAACAAAATGAGGGGATAGTGAGGTTCATTAACTAACTTCATAGAATTCATGTGTCTTGTGCATCAGTTCTCATTCTTTCAGAGTTCAGTACGACAGACATGAGTGTGGAGGAAATAATATATGAAGCCAAAACCAAATTAATCTGGAGTACACAACTGAATTGTGACACATAAGTCTCATCAACATAGGAATTACAGTGCTTCTTGATGGCCAATTTCTCACAAGGTTTTCATTAAACACGCCCATTAGTTATCAGTACGACTCCTCATCATGCTAATAAATAGTAAAACAAAAACAGTGAATTTCCAAGTCTATGGTAATGGGAGCGACAGCTATCAGAAAATCAATGGAATGAAAACATTGAAACTCAAGTCTAATGGATCGATTTGAAGTCGCACCAGTGATGAGTTGCTGCATCTCTAACAAATTATGCAAAGCAAGTTATCAAATTCAGAAGTAGAAGAGTCTGACCTTTAGTTGTCTGCTAGGTAGGTCATGATAAAGCTCATTCCATCTATGTATGGACCACCCCATGTATTGCAGGATAACCTCCACTAGAAGCACTCCACTTAAAGCATCTCCCACAGCCTGATTAATCAACCGACTGACAGCCAAAACCCTTGAAGCAGCCTTTTGTTTTGCTGAACCTAAAATAAGAAACATATAAATAAAATAGGTGGCCAAGGACCATAACAGCAACAGAGCAGGAGATTTGGTCAGACCTTCTGATGTTGATAAAAGTGTCTTGTGACTAGCCTCCAGCCAGCATAGAAAAGCTTCAGAAAACAAGATAGTTCCATGCCCATTCGCCTCAAAATATATGCCAATATCAAATTCAGCAGCTTTTTCATGCAAGTATTTGACTCCTGTTGGAGTAAGCACGACGTCTAGACCCATCTCTTTCAGGTAATCAGTTGATGCCCCATTCGCATAAGCTGTCTGCACAACACCTAGACGTGCTTGATAAGAGTTTCCTTTCTTGCCTTCACCCTCGTTCAAAATACTTAGTTGCTCCTTGATATATAAAGCAAACAAAGACAATATCTTGTCCCCATCAACAAGTTCAATCTTGTTGTTTCCATTTGATAGAACTGAAAAGTAGACTAGCCGATCAGCATCCCCATCCAAACTGGCACACCTGAACCACTAGGAGAATTGAAGTAATTAGTTTCCACTTCTCTTCACCAGGGAAACTGAGGATTTTGATGAACTACTGGAAAGATAGTAAGATTTCCACAAAATGCTCACCACTACCTGCATCTGCTCTGACTAGATAATCACAATATGATAAACACTCCTCTTTCATTAGATCTTCCTAAAACTTGCATTTCTCAAGAAACATTGATACAGTAATTTAAGCAAGAAACACGATCTTAGACAATCAATCAAATTTTCCATCAAGTTGCATATTTAAACGCACCTAAGTGCAGTCTAAGAGGCTCAATTAGGTTAGTAATTCCTACACAAAATATAGAATCCTAGGTAAGGCCAAGAAAGATACGTCACACGAGAAGTGAAATATAAGAGGTAAAAATTGTATCTTAACAAATCCATATGCTGAAAACAAGTCAAACCAAATTATCGTCACCAGTGACAGAAATGACATAGGAAACAATCAGATTTCCTATTTGTGGTTTATATTCAGATGGCAAGTCTATAAACTTTCATCCAGATGAAATTTAGATCTAGCGACTATCATGTTACAGTTGCACAGTATTAGTCACTAAATACCCAAACACTGCAATTAGACACGACAATCCCAAGCAAATTGTGGTCGGCCATATGAATCCTCATTTTGTTCAACAATAGCTTTTCTATATAAAGGAATTGTTAAGAAGATGTTTCACCTTAGACCAGCATCGGCAGGACCAAAGCTACGTGGAGCAACTTTCTCTTTTTGCACATAGTCAGCACCAACACCTTCATTAAGTGTACCATCTCCCCGGTTACGAACTTCAATGCACAACCCAGTTAACATCTTCTTAAACTGTTCAAGTTTTTCTCCACCAACACCATCTGCCCCATCCACCACCAATGTAGCATCATCACCATTGTCCCTAGTTCCCTCAGGCTTCAAATCCATCAAACACCTAAAAAGTCAGTAGCATTTCTATTAGAACATACATATCTCAGCTAAATTTGAAGGCTTCAGGAATATTGTCTACTTAATGTGACCTGAAAGAGCTCGAAAGCTGGTGAAAATAATTAGATTCAGATGCCTCCATGCCTCTGTTTCGTGCTCGAACCATCCAATGCAGTTGTGGCGTTGTAACCACTCCCATGTCGATGCCAATTGCTCCAACAATAGAAGCGATTCCCTTCAAATGACATTTACTACCAATAAATACAACTGAATAGCAAATCATGCTGGCATACCTAAATAGGAGGTTCTTTTGGCACTTGTATTCTGCTGGTTCATGCATTTGAATCGGAAGGGCAAGAGGAGGTATAGGAGTCATTAAAAGATAAAGAGAAAAGAGGAGAATAATTAAAACTAAAACAGGATTCTTTTTGTTTGATTACCTAAAGAAGACAACGGAATTGGATGTAAAGAGGATTTCTAGAAAATCATCACTCCACCACCAGGC
The DNA here is from genome assembly GCA_037355625.1 of Petunia x hybrida. Classification (NCBI taxonomy): domain Eukaryota; kingdom Viridiplantae; phylum Streptophyta; class Magnoliopsida; order Solanales; family Solanaceae; genus Petunia; species Petunia x hybrida. Next base: position 921,057 of record JBBBVM010001185.1, on the reverse strand, counting down.
AAGAATTGAATAAACCAATAAAAGTGGAGGTGTAGCAAGATGGTGTACAAGGCCAGACTTATAGCAGTAAGAGTTCCAAACGAATTTAAATGCACTAAAGCAGATAGAGATGTGACTAAAGAAAAGTGAACAAAGTCCATGGGAGCTAAGCAAAAGACAAACTTGTGTTTTTATCAGTGCAAAAGACATACTTGTTTGGCAGCCTCAAGGAGAGCCTCTCCGCTAGGCCTCGTGTCTCTTCCTAATAACACCTCTGCTGGATTTCTTCCTTCAAAGCTAATTTCTTCTTTCTTCACAAATTCCATTATTAGCTGTTTCCAGAGCAAGACAAAACGAATCAGAAGGGGCTAATTGATAGAACACTAATCCATCACTTGATGCAATGGACTGTAGGCCAAAACAGAGAAGCTAACATCACATGTTTATTAGCATTTACAAATGTCAAACAACTTTATCAACATAGATAATGTACTGTATAAGCACACCAATTACCGACATTCTGCAGTACAAGTAAAACTACTTAGTGGAATATTAATCAATCGCAACAGTCCAAAGTCAAGTTGCATGTCTAAATGTTAATCTTCTCTTCCAATTATTTAAATAATGACCCCCCGCCCCTCCACGGGTTCCACCTCTCCAATACTAATTACGTGAAGTTCAACCTATTGAAAGAATTACAAAGACCAATAACAAGAAACGGCCTACATCTTTTCATATTCCAGTTAAACTATTCTTTCTAGACTTGTTCTCTCGTTTCCATTCTTCAACTTCTGTGCAAGTGGTATCCAGTAGCTACCTACATTAAAAAGTTTATCAGAAGAGAAGAAAGAATAGTCATTGTACTTATAGTATAACACCCTATATCCCGCCCATTATCGTCAAATTGCATTCAGACCTGCTCTAACCGGGGGTACTCCATATTTTCATGTGCAGAACCATTTCCCACTCTTCATCTGCAATTACAATATGCAAGTATGCCTATTTTGTTTAGCTGACTTCCAGTTTGCTAGGGATTTCAGACATTTTCCTATTATTGGGACGAGTTGGTGAAAGTTTTGCAAGAAAATTATGGACCTGCGGAGTTTCAGAACCCGGATGAACATTTATGTAACATCCAACAAACTGGAACGGTTCTTGAGTATAGACAGGAATTTGCAAAACGAGCAGCACGTGTGCAAAATTGGCCAGAACATTGTTTGCTCGGAGTTTTTCTTAGTGGGCTCAAAGAAGAACTTCGTGTGGATGTTAGGATTCACAAACCTCGATCAGTTTACAAGGCAATGAGTTTGGCTTTAGAATATGAAGGAAAACAGGGAACAAATCAGTTCATAAAGGGACCCTCTTGGTCTTCTGCATCACGACCTTCTTCTGTTGGGACATCAGTTCCTTCTACTCGAGAGTTCTTCAATTCTCAATCATCCCGTCAGCCAGCTACACGTCCTGTTGAGCAACCATCCTGTCCAAATTCTCGCTCATTGAACTCTGACCAACAAATTCGGCGAGACAAAGGTCTATGTTACCGTTGCGGAGAAAAGTTCAGCCCTGGTCATCGCTGCAAACCAGGAACTTTTGCTTTTTTGGAGTTAATGCACGAGGAGAACGCTGAGCATAATATCGAAGATGAAAACAAGAATGATGATGTGCCTCCTATCGATTGTGCAGAAATTTCTTTTCAGGCAATTTTGGGTAAAGGAACAGCCACAACCTTGAAGCTTCGAGGTACTCTTTGTGGGCGTGAAGTGTTGATGTTGGTGGACAGTGGCTCTACACATAATTTTATAGCAGAAGAAATTGTCAGGGAACTTGGGTTAGCAGTGCAATATATTCCCATTTTTGGTGTTCAGATAGGGAATCGTGACATTATCAAATGCAACAAAGTTTGCAACAACTTGTCAGTAGAGCTTCCTGAGTTGGTCATAACACAAGATTTTTTCCCTTTTTCCATTGGTGGTGCAGACATTGTGTTGGGTATACAATGGTTAGCATCTTTGAACACGGTACAAGCCAATTGGAATGAGATATTTCTAATTTTCCAATTGAACGGGAAAAAATACAAGTTGCAAGGAGTTCCAAAGAAAACACATCCAACAGCATCCTTCCAAACTTTGGTGGCTGCAACTGAACATTCAGATTTTCGCCTTGAGGACAAGTCGACTTTCCAGGAGGGGTGTACTGATAAGCCACCTGACTCTTTACAAATATCTGGAATTTTCACATCTGGAGGATTAGGAGTTAATTACAGTTATTAGGAGTTATGTGCTAGGCAGTTACTTATGGTTAATAGAAGTTATCTATCTTTATCCTAAATGTTAGAGTAGTTATGGTATGTCTATTATTATATAAATAAGCACTCTAGTAATGTAATCAGACTGAAGTTATCTTCTTTTAAATGCAGACATCTTAGTTTATGAGATACGAGATGCTTGTGTCTCTTTATCTTTAAATTTCAGCATATTTCTTGCCTTTGTTTATTACTCAATCTGCTGTTTCTATCAGAACACTAATCCATCACTTGATGCAATGGACTGTAGGCCAAAACAGAGAAGCTAACATCACATGTTTATTAGCATTTGCACATGTCAAACAACTTTATCAACATAGATAATGTACTGTATAAGCACACCAATAACCGACATTCTGCATTAAAAGTAAAATTACTTAGTGGAATATTAATCAATCGGAACAGTCCAAAATCAAGTTGCATGTCTAAATGTTAATCTTCTCTTCCAATTATTTAAATAATGAACCCCCCCCCCCCCCCCCCTTCCACGGGTTCCACCTCTCCAATACTAATTAAGTGAAGTTCAACCTATTGAAAGAATTACAAAGACCAATAACAAGAAACGGCCTACACCTTTTCATGCTTTCCAGTTAAACTATTCTTTCTAGACTTGTTCTCTCGTTTCCATTCTTCAACTTCTGTGCAAGTGGTATCCAGTAGCTACCTACATTAAAAACGTTATCACAAGAGAAGAAAGAATAGTCATTGTACTTATAGTATAACACCCTATAGCCCGCCCATTATCGTCAAATTGCATTCAGACCTGCTCTAACCGGGGGTACTCCATATTTTCATGTGCAGAACCATTTCCCACTCTTCATCTGCAATTACAATATGCAAGTATGCCTATTTTGTTTAGCTGACTTCCAGTTTGCTAGGGATTTCAGACATTTTCCTACATATCCTCTTGGTAAAATTCACTGACAAGCTTGAAACATCTTGCAGACACGACCCCAACATAAAAGAGAAACAGCAAATCATATTATAACACAAAGACCACAGCGTATGAGTTTGTTTACATAATAATAACATGTTTTACTCACTTAAAATACTAAAATGCGTTGTGCCGGTTAAGCAACGTTCCCATATGGTAGTAAGTCAAAGTTGCTCAACGCAGTTCTTTTGTCCTCAGTTTACTGTAATCAAGGGTCTCTTTTACAAAAAAGATTCCAGTTTCCTTTAATGATCCCTTTCCATAAGTTTATATTTTTCCCTTCTTTCTCTTCCTAGCAGCCCTTTCACCCAGAACGTCCATATATATTCTATTCCCAGACTTGAACTAACATAATTTTTTTTGAGAATGGTAACATTAACTTGAACTAACATAATTATAATTCTACATCTAATCAGCTTATGTTGCAGAAGCCGTGCATAGTAATTGTTGTGATATACCATGATAAATGTGGAGTAATGCACTCTTTCATAATCAGTACACATATTTTGATAAGGTAATGTCAATTTCATTAAAATAGTGCCAAGGATGTTCTGAAAGCATACAAACTTATTCATAATCAATAACCATAGATCAATCCTTCAATCACAAAGTAGCTGTATCCATTTTGCTCTATATAACCATAGATAATCTTCAAAAGTTTCCAGCTTTATCGAATCAACGTGCATTCTTTCCACATGAACAAAAGTACTAGATTACTCCTATTAACTTGAAGGGGAGTCTTGGAGCAACTGGTAAAGTTGTCTCACCTATAGGTCACGGGTTCGAGCCGTGGAAACAACATGCTTGCATAAGGGTAGGCTGCGAACATCACACTCCCTTGAGTGTGGCCCTTTACCAGACGCGGGATGCTTTATGCATCGGGCTATCCTTTTCGCCCTTTTTTTTCAAGATTTAACAGAAAAATACATATTCATATATATTTGCGTCCATAGTTTATGTAAACTAACATAAAAACTAAAGATAACCGAGGTAAACATCAAACACCAATAGCAACAAGACGAGTAATAAGATAGAAATAGTATATATACAAATAATACTAATGCTAATATGTCAGAAAATGCTCGACTACTATCTAAACTTCTATCCTAATCCTCGATCTCCACACATATATGTTCGTATAAATTTGCATCCACAGCTTATGCATGTAAAAGATAGAGCATTGTAACCTGAAGGAGGGATTCGGGATCAGGGGCATTAGCAATGGAATCCGAAAAAGGCTCCCAATCTTGAGTTAACATTCCACCATTTGGATCAGCCACTTTGACTCCATTATCTGATACTTTGTTATGTGATGCAGTGATCATTAAACCTATCACTGATCCAGTCTTCAGTGACCTTAATGCAGCCAATATCCCTACCCTAAACACCGTCGATTCGAGCAACGATGCATCTGTTCTAAATCCAGCTGTCCCATATGACAGCTTCACCCCTACATTTCCAAGAATCAATCAATCAATCAACTACATCTCGATCTCAAACTAGTTAAAGCCAGTTTTTATGAATCATTTTTACATTTATTCTTACCCCATTTTGTTTTAATGCTAAAAATGTTGTTTTTTTTTTTTAAAGAAATTTGCTGATTCTTGAAAACTAAAAAAATGCTAAAAATGGTACCTTTGGGAGGAGGGAAACGAGCTGCGGATTGGAGGAGAAGTGATTGCTGCTTTTCATTCATTGCTTTTTTGATCACACACTGTGACTTCAATGGAGTTTATGCTTCTCTTCAATGGAGTATATGCCTTTCTGTCTTTTCTTTACTTTGTTTGAGAGTGGTATTACAAACTTTCTTAAATTTCGTGTTCAGTCTAAAACTAGATACTCAATCCGTCTCTATTTATGTGAAGGTTTTCGATTTAGAAAGCAAATAATAAAATTAATATATTAAAAAATGAACAATTAATCATTTAAAATATTTAAAAGTCAACAGTTTATTTAACTTTTGGGAACCGAAAATATTCACATAAAATAAGACGGAGAGAATATGTGTTCCAAGTTACTTATTTAATGGCCTGCTACACACTAAACTCAAAGGGTTGTGGTGGAAAGTTAGAAGTATGCACAAATTTTATCTTAATCTTCGTCCTTATTACCACTGTTTCTTGATTTACTCTGTCTATCTTTATGTTTTTTATACCAGTAATTTCAATATCTTGGTATTTGCATCCTAGCTTTTTACAAGCCTGCTTGTCGGAAGGTGTTTTGAGTCGAGGGTCTTTCGGAAAATATTTCTTTACCTTACTCAAAATAGTAGTAAAGTTTGTGTACATCACACCATCCCCAAATCCTACGTCTAGCATGTTGTTGTTGGAAAATATGATTAGCAACCTTGATGGTCAAGGTTTTCAGCTTTTCGTTCTTTAATTTCTTGCTTCTCAGCCCATTAGTGGCCATTTGTTCGAAAGAATGTTTATGATATCAACTATATTTTCTTAAACAGAAACATTAATAAGTTTGAGATTGGTACGTAATGTTATTGTAGAAACTCAATAAATTCTCTCACGGCAAAGTGGCACAAAGTGATGTTTGAAGTTGTCCAAAGTCGATTAACCTTCAAATACTTGCGAAAATTCTGATATATTTTAAATAGGGGAGGTAAAAGAGGGCATTACGCAAGTTTTGGGTGCTCTTCTGCTATCAGCTATGAATGAGCAAAATTGTCACTAAGTTCTCACAAATGAACACATTTTTTCATTCTCCCACTTCAATTTCCAATTACACAACCGAAATTCAATCAAAAAAATGAATTTATCCTGCAAGAAGTATGGAATATCAAATGCAGCTCAAAGTTTGACTTATAACACCCAATAATATACACACAATATTTCTATCTACAATGTGAAGTTGGGCTCCATATTCTCTTGCACACAAATAATGGAGGAAGCACAAGGCCAATCTCAGAACATACTATATCCGTTATCGTCTTCACCCATTCCAAGATAACAGAAGATGGATGCTACAAAAACGAAAAAGGATGAGAGCTCCATCGTCATGGCTCCCCAACCAATTACACCAGCGTGTTTTAAGATAATTGGAATAGCAATGCTGCCAACAGTAGACGCTCCAGTCAAGAACTTAGTTGCATCTAGCCAACTGTTATACCAGTCATTTAAAAGCAAATAAGGTCAGATCCTCTAGAACAATTGCTCTTATTTAAGACTTTGGAGTACTAAATATCATGTGCACGAGCGAATAAGCCTCACCCGTTTCCAGATTCAGAGTAGAGACTAGAAGTATCTGATCCAGCAAAGAACATCAAGGGCATAGGTAGAATGACATACATTATAACTGCAACAAGAAACACCAAGAATAGTCAGGATCAGTGATAGTTAACCAAACGATAACAGTCTCAAATATTTAAAACCAGATTTCCAAACTAAGCACTAAAATTTTTAATTTCTATAATACATATCCCAACCCCACCCCCCACCCCACCCAAAAAAAAAACTGTCAAAGCCTTAACTTCTTTTTTAGACACTTAAATCACATTAGATATGTTCTAGACACAGTGCTGAAATGCATAGGGTGACTGAAAGTAAAACTAATTAGGAGATTTCGTGCGCACTATTTTTGCTTCCGCATTTATAGTCCTGCCGAGCAACAAAAACAGAAAAGAGTAGAAGAAAGTTGAGGCAACAAATATAAGAACAAAAAGCATGTGCTGAAGCAAAGAATATACTACTAATACACTGACAAACATATATGGTAAGTCAACTATTAAAGTTCAGATTTTCAGACTACTTTGAAGCACCAAGATGCTAAGAAAAACTCCTTACCTAATTCAGTTCCCACAATGAAATTATTCAGAAGTAGTTTAACTATAGTAAAAAAAGTAATAGACAAAATTTGATTCAACATGCTAAATCCCATATTTATATGCTCTTTTATTTAATCCAACATATATATGATTTTAATGCACCTGTCAACATTGGCCACCAGTTATTGTACAGAGCACATGCCTGCAACACAAGGAAAGTCAAGTCAGGAAAAGTAACTACAACAAATAACACCAAAATGTTGCCTCTAATTCATAGGTTATCAAAGGATGCGGACCAGTATTTGCAATACAATGCCTCCTGATACTAACATCGCCAAGCAAGCAAGCCTCCCTGTGTGCAAGCATGCTACGAGATGACGTGGCATGTCTGCCATTATCTTGCCCAGCTCATAAAGGGGAATGGCTGCAATAGAGATTTCTGCATAGTTTCCAGATTACGATTTGCAGAACATATGATGTGGATGATAAATAATTTGTGCAACTAAAAATTTAATGCCACTAGATATGGGACACAAAAGAAAAAGCTAAAAATTAAGGTTTATGCCACGACATTCTACATCCAAGGACAAGTCTGAAATGTCTCCATCACCATTCACCACCCCTTCCCCACCCCGGCCAACACTGGCTCACCTCCACCCTCTTTCTCCATGTGGGAGGACAAAGCCATTTTAGCCAGAATTATCATTAATCTCCTGAGTACTCACTAGCCAGTCGAAGTCCACACAGTTGCTTTTTTAGTAGGCCACCAACAAAGGAAGCGTTACTTTATTATGAATCGAAACACAACATGCCAAATAATAGTAGTGGCTTTCAACATCGAGAATTTTTCAACCCAGAGTAAGCACTAAGCATCGCTTGCAAATGCAAGCTAACATGGGATAGAAATACTTCAGTTTTCAGCAAACGACTTACAAGAAAACATAGATGAGATTGAACCAGCCCGCTACATGAATTTCTCTGTGAATGACTTTTAAGTTCCAAGCATATTAGTGCATTCTACCATTTCAGAGACACTCAGGGAAGTTTTTAAAGCATCTCAAGGCTATCCATGACAAATTCAAATAGCTGCACAGGCTCGGTGGAAGATTCAAGAACCTTTACATTACCTTTGACTATACAATTAACTACCAAAGTACATCTCTTTTTTTCCCTCAACACAAATGGTTTCAAAGTCAAAACCAAATTGTGTGCCACTCTCTATGGGAAAGCATCACAATGCTATTTAACAAGGAACACCCTCACAAAGGATCAAAGAAGCTTTATCTTAGCTTGTGTTTCCTCTGGAAAAGAGAATTTTCATTCCAAAGTTGCTTAGCATGTGCCTTCGCTGATAACGGTGTGAGCTTAAATGAACTGAACATGCCTCTTCCATGCTCCATAAACTTACCCTATGTCCATTTTCCCAAGCGTACAACAAGAGAAGAGCATTTAAATGAATTCAACATGCCTCTAAGCCACTAAAACTATCCCCATGCCCCCATTCCCCTATTTGTTTCTTTTACATTTACAGATGTGAATCAAAGTGCAATTTTTCCTTTCCACAAAATTATGAAGCAAAAAGAGACAACAACGGAGATATAGCAAAAACCAAAAACCTCCGGTTTGCATTCTAAACAAAATTCTAAATTCCTAGGAGTACTTACCAATCTTTATTTACTTTTTATTTTGACAATGGTGTTATCCGGGCATGCTTGCACAAACCTCACCTATTCCACTAAGTACCTGCATCTTTCTACTTATGTTGCTCAGACTATCCAAAAATGTTGCCGCACCCATGTCGGATCCAAAAATGCATTACTTTTAGAGGATCTGGCATGCACCTGGTAGCATTTTTGAAGAGTCCGAGCAACATAACTTCCTTTAGTATTAACTACATTATTAAGTAACTCTACTCACCAATCTTTTTGCAAGGTCTTTATTTTATTCTTGAAATCCTATTCTTAGATCCTGAGAACCTCGAAACGATCCCGATTATATAACTACACTTCAATCAACAGGCATGATCACTAACTTTACTATTCAATGGATTTTAAATCTACACTCATCCTATATTTATATATACAATAACATACTCAGTATGATCCCACAAGTGGGGTCGGGTGAGGGTGTACGCATACCTTACCCTACTTCTATATACAACAACAACACAACATACCGGTATAATCCCACAAGTGGGGTATGAGGAGGGTGACGTGTAGCAACCTTACCCCTTGAGTAAGGTGGAAAGAATGTTTCCGATATACCCTTTGCTCAAGAAAATATAAATTCCAAAAAATATTAAGGATAATTATAGGAGTCAATTGCTTAATGAATTAAAATGAAAATTTTGAATCTACTGTGATATTTATTATTTACCGAAAACTGATGAGTTGGGGATCGATCGCCAGTTTCCGTGTAATTGGCCAATCAAGGAAAAATTTCACCGGATAGCCACGACAAAGGTCAAAGAGATAGAAGGTGAAGTGTCGGGGCTAGTTTTGTAATAATTCAGTTTTCTTAATAAGGTGAATATACTCTTGTTTTATTTGCTTAAAGGTCATAGATATTTAGGGAAATATAAACGGATCAATGTTACTTTGTCATTCACTAACTACATTGATTGGTCATTATTTATAAATTGTTATAATATTGCATTTTTCTTCTTGCAACGGAAGTTCATGGTAAGATTTTTTTTTTTTTTGTTCATATAGTTGAATATACGAAATATACATTGTTGATTTTTGTCGCATAAAATCACAATTTTGTATGTATATCTATGCATTATTTTTGAAGTACCATTTTAATGCGGGCTGATTTTGTATAATCCTTGCTATCATCCCATGATGATTAATGTACAAAGAATACCTCTTTACTAAAATTGCATAAAAAATAAGTACAAAGAGTTAAATAAAGACTATGTTAGGACTTATTTGTACATTGAAATAATGAAATAAATAAATAAAATACTGCAGTAATACTATGCAATTATTAAAAAAAGTTCCAATCAATTTAACACAAGTGTACAAATAATTTAGTGGTAGAATAAGAGGAAAATTAAAGAAACAAAAAAAAAAAAAGGAAAACCAAGTGCATTTTTAAAAGTTTTTTTTTTTTTAAAAAAAAGACAGCAGTTAATAAAAATATTAGTAGAAGAATAAGAGTAATTAATATAGTGATGAGTTAATATATTTTATAATTTTAAGAAATAGATTATAAATATGAAAAATTGAACAATTGAACTCTCAGTAAATAGGCGAATAATTGAATTTTAAGGTCAAATCGTGATTACATCGCATAACTGCTATGTTTGTATAAAAATTGCTATTATGAATTGGTTTTTATATTAATCGCGCATCGTGCAGGTGCTATACTAGTTTTATTAAATGGAAGTGCACCCGGGCCACCTAATCTGTACATATTGTTAATTTTCTCAAGTGTCATATAGTGATTTGGCTATTTGATAGGGAGGCTTTTATTTCTTGAAGAATTTTTCACACTTTATACCCATAAAATTTAAAGTATTTTTAAGCACTACCCATTAAAAATTACACTACCCATAAAATTAAAAATATTTACCCAACCTACCCCTTTTATTAGTATATACCTTTGTTATAGCTTATGAGTGTATACCTTTAAGGTATACTGCATAAATAATAGTATACAAGTCTAGATATGAGTGTATATCTTTAAGGTATACTGCATAAATAATAGTATACAAGTTTAGATGGGTAGGACATGTAAATATTTTATGGGTAGAACTTGTAAATATGAAACTTATGGGTAGAGATGGGTAAATATTTTGCTTTTGATGGGTATTTTCGTATACCTCCCTTTCTTAAAGTAGGATTTTTTGACACAGATTTGAATTAGTAGAGATTGAAAATAAGTGTGAGAAAATAAATGTGTTACATCTTGTTGGGATAGTTGTTACATATTATTTCATAAAGTCTTGTTTGGTGATGCATTTCATAAGTAAGATGTGGAAGTGACGTTTGATACAAGAAATAAAGCTTCAACTATATTGACTCAATCCCCCAAAGTAATGGAGAAATTGACTAGGATGTCATACATTCTATAAGGGTAACTTTGATGAAGTGGAGACTCGCTTCCGGTATAAGAAAGCTTCACCTAAATTTAAATGTAAGTCCTATGGAGCAATCGTTAGACCATCTATGTAGGTAGAGTGTTGGCCTATTAAAACCGCATACATTCAAAGGATGAGTGTAGCTGAGATGCGGATGCTTAGATGAATGTGTAGACATACTAGGATGGATAAGATTAGCAACGAGGTCATTCACGACAAGGTGAGAGTGGCTTCAGTGGTGGACAAGATGCGAAAAACGAGGCGACGATGGTTCAGACATTTGAAAAGGAAGAGCAAGATGCTCAAATGAGGAGGTGAGAGAGGTTGGTAGAGCTCGGTCTTCGGAGAGGTAGAGTTAGATCGAAGAGGAAGTGTGTAGCTGTAGTATTATTCATGTAATTACTATTTTTATCTTATTTCTCGTCTTTATTGCTGTTGGTGTTTTAATGTAATTTGGGTATTCATTAGTTCGGTGTTAGTATTTCTTTTTTACTATGGTATTTGTATGTATTTGTTTTTTCCAAACATATTTTTATAATTTTTTTTTTCATATCGAAATCAACTTCTATATTTTTGTGTAGGTAACATGCGCTTACAATACATCTCAACCTCCCCATGTAACTTACTTATTAGATATCACCGAATATATTGTTGTTAAAATGAATTGTATACATACCATGCTATTTTATGCCTATAACTTTTGAATAATTTGCAAGTTTTTTGGGGTTCTAGAAAGGATGACATGATTTCAATTTGATGCCTACTTTAGTACTTTTCCATCTTGTTTTATTGCCTAAAATTTGCACCCAATTTTCTTCAATGATCCATCATCATCAATGGCTTCAACACCTGGAACACGGCCTCCTCCTAGACCAAGACCCACCAAGAAAACAACCTCCTCTTCATCCCTCACTATCCCTCTAGAACCTTCCTCGGACCTCTTCCCATCGTCAAAATCAGAATTCACAAGGCTCATCGCCGTCGTCATCGTTGCCGCCGCCGTCGCATACGCGTGCAACTATGTTTTCACACTTCTTAATCACCAACCCAAACCTTTTTGCGATACCAATCCTGATTTCGATGACTCTCTCTCAGGTTGGTTCCAATTTTATACTAGTTTGATTCGGCACGGAGTTTAAGAAAACAGTGCAGAAATGTCACTTTCTTTTTTATTAAAGAAATTGTGTTATTCTTTTTGGAACGAGAGGATAATATATTAGGCTATCAATACTTTATTTTTATACAACTTTCATAGCTTTCAATGATGTTAGTTCATCTAATTATTCAAAATTTGAGCTTTTTAATTGTATAATGTTTTCGATAATTAGAACTACTACTCCTTAACTCCAAACAACTTAAGTCGTTTATATTAATCTTCACTGACCATGTTACTCCAGGTACAACCTTCCTAGGCCAATATTGACCATGTTAGGGTGCTTAGTTGAGCATGTCCCAGCTGATATGTGTTGTCGGATTTGTTGTTAAATTCCGTAGTTTTATGCTGGTTGTCAGCTTACCGCAACCCTTGTCCTTTTTTCGGGTTTGAGACCAATAATGTGAGCAAGCTTATACAGGCAGAGTTTAATACCCTATAGAGTTTCCGATATCATGCTAACTTTTTCAACAATTACATTGGCGTTCTCTGACTCCGTTGCTAAATGAGGAAGTTGTAATGTTAGAAGAATCCAATCGGTTGGAGACTAGTAAAGGGGAAGCTTTTGTAGAAAGCTATCCCTCTCTTTAATCCCCAACTTTACTTTTTGGAAGCAAAGTCATATTTAATCCTTAGACTGAGGGGCATAATTCATAAAAGTTTAATAGGGAAAAATCAAATAACTGGACTGGCTATTTTGCAACTACAGCTACTCATGACCTGCTCTTGTCGCGAAGAGATTTTTACTCAGAATGATGGGATTGGCTTATGAGCATATTTGGCAACCATGGCGATTTATTTCTTATAAGTAATGGGTTGAGTTATTAGAATATTAGCATTATAGTCGAGGGAAGCTGAGGTCTGTGCTTGGAGTGTTATGACAAGGTGTTTAGGGGATATGAAAATGCAAGATTGTTTGAATATTTCAGCCCTATTACTTATTAGTATATCATGAAAAATTCTTAATGTTTCTCACATTGTAGAGTTAGTCAAACGATTCATGAGAGTGGTTTACATAGAGCTTTACATGGGTATGCATTCCATTCTTTTAAATTATCTTTTGTTTCTAAATGTGAAACCTTAGACTCAGAGTTCTTCCCTTTTAACTCTCTTCTAATCTCCTTCAGCGAAAGAGATATGTAAATGATGCCTGAAAACTGTTTGTTGAAGCTGTCAACATATTAACTAAGTGCTCTTTGCATTTTACAACAACAACTACGCTTCAATCTTAAACTCATCTGTATTTTACTGCTAAAAAATTTCTATCCCCACAGTTGTTGAGACTAGAGAGCATCTGTTGGTCAGTCTCTTGTATCAATATCATATAACTAGAGAAAGGGTAACTACGACAGGTTGAAATTATAATTCTGGTTCTAGACGACACAGCTGGATGTTATCCTCTTTTGTAATTTTATGTGAAACTCCTATAGTAACTTCCTACTCAATGATGTGGTTTAGTATTTGTTATTCTATTTGTCTTTTCTTGCATTTGCTTATTCTTTATTTTTAAATAGGTAAAAAGATATTTATAAATGATTGCACTAAGCCAGGGCTTCAGGCATAATTACATGTTGTGCAAATCAGCTATTGTGTCTAACATTACATCTACATCTTGTACAATAACTACGCATTTGCTTATTCTTACAACACTTTAAAATCGTCTAATGCTCATTTTGAGAAGAGAAGCTGTGGAACAGTATGTTGTACAGTGCTGGCAGCTTCTTTAGTACTTTCCGACTTTTTCGATTTTCTTTAATATCAGTAGCTTCGTGGGGTTTTAATGGTTCCTCTTGGCTTTAGACTTCTGTGAGCCTTGTCCACTTAATGGAGTATGTCATGAAGGCAAATTAGAGTGTGCTCATGGCTACCGAAGGCTTGGCAACTTATGTGTTGAAGATTCAAATATAAATGAAGCAGCTAAGAAGCTTGTGAGTGACAGCTATTCAATATTTTCAATAAGCAAGCAGCGTTGATCAAATTTGGGTTTGAATTCGACATAATAATGTATTTACTTGAGTGCAGTCAAAGTTGGTAGAAAGTCTTCTATGTAAAGAATCGGCTCAGTCTTCATGCTCTGGCACTAGCATTGTTTGGGTAAGTTACTTTTGAACTTCTGTACTCTGTCTCTCTCCGTCTCTCTATCTCTCTCTCTCTCTCTCACGCGCGCACACACACACACAGAGACGCACAAAAAGACATACTCGAATGAGTTTGTATTATGAAGATGCTAAATTTACATTCTCCATAAGTTTGACACTTGCCTTTTAGGTTCAAAGTAATCAATTATGGGAAAAGGTGAATGAATCTAAAATAATGGATGAGTATGGCTTGAACAAGGCTGTTTATGCTCATGCCATGGAAAGAGCAATGGAGGCACTTGGCAAGATTTTGCAGAGAAGACTGAATGATAGAGGGTATGCCCTGCGGGTTTCTGTTATATCAACCATAATTTATGCAAGCAGATGAAAAGTATATGAGTGAATATCATATTCTTCTTATTAATTTTTCTTCATTCTTTTCCTAGCATTGAAGAGTTGAAATGTCCAGCTTTGCTGGTTCAACATTATACACCAGTTTCCTGTCGCATCCAGCAGTGGTTTTTTGAGCATGCTTTGTTGTTGGTTCCAGCTTTTGCATTGGTACTCCACAGTAAGAGCAGCCTTTCAAAGCTTACATTATAACCATCTATACCTTGTTGACAATATTGGATTTACAGCTCCTGGGATGCACTTTTGTACTGTTAAAATTGCGTCGGAGGTACTACTTGTCAGTTAGAGCTGAACAGATTTATAATGAGGTATGTAGTCTCGTCTTTTTTCCTTGGAGAATATATCCCGTGACATTGTACTTTTGGTGTCTTCTTGTGACTGGTTATACTATGGTAGGAGGTAATTTCGGAATCCAAATAGGAAATGGAATATTGGATCTTTGACTTGTCGATTTTCTTTATCGGGTAATATATAGGATCCGAATTTCGACTGGCTTTTAAAAGGTTTTGGAATATTTGAAACAAGTGCCTTGGTTTTAAAAGTGTCACCTCCTTTAACAGTGGCATGGAGGCCAATAGGCCTATAGCACTTGAGGGCTATGGGTCATATGGGTCTTATACAACAAAGATAAGCCACTCGGGCAGTCGTAACTATTAACCTTGGGCTTTAAATGCTCTCCTGTCTTTACTTAGACCTGTGAGCATCTATTCGTTTTCTTCTACTTTACTACTTCATAGCTTAAATCAGGGCCAATTATTATAACCATCCCAAGTCCTAGGTGAAATATATTTTCATAATAGGTACTTCTGTATGATTCTTTTGCCAGTTGGGTGAGTTTAGATTTATTGATCTTCCTTGATACGATAGGCTTGTGATGTACTTGAAGAGAAGGCAGTGAGTGCAAGAAGTATGACCGGCAAGCATGAACCATGGGTGGTGGCATCACTTTTACGGGATCATCTTCTTCCACCCAAGGAAAGAAAAGATCCAATGTTATGGAAAAAGGTGTTCATGTCTCCCTTTTTGCCTTTTCTGCTTTTCTTGGTTCAGGGATGGTACTATACGTCCAGCTTTTTCCTATCCCTAGTTGAAATGCTTTTAGAGTGTAACAAACTAGTGTGAGGTTTTATTGTTACTATATTTTTGTAGGTTGAGCAGCTGGTTCAAGAAGACTCCCGCCTAGAGATATATCCTAAGATGGTCAAAGGTGAATGCAAGGTGGTGTGGGAATGGCAAGGTATGGAAGTCATTTTACCGCCTTAATCTTGAGTTAAACACTTGCTGTTGTTGATCAATTCAGCTTTTGGCTAACATGTTCTTTCCTAGCTGTTGCTGGTTCTTTTTCCAGCTAAAAGTTAATTAGTTATCTGCAACAACATTTTCAGCTAAAACCTTATTTATCAATGTTCACACATTTTCACGATGAAATTGTCTTTTATCGTTTGTGCTTCAGTTGTTCTTCCTTATTTTCTTGATTTTGACTTTAGTCTCTCTGTTCCTCTAGTTGAGGGTTCTTTAAGTTCTTCGGGTAAGAGGAAGAAGGCTAAAGAAAGCAGCGCAGCAAGAGTTGAACAAACCGATCTCTCCCCTCAGCAAAGAAACTGGCCACTGAAGGCCGAGGAGCCTGTGAATTGCTGACCTTTAACCTACTCTCTTCTTGTTCACGTGTTTTAGATTGTTGTATAGTTACTCTTCATCTGGTCTTAGGTCCATGATACACATTTCAGAATAGCCTTGTAAATCTACTTATTAGTCTGGTGTTAAGCACATTAGTATGAATGTGAAACACAACAATTTTGGCTATAACATATGACATTATTCATGTGGAAGGTTCTTTATCTTCTAAATGTATCTTATTTATGTCACATTTCTGTCTAATTGTCTTTGCTTTAATGCTTAGATACTATGATGTTTTCTTCATAGACCATCCCAAAATGTACCTTAATTTTGATGTAATATTTTGCCTGCCAGATTGACTTGCGATACTGCTATAATACCCCACCATGCTAATAAGTCATTGTTTTTTTAAGGATTGTAAGGTGAAGATAGGGAAAGAAAATGCCATTGTACTAACTTTGTGGATGCGGTGGGATGAATGAGATCCCTCCACTAACAAAACCGATGAGTGAACAAATTCCTCCACTAAATAAAGGCTATGAATGAACAAATTCCTCGTATAAAGCTCTCTTGTAATGAATTTTACACGGTGCGAATTCGAATGAATCGTGCTCCAATATAAAATATGGCATACCATACCAGGTGTGAAACAAAATATAAGTACTAATAAAGACTTTATGGGACCGAATAGTGTCGGCAGTGTGTGATTCACTAATGCTATGGCACTTGCAGTATGTCACTCTCAGATCTATCCTCCAACGGTACATTATTATACAAGGAAAAAGAGAGAACAAAATAACAAACTTAAAAAGATGCAAAAGAGTTGTTTTATGCTGCATTTGGATTGATTTTTATTTCCACATATGGATGTAATTAATGAAACTATTTGCTTAAGAGTATTGTGTTCAACATTTAGTTTTTCTTTTACTCCAATTAATCAAAATATAAATTAGTTAACTAGTAATAATTGTGTATTGAAGCAAAACAAGAATCTAACTTGTGGATCTAAAGTGTAGCTTACAATTTAATTCTTTATTTATTCCTCCAAAGTAACATGCTGCATTATGCAGATCTACCTTAAAATTCTTTCAAGATGTACTTGTTTCCTTTCATATCTTTTTCTTTTCAACTTTTTTTAATCTAGTAGTTCTAGTTGTAATAATCATTTTCCCATTTCATTTCTTTTTAAACCATAAACTTTGGGACCATTTTGAGTATCCAGATCTAAGATGTATAAGTATCACCATATTTTTTTTAGAGTTAGCAGAGGAAAATCCAACATTCTATTTCTAAATATAATCAAATAATTGTTGTCGGTCACATTAAATAGTTTTCAGAATATCTAAGACTAGTGGGTCTAAATCTTTTGTAATGCTTCTATCAGGAAGGAAATATTTAATCTTTTCCTCTTTAAATATAAGTCACAAATTAAAGTAAAGTAAAAAAATTGCATATTACTTAATAATAATAGGTGAATAATAAAATTTCTATGCAAATGCAACCATAGGAGCTTCATATCAATAGTTTCTTCAAACTCGAGACTGTTGATTATTAATACTCAATTTTACAAGAATGATTTAAACTTTAATCATCTTTCTTTATAAACTATTCAACATACTGAAAATTATTATTATGATTATGCCCCGAAAATTAAAAAGGTACACATTAGTGTATCTTTCACAAAATTTAATAAGTTAAAGAAGAGTCAATAGATGTTCGCTAAATGGAATACTGATTTGAATTACCGTTATTGTCTCTGGTTATTTTTCACGAATTACTCTAAATAATTAAATGTATCAATGATTGTGGTATTGAACTAAAATTTCTAAAAGATAATATATATATATATATATATATATATATATATATATATATATATATATATATATATATATATATATATATATATATATATATATATATCAAGCCAACATTGGTCCAAAGCAATATTTTGCACCAAAAAAGAAATTTCTTTCTATCCATTCCTATAACAATACTGAAGTGCAATACAACTATCAGATAAAAATTTGGTATAACAATGAATGTTTATATTTGGTCTAGCTAAAAGAAGAGAAAATTTACAAAAAATCTATAAAGTTATGAATTTCTCCTTTTTAAGCAAGTAAATAATAATGTAAAATGATGTTAATTAACTTTCTTAAAATGAACTTGTTTGTTCCTTTAGAGCCCGTTTGAGTGACCTTAAAAGTGACTTATAAGCTTATAAGCCAATTAATATATGTTTGGTAATCTCAAAATTTTGAAGTTAGAAAATCCTAACTTCTCAAAAAGTGGAAGTCACTTTTTGACTTATAAGCCACTTAAAATAAGCTGCTTTTAAGCCCACCCAAACAGGCTCTTAGTCAACTTTCATGTACATTCTATTTTTTTTTTAATTTCCCAACCTATATCAGGTACTAATATTGGAGCCCGACTAATTTGGCTTCATGCCGAGAAGTCCCACATTAGAGGGTAAAACGCTCCCTATCAAAAGCGGTTCCATTCTTAAAGCTCGAATTCAAAACCTATAATTAAAGATGGAGGAATACTTATCATCCCACTACAATCCTTGCCGCTGTACATTTTAATTCATACATACAAAAAACAATAGTAGTAATTTAAAAAAAAAAAAAAAAAACCAAGAGTCCTAACCAGGTCTTTCTTTCTTTACCCACTACCATAGGAGTGCTCCTCATTTTACTAACTGTTCATAAAGCTTAGTTGATAAAATAATTACTACTCCACTTGCAGTTATAGCCCAATAAAAGGAAAACAAAATCTATCTTTTTTAAGTGCATTTATAGCAGTGTATGTGTAGGCTTTTGCTGATATAATAAAAACCAACTCTACTCTCACTTCAACTGAAGAGCTTCTACTTTCTTGGTAATTAGCTGAAGTTTTCATCTTTCTCATTTCTTTATTGTTCTTTGTATTTAGCTATACTTCATTAAGCAAAATTTGCTCTTGTGTAGTGGTGATCTATAGGTCACAGATTCGAGTCGTGGATACAGCCACTGATTCTTGTATTAGAGTAGGCTGCGTACATCTCACCCCTTTAGTGTGCGTGCCCTTTCCCTGACCATGCGTGAACGGGGATGGTTTGTGCACTGGGCTGCCCTTTTGTAGTAGTGATCTAATCTTTAGTGTCTCAATTTCTTGTTATTTGATCAAGTTTGCATCTTTTATGTGTACCCTTTTTGTTTTCTTGATTTTTTTGGATCAACGGGTGTGATTTCTTGAGCCGAGGGTCTATCGGAAAAGCCTCTCTATCTCACACAACGTAGGAGTAAGGTCGTTGTTGTTTGAGTGTGATTTTTTTCAGAAGAAAAGAGGGCTGATTTTAGTTTTTCAAGATCTGCTGTGATTTCTTAAATCTGGGAATTCTGTGCATTGTTTCGAATCTGTTAATTACGAGTTGTATTTAGTGGTTTATCTCCTAAGTTGGTAATTTTAGTAATATAAGAACCTTTGTGCTAGATTTGCTTTCTACTGTCTCTTTGTTCTCCACTTTGAAGTTCAGACTTGGAATTGTACCTTTTATTGAGTTGTTTTGATGGAATCTTGACTTCATTGTGAGTAGGCAGCTGTTTGTTGGTTATGAAGTTATGAAGTTATGAAGTGAGAGGGTAAATAAGTTTATGTCCTAGTGTGAAGATTAAGTGACTAGAGGCGAATCCAGGATTCGAACATTATGTGTTTGAGTTTGTAACTCTACCACATACTGATCCGAACCGATAAGTTGCACTCTACATCCCCACTGATTAAGTCCTTAATATCTGTGACTAACTAGGATGTTATTCTCACTGTTAAAAAAACTAATGAGCGTATGTTATCCTCCTTAGTGTAATTTCACTACATTAGGCATCTTTCTGGTTATGGCTTTGAGGAATTTCGGTCTTGCTATCACGGTTTGTATATCAAATTTTATTTGTTTCTTCCTGCCTAATGTCAATAGACATTATCATGCTTTTAGGCATCTATTGCTTCGTGAACAGTTTGAATATATGGCACTTACTGAGGGTCATATGCTTGTTCCTATGTGTGAGTAGAGCCAATAGGCTATTTGGAATAAAAGACAAACTAATGGTACCGGTACTTTTTATTGTTTCTAAAACAATTTGTGTGTATATGAAATTAACTTTCATCTACCACATAAAGTCTGCGAGAATCAATGACTTGCCTGTATCAAGGTCTTAGTGGATATGAAGCTACTGTTTCCCCTGGCTTGAGATGATTGTATGAAACATATAAGTGTCTTTGTATCCTGGCTATTGCTTGAAATTCTAACTTCTTTATGCTACAGGGAACTCTGGTGCTTCTGTGAGCCCATAATGGCGTCCAAGTATCATGCACCGGGTAACAGAACACGAAGACCGGTCTCTATATTGATTGTAATTGGTCTTTGCGTTTTCTGTTATCTAATAGGAGTTTGGCAAAAGAGTGGGTCTGGAAAGGGAGATAAGTTAGCACTAGCAGTGACCGAGCAAACTGCTGACTGCAATATCTTTCCACCAACCACTCTGGATTTTGAATCACATCATAATTATGTGGAAATGGTCGATTCTTCAGAACCAACTATTAAAAGATTCAAGTCATGTGATGCTAAATACACTGACTACACTCCTTGCCAAGAACAAGACCGAGCAATGACCTTCCCAAGGGAAAATATGATATATAGAGAAAGACATTGCCCTCCAGATGATGAAAAGCTTCGTTGTTTGATTCTAGCACCCAAAGGATACACAACTCCATTTCCATGGCCAAAAAGCCGTGATTATGCCTACTATGCAAATGTTCCTTACAAACACTTGACAGTTGAGAAGGCGGTCCAGAACTGGGTACAGTTTCAAGGAAACGTTTTCAAATTTCCCGGAGGAGGTACAATGTTCCCTAAAGGAGCAGATGCATATATTAATGAACTTGCATCTGTGGTTCCAATTGGAAGTGGCAAGATAAGAACTGCTCTTGACACTGGTTGTGGGGTATGTTTTCTTTTTTGCTTTTCTTCATTTCCCTTATAGTTTCACTACCTTACTGGAACAGTTGGTGCGAGATCTAGTTAAAACGTATTCAATTCTTCAAAAACTCACATTGAGGGGGAAAGTATGGGGATATTTTACGGATTTCTAGTTTGTAGAGTCATTCAACAAGTGGATCAATTGTAGCTGCAGATACCTCCACTGTTACTACGACTTCCTTTATACTTCCTGCACAATTTTCCATTAAGAAAGGCATCTTCATGATGCTGATTATCTTCAGTGGTTACATTTTTATAAATGAAGGAAGAAAATGTACCTGACTTGTGCACAAAACTAGTTTCAGGCGCGCGTGCTAAACAAGTTTTCGTCTATGTGCAAAACTGCATTACCACCAATGTGCTCTATGTGATGCACTGACACATCTAAAAACCTCTATTAACTTATCGATACTTGGCTAGTTCACAGTTACTTGCGAAAATGCCATTTATAGTGGTTGATGTGAAATGGATGTTTAAACAACATGGACACTGAATTGGCTATCTAAGTACTTCCCATTTACCTGTGGGAATAGGTTGTTTTCCCTCATAAGTTACTTCCCATGATAGTATTCCTATTGGTTACTATGAAGCTTTGAAATTTTTGGAGTCTACTATAATTGAAATGTCAGAAAATATGTAGTCTATCCTTCACATGTTTAATAATCCTTGTAAAATCTTGCTTTCAGGTTTAAAATTTATAAACTAACAAACTGACAATCTCACTTGGAAAAACCACATGCTGAGGAATTTTCAATCTGAAAGTTCTTGTCATACTGTCCTCGAGTCTTTTCCTGTTTTAAGTAATTACATTCTACAGAAAAGGGTTTCTCTCTGCATAATGCTAGTAATTGTCCAGCAAGACAATGTTTTTTCAAGCTTCAAAAGTGGCCTCTTTTCTTTGCTTCTGACAACTCATTGCATTTACAATGTGACTAGGTTGCAAGTTGGGGTGCTTACTTGCTTAAGAGAAATGTTCTGGCAATGTCGTTTGCACCTAAGGACAATCATGAAGCACAAGTGCAATTTGCATTGGAGCGAGGGGTACCTGCTGTTATCGGAGTTTTTGGTTCAATACACCTTCCATACCCATCAAGAGCATTTGACATGTCTCATTGTTCTCGTTGTCTGATTCCGTGGGCATATAATGGTATGCATGCTCTCTCTCTCTCTCTCTCTCTCTCTATATATATATATATATATATATATATATATATATATAGGTCTTATTTAATCATCTTTCTCTATTTTATTAGATGGACTTAAGATCTGTGTGGGACATCTTGGAAACATAAAGTTGGAAATAGTATAGGTGCTGATAATGCTGAACATATGTTTGACTCCAATAATGGAACCTCTAATCTGATGTTGATATTTCAGTTCATGTTTAGTAGGAATTGCAATCCTCTCCTAACTGAGATAAAATGTTATCTAATCACCAGCGAACATTTGGATATCTTGTTTCTTTTTTCTTGGTGGCGTTACATATTTGACCTAGCATCATGTTTTCACTGTTTCTACATATTTTATTGTCCTAAACTACAAAGCCTTTTGACTATTGATTTTAGGAGTGATATTTGAGGGGTGGAACTCTTACATTCTTTACACAAATGATGTCAAATTCATTGGGTCTGGGTCACGATAAAAGCTAGTAGGCTTGTTTTGTTCGTAATAAATAAGCTTTGATAAATTTCTGGTTCCTATGTGAAAATGCTTTATCTCAGAATTCATGAATTAGTGAAATATGCACCTCAGCTAGCTGTTTAAGTTTAGGGAGGAATAAACACATAGATGCTTAGTGACGGGTACTTGAGAGATGTAATAACCATTTAAGCGGATTGCGGTTTATAAATACCTGTTTAAGGGTTATCAACTAAGAACCTTTTTAAAAGTTTCCCACATTCATTAAAAGTTTATTACAGTGTACTTGCCCTTTGTATAAATTTTCAAGTGTCTTCTGGTTCTAATTGGAAGCTCTATTAAGGACACCTTAGGAAAGGAGACATCTAATACTACCGGAATATCCAAATAGGAGAGAGAAACATCTTGGGTACTGTAGTTCAAGTCATCGAGAAAAGATTTGACATAGATTTGGAGTGAACCTATAGCAAAGACTGACTTCCATTCAAACTGTTAATTCCTTTGTTCACATATCAAAAAAAAAATGTTAATTCCTTTGTATAAGATGAAATATTCTTTTGGAATTGTGAAATGAATAAAATGGGTGCTGCATGTTATTATTTTTTTTCCAAGAATATTGTATGTAATGACTGGCTTTAGCTTATCTCAAGAAAATATCAAAATGTTGACGATGACATGTAGACTTCCAATGGTTAATTTCTAGCTTTCTGATAGTTTTCTTCTATGTGCAGAGGGCATGTACATGATGGAAGTTGATAGAGTTCTGAGACCTGGTGGATACTGGATACTGTCTGGTCCTCCAATCAATTGGAAGACCTATTACAGAGTCTGGAACAGGACCAAGGAGGATGTGAAAGCGGAGCAAAAGAGGATTGAAGATTTTGCTGAGCTTCTTTGCTGGGAGAAGCAATATGAAAAAGGCGATATAGCCATATGGAGGAAAAATATAAATGGAAAATCATGCAGAAGGACATCTGCCAAGATATGTAAAACAAAGGATACTGATAATGTCTGGTGAGTTAATAGAACCCTACTCCAGAGACCCTTTTCACTGTGTTTTTGTTGTGAAAGGTGCAAAATAAGCTGTCGCATTTGAGTCCAAAACTATTTTTATCCCTCTAGTTCATTATAGTTTGTTCACAACAGTTGCAACCAGGAATCTATAAGCCTGCTTTTCAGCTTTTAAGCTTCTAGTAAATGTCAGTGTCCAGTAGTAATATAGTAATGGGAGCACATTTTGAGGACTTGCTGCACATATAGCGTAGATTCATAAAGAGAACATGGTTACTGTCTGTAGCAATTTGGAAACCCTATATCTTTCTAGTTTGTAGATTTTACTTAACCTGTTTGAAAGCCAGCATGTTGATATCTGTAAGGAGCTCCATAAAAATAGCCTGTTGATGAGCAATCGGCTTACGATAGTCGACCAGCCAGTATAAGAGGTCTTATGATCATTTTAATTTGTTTCTCTGTGAGAAAATAATCACCCTATTGATATGCTATGTGTGTGTGTATTCGAGAGGGGGGGTGGGATATCCCAATGAACTTGTAGCTCTTTGGATTTAACTTTCTTCTTTGTCAACTCAGATTATCGTGTCCAACCAACAATATTAGTAAAGACATATGTTCTTGTTGGGTCTTTTTCTTTCACTTGGTACGAAGTTAAACTCGAAGTGTTCAGACTAGTGTAAATCAGATCTAATGGGGTCTTTATCAGGTAGTCTTCTTTTTAATGCCAATCAAGCACAGGCAAAATTTTCATTATAGTGAGGTGACTATAATAAGCATAAACAACATCTTCTTGTACCACTTTCAAATTTAATGTGAAACTAAAATCTAAGAACACACTGCAATCTTTGTAGCATGCTTTCCAAATCCTGTATTTAATTATTGTCATCGTGCAAGTCTTTATGACCTAAACACCTAAATAACAAAATAGAGCATAAGAATGGAATGCAGGTTGAAAAGAGAAAAGGGAAATTATCACCGAGAGTCACTCCTGACATGTTTGGATAGAAGGTTTCATGCCTTCTTCGACATCCTTAATGGAAATCTAAACAGTCATCACCATGCTTTCTTAATGCTAGATTGTTCTATCCCATTGTGTAAGTTTTAACTTGTGTTTATTTTGGCACTTGCATGAATTGATGATTCAGGTATAAAAAAATGGAAGCATGCATAACCCCGTTCCCTGACGTCAAGAGTTCTGATGAAATAGCTGGAGGAGAATTGAAGAAGTTTCCTGCTAGGCTTTATGCAGTTCCACCACGTATAGCCAATGAAATGGTTCCTGGGGTGACAGTTGAGTCTTACCAAGAGGATAATAAGCTTTGGAAGAAACATGTCACTGAATACAAGAGAATTGTTAGCCTACTTGGCACCACAAGATACCACAACATAATGGATATGAATGCAGGACTTGGAGGATTTGCTGCAGCACTAGATTCTCCTAAACTGTGGGTGATGAATGTTGTGCCAACTATTGCTGAAAACACTCTTGGTGTCGTATATGAGAGGGGGTTAATTGGCATTTACCATGACTGGTATGTATCGCTAGTGATTTCTTATCAGTTACTATGTTTTTGCAAATGGTAAAGAATTTTTCTGGTGTACTTAGGTGGGCATTCCAGCCTACCTACCCCTATTTTCAAGAATTCCAATACATGCTTCAATGTTATGTACTGAACACACCTAAAGCTTTCTAATGAGAGGATTTAGACGAAACATTCATGACCTACGTCTGCTTGCATGTTTCAGGAATATTTTCATATTGGGGATATTATGTACACTTTGTCTTGTCAATTTGTCATTTTCTCTTGATGTCTTACTCTAACAATACTCAGGAGTATTGCTTCAGAAACTTGGACTAATTTCGTTTTTCTTCACCTTTCAGGTGTGAAGGCTTCTCTACCTACCCTAGGACGTATGACCTCCTTCATGCGAATGGCTTGTTTACGCTGTACCAGGACAAGTAAGCATTCTTAAACTGCCTTTTTATAGATGTGGGATGTCTATAGCTATCTATAAAGTGGGATACATCACATAGAAAAGATATCAGACAGATGCTGATTTGTAAAGCTATATTAATGTAAACAGGTGTGAATTTGAAGATATTCTCCTAGAAATGGACCGTGTTCTTCGTCCTGAAGGGGCGGTCCTTATTCGAGATGGAGTTGAAGTCTTGAACAAAGTTAGGAAAATCATCACAGGCCTGAGATGGGAAACTAAATTAATAGATCATGAAGATGGACCCTTGGTGCCCGAGAAAATCCTTGTTGCTGTCAAGCAATATGTCGTCGAAGGTGATGATGAAAACACGCAAAACGATGAATGAATCGTGCCAATATTTGAGGATATAGGAAAGACAGTTCTAAAGTGTAAGGTAAATTTTCCTGATAGAAATATGAAGGTTTCTTCTCAAAGATGGCATATAACTATAGTGCAAGTTCTAAGTAGAGCAATTTTAGCTATTTTTCCTTTGATGTGTGATTTTGGAGAGAG
This sequence comes from Petunia x hybrida, assembly GCA_037355625.1. Classification (NCBI taxonomy): domain Eukaryota; kingdom Viridiplantae; phylum Streptophyta; class Magnoliopsida; order Solanales; family Solanaceae; genus Petunia; species Petunia x hybrida. The sequence goes on along the minus strand of JBBBVM010001185.1, from coordinate 894,568 downwards.
TGGTGAAAAGCAAGATCCCTTTCTCCAAATAATGAAGCAAAGCAAGAATTCAGAAGTGATATGTTTGTTTTAGAGAATCTTCTTTAGTAGTTTCCACTAGCTACAAAATATTGCAACATTTGTAATCCCTACTTTTATCTTGGCAATTTAATTTATTTAAACTTTCATCAGCATAACAAATTCTGATGGTCCACTATTAGGCTTCTCAACTTCATCCTTTTTCCTTTTCAAGGCCCAAATTGCTATTCTTTGTGGGTATTTCTAGTATATTTGGTAAGAAGATGGTTTTCAGACCATATACAACCTCATTAACTATGCTTTTCAAATACAAAACTATTACTAGTATTAATAGCCATTACATGCCTAGAGCAATTATTTCAGTCAGAAATACTATTGCCGCTTCACTTCACGTTTTCATGGAGGATTTGTTCAGATATTTAAAACTTAAGCATCGCAAAGAATGTGGTTTTTGTTTGTAAAATTAAATATCTATTGTAAAAAATGTGGAACAAAGAATTGATATTGAAAGTATACATATGATTTCTAAACAAAATAAAAGAAAAAACTAAAATCAATGGGAGGTGTGTCTTTTCACTTTGAGTTCTTTCTTTCTTAGTCTTAGCTATGTTATTTACTACCAAATACTAAAAGGCTTGCTATGTGATCGAAATTGCTCAGATCAGTGAAGATTCACCAACCTACCTCCTATGGAGATTACTATGGTTGGCCAAACTCACATCTAATAAGTCATCCAATCAAAGCTAGATTTAAGCCAGAGTTGAAAAGAAAAGAAAATGAACTTGACTTTGTGGAGTAAATTCAGCCAGTACTAATAAGTCAGGAAGTTCAAAACTATGTGCTATTAAATCTCTGTGCATGAGTATGTGTACCTACTCAGCCAACAACCAAATTAAGCAGCAATGCCTTTTGGTTGACCTTAAATATATGTGTACCTTATGCTAAAAATTAATGCTCATATTGGATGTTGGCCAAAAAGGGTTCATTCTTTCTACTCTAAGTGGTAGACAACCCAACAACTTTCCCCACCTAAATAAATCTTTATTAGGACGTTTGCCCATTTTTTCAGCTTGTGCTATCATTTGAGAAAGGAATACTTCAGTTTACTTATTTATTCATAGCCATATAGCCATGTGATCAATAATGTTTGCTTATAACCCATTGATGAGGTTTTGAACAATAAATAATTTTCTGTACTGTGGTGTTTACATAAACTTTAACAATTATGTAAAAATCAAAGTGAAAATTTATATCACATAACCATCCTGGTTAAGTGATAGATATTTATATGTGAGACATGTCTCTTGTATTCATTGATTTGGTACAAATATCGGGTGCCGATAAGCTTTTCTCTAATCTTATCTATCATCATGTCCAATTAACTCCAAATATTTATAAAAATAGTCCTGATAAAAAAAAGAGTGCTAACCAAATTGGAAGGGATGAAATAGTATATAATTAGAGAATTCAAATCTAGTAATATATATGATTGGATCAGCATAGTCTAAAAGTTGGAATATCACTATGCAGTATTTAGAACAAAATAAAAACAAGAAAATGGTTAGTCTAAGACTCTAAGTGATAGTAAAGGATGTTGAGAATTAGACTACTGATTTTCATTTGTTTATGGGATTTCTCTTCAATTATAACCAGATTATATACTAACTACTCTTTTCCTGTGTGCTATTATCAGCATGCCTTTAAACTTGTTAGTTAATTCCTTTTTAGGTCTAGCACTACCAAATCTCGAGTGGTCCAAAGTAGCTCATGTTCCATTTCAACGATGCAATTATATAAACAGTACATGAAATTTGTTATTTTTCCTGTGATTGAAAAAGTTGTGCGTCTTATGGAAACCAATGTAAGTTTGTTTTAATGCACTACTATTTTTTAATGAATTAAAAAATCTCATGTATAATCCCCTACCGAATTCCCCCCTATGTGTTGTAAAGAATAAGAGAAAACAACTCATGTGAAATACAGTGTTCACCATATGAAGGATCCATATTTAGAAAAATACTATTAGTATGTGTATGAAGTTCGGTTCATTTATATTGTTGGAAAATTCACTAAATTGGGCAAGGTGATAAAAAGGATCAGTTATACCTTTTAGCTTTAGTTTATATTTCTATAAGAAATCCTAACAATGTTTGAATTCTATTTTTTTCCTTCTTTTATAAGTACACGCACTACAAAAAAATTGGAAGCTTGAACTCAAATCCTATATTCTGCGTCGTTCATGTTTGGCGTACCTTAATGGAGTACCTAATTACCTATATATTACCTCATAAAGAGGTTCAAGATTATGCATGATGAGAAAGAGAATTAAACATTAGTACTTTACAATACTAGTTATATTAAAAAATTGTAAGATTATGTTATAAGCACCATTTTCACGACCAAAAAGGGGAAAAAAAAAAAACTTTCAACCATTCTAATTGTCTAAGCCTAACTGAGAAACCATGTGCTCTTCTTGCTAATAATGGGAAAATTGGGGAAGTTCCTTTGCGTTATTGATTAGACACCAATAAGAGAAAAATGCGTTGTCATCTCATATTATAGCGACTAACTTCCTCCATTTTGGGCCCTCACTCAAAACACCATATACTACAAATCTTGGTGTCGACAACTGAACAATGCCAATCAATAAAGCCTATGCATTGCTTTGTCTTTTGCCTGTCCATTTGTTAGTACTGTGCTTCTTTTGTAGCTTTGTTGGATCTTAAAAACTTTCCAAGAGGAAATTGACACTTCACATTAGTCGAATAAAGTTATTACATTTACTGATATTGTAGACAAAAAATTATACATACCCAATGCAATTCAATTGGTTATAGTAAGATATTACTCTTTCAAGTTACCATATCATGTGTGATGTGAAAGAACTACATTATTTCTTACCGATCACCTTAATCTAATAATATATAGTTTTTACTATATATATAGTTTTCACCTTAATCTCTCTAGAGAGATTTTCTATCATACTTTAAGAAGAATTTGATGTATAGTCAAACCTCATTATAACAATGGGCTGAAGCAAATGCCAGAAGTAGAAGTGCTGAAGCAGAGGTTTACAGAATGTCTCTAGCTGCCATAGTGTACTACATCTGGAAGGAGAGAAATCAAAGAGTGTTCCAAAACAAACAAGAAGATCCAGATTTCATTCTTAAACAAATCATCCAAGAAGTTGTCTGTAGAGGAACAATGAAGAGAAGGTTAGCAAGGAAGCTTGAGCAATTAAATTTTTATCCTTAGATGTTTGGTAACAGGTAGATGCTAGGCTAGTAATAGTTGGTAGGTAGTTGAGGTTGGATATGTAGTATCTGAAGTTGGGGCTTCTTGTCCAATAGTCAGTATTTTCTCTGTACACAAATGCTCAGTTTGGTAATAAAATTTTGTGTTTTTTACCAAAAAAAAACCTCATTATAACAGCCCCTCGTTATAACAATATTTCAGTATAATGACCTAATTTTCTGCAGAATCGGTTTTTCATGTTATATTTTTACCTTTCTATAGCAGCATTATACCTATAACAACAATGACGTTCATTTTAGCGGTACGCTCTTTGTAAAATTACCTCTCTATAACAGCCATACCCAAATATTGTGTAATAATATTTGCAAAAAATATATAATGTATAAAGATAAAATATAAAATATTTGTGGTAATCATTCGTTCCATAAATATATTACATTTTACATTCGTACCATAAAGATATTAATGTAAAAAATTGTATGAACGGTAAATTAAACGGTAAGTTGAACATTCCATGCCACCCATTATTTAGTGACAACAATTTCAACTCATGACAAGCAATCAACACTCTTGTAGAAGCATAAAATGATGTCAAGACCTCTACCATTCTCCATTGCAGGAAAAAATATTGGCATTCTACTTACAAATAACTATAGTAGCAACAATTTAAAACTTGTTGAGGATGTTGGTAATGGTGTCGTTACTTATCGACCAAATCCATTCTCATAACATCAATCAATGGATGCTATTACCACTTATTTGGAGTTTCACTACTAGAAATCAGGGGTTTTCCGACCGCCCATATGGTCGGATATCGGTCGGCTAGTCGACCGATGTTCGACCAAAAAGAGCAGTCGAAGATTTGCTGGTCACAGGAGGGCGTTCGACTGAATCGGTCGAACCATTCAACCGAAATCGGTGGGAAAGCGGTCGAGCACACGAATTTCTGGAAAGTAAAATATTAAACTGTCCCACCGATTCGGTCGGACACTTTAATTTCTAAAAAAATTGAAATTCATCTGTTCGACCGAATCGGTGGGACAGTTGAATTTCTGAAATTTTTTTGGGTGTCGGTCGGACAAATGAATTTCCGAAAAAAACCCATTTTTCGGACCGATTCAGTCGAAAATCTGAGTAAAAACCTGCAATATAAAAGCTGTAATTAGAGCTCCACCACATGTAAACGCAGTAAAATCCAGCAGCATATACACAATAGGCTTCTACAAGCCTTAATATATATCTAAACAAGGCTTATTGCCTTTAAACTAAAAGTCTAACAATTTACATAATATCAAGACTTCATAACGATAAAAGAAGTCAAACAAAATCAACTACAAGTCTTACAATCAAAGAAGGTTAACAAAAACTATCCACAAGTCTAACACATGTCTAAAATCATCAACAATCTATTATTACTAGTATTAGTAATATTATATCTAGGTCAATTACTTTTATATTACTGACTAATTTGTTCTCTAAGATTATCATTTAGTAATTAATGATACTTCTCAAGAATCAAATGAAGTAGAATCAAAGATTACTAAATGGAGATTTAGAAATAATTTAATTTATTCAAATCAATTTACGAAAATAATTAAGATATTTTAAGTTGTGTAACTGCTATATTACTTATAGCTAATGTCTCTTAAATTATTGTTAAGTGTGATACTAGTTCATCAACACACTTTAAGCTTTTATATCTAAGTCAATTACTTTTATATTATTAACTAATTTATTCTCTAGGATTATCGTTCAGTAATTAATAGCACTTCTCATTTGCAACTTATATGTATTTCTTTGAAATGAAATAGAATCAAAGATTACAAAATGGATATTTACAAATAATTTATTTCATTCAAATCAATTTACGAAATAAGATATTTTAAGTTGTTTAGCTACTACATTACTTACAGATAATGTCTATTAAATTATTGTTAAGTGTAATACTAGTACATTTGCTTACAATTTATGCTACGAGAAAGTTCCATATTTTCTCCCTTTGTAAAAGAAGTATCGCATTCTAAACAAATGGTAATAATGATTCAAACTTTAGCAATATAGGAGATAATAGTTTAAATCCCCCTTAAACTATCACTGTTTTGCAAGTTTCCTACTTAAACTATGCGGTGGTCACAGAATTCCCCTGAACTATTATTTTTCATATCTACTATCCCCCGCCTTGAAAAGTTTGGGTGTGTGTATGCACTCTCCACTTACGCGTAAGAATATGTGCCATGTGGCACACACGTGGAATTTATTAATTTGTCATGTCATCTTGAATAATATGAATAGACAAAAAGTAACAAAACAAAAATTAAAAGATTAAAAACAGAGGTAAATAAACTAACTTTAGGTAAAAAATCATTTTACATTTTACAATTACACAGTAAAAAATAGTGGAAGCGCCGGTCTAGAGAAATCCTTCAATTCTCTAAAACAACAAACTCAAAATGGTAAAATCTTTCAATTTCTTCAATCTATTTTGGTGAAACAACATCTTAATGAGTTGGAATGTTATTGTACTTTCATGGGTTCAAGACGGGTAGACAATTAAGTGAGAAGACCAATTTCTAGATAAGTTTCAAAATAAGAAAATTTCCAAATTTAATGGTATTTTGGTATGTAATGGAAGAGGGAGGGAGAAGACTCTTATAAATAAAGAGAAAGAAAAATGAATAAAGGACCAAAAAAAAAATGGTGAAATCTGAAAAACAGGTGCCAACTAGATTTAAATTTTGACTCTCCACGCGCCCTTTGACAACTGAACACACATACTTTGCCATGTGGCAAGACGGGGGGTTAGTAGATATGAAAAATAATAGTTCCGGGGGGTTCTGTGACCACCGCATAGTTTAGGTAGGAAACTTGCAAAACAGTGATAGTTTAAGGGGGATTTAAACCATTATCTATAAAAAGAACCTACTTGTTAACTACAAGATTTCACTTTATTACAAGTCTCTAAACATGCTCATACACCCCCAAACTACTAATCCCAATTCATGATATTCCGAGCAACTAGCTATAGCAAGTTCAAGAGCAAGGTCACAAGGTTCAAGTTCAAGCACCAATTTGTATTTCTATAGCAAGGTCACAAGGTTCAAGTTCAAGCACCAACTAGCTATAGCACCAATTTGCAAGTTCAAGGTTCAAGGTCACAATTATACAAGGTTACAACTTCAAGCCTAACCCAACTTCAAGTGCACATTACAATTTTCATGAATTTTTGCTTCCCCCAACTAATGGTTTCAAAGCTTCGCAAGTCATTCAACACATTCCAAACCACAATTTCAAAGTCACAAGTCAAGCAACCAATTTTTAGAAAATTCAAAGTTTCATAAAAAAGATCATGAATTCTTTTCTCAAATCTCAAATATCACAATTTCATCCTACTCAAAATCACAATTTCATCCTACTCAAAACCAATCTTTTCTCAAATCTCAAATATCAAAGTATAATTAAACCATATATAATTAAAATTGAAAAAAAAATGGAAAAACACCTTAAACAGTGGTCACCGGAGTGGACTGCTCCGCAACGGCCAGGGGCGGAGCTACATGGTGTAAAGGGGTGTCAATTGAACCCCCTTTGTGCAAAATTTACACTGCATATATTTGATAAAATCTGTTTAGATTGGATATATACAGTGTATTGAACCCCCTTAACACAAGAGATGCCATTAGTTCAATGGCAAAGGGGTGTCAATATTGCGCTCCCCACCTAGTATCGAATCTGGGTTGCAACTAATATTTTTGATTTTTCCTCTTTTACTTTTGAACAGTTGTAATCTTGAACCCTTTTGTTAAAACTCCTGGCTCCGCCCCTGGCAGCGGCAAAGGGGTGGTCTGCTCCGCAGATCTGCAAAAAAAAAAAAAAATAGAGTTAGGTTTTTGGATTTGAGATGAAAAAAATGAGAAATATACAAATTTTTAGAAGGATTTACATGTAATGGAATATGAGGTGAAGATTTAATGGATGATTTGAGAGATTTGAGTGTTTTAGGGTGTTTTTGAGTGTTTGGGTCGGGTAATGGAGGAGAGAAAACGGGTTAAGGAAAAGAAAGAGGAAGAAAGAGAATGGGGAAAAAGCGGTCTGTACGTAGCTGTATTTTACGGCTTCCGACCGCGTCGGTCGAACGGCGGTCGGACAATATTAAAAAAAATATATTTAATTTTTGTTCGACCGCGGCGGTCGGACAATATAAAAAAATATTTTTTTTTAATAAACATTAACGGGATTGTTCGACCGCTTCTGTCGGACAGAGAGTTCCCACCGAATCTCGGTGGGAAATCTTCGGTGGGAAAACCCCTGATTTTTAGTAGTGTTTGACCTAATATTTCCAATCCTTAACATTTATACCGATGAAGAGATTATTGCACGTGTCAATGGCGTATAGGAACAAGAGACACCAGAGGCAGAAGGTGACTATGAAAGTGCTGATGAAGAGCCTCAACCTACTGCTATTTGAGATGAGGCAGAAGAGTCAACTATTAAGCTATTAGATGCTCTTCAAGAGAAAGCTATTGAATACCCCTTTGCTGTAGGTTCGGACAAAATTCTTCACCAATTCAAGTGTTATATTGTCACTAAGAGACTGAAATTTATGAAACAACCTACAATCTTAGAATTCTTACGTCAAACTTATTTTTTTTGTCAAATTTTAATTAATTTTAATTAAATGCATATGTTTCTTAGATTTTAACTGTTTATTGGTACGGTACAAGTAGTTATAGATTTATTAATAATTATTAGTCTTTTTAATTTTTAATTAAGCATGAACTATGAAAATCTATAGGGATTTTAAATTTAATATATATTTTGTTTTCGCATAATATAAAAGATATAGACAAATATTTTTCCGTATTTGTTTGTTAAAACAACTAAATAAAATCTAAATATCAAATGACAGTATACACATATAACAACACCTCACTATAATAGCTATGAAAGTGACAGAGTTTTCACATAATAAAGTTTGACCTCGAGGGAGAGTAATTTATTTATGTGGCAAAACATCCTATTATCTCATAGTAAAAGATGGAATTTTTTCGTATCATAGAAGGTTTTAAGTGAGGGTATATTATACCTACTGTTAGCCCCTCGGTTTGGAACATGATAGACGTCGGCTGTTGGCTATGCTAAGGTTTTGATATGTTGCACCTTGGCATAGGCAGATTGTTGGAAGCAATGTATAAGTCGTTCGGTGTGGGCTTGACATCGTGTGTCTAAGTGTGCTGGCTTGGCACTTGGGCAAGACGGCTAAGCGGGTGTCTTGAGGATGGCAAGACAGCCTTGCTTGTGTGGGCAAAGTGTGGACTTAGAGTGGGCAACGACAAGGAACGATAGGCATTGCAGGTTGGCTAAGTAAGCTGCACGTGAGTGGCACGTGATGGGCTGACATGGCACCCAAAATGGGGCATGTCAGCAGCTGATTGTCTAAGTGTGAAGCTGAGTTGCTGAACGGATGGCACAAGGCGTGCAAGGCACGTGAGCAGCTGATTCAGGAACAAGCAGGCCGATTTTTAGGCAGTCATGGGCCAAAACGTGGTTGACTTGGCAAGGCAACTGCCTGGGCATGTGCCAGACATGCCTGTTTCGTTTGTAACGGCCCCAATCTGTCCCCCTTTGTATTTAAGCATTGTAATACGTTGGTTAAGGCATTCAGATTATATTGTGAGCCTTTGACAACGAAAATCCCTTTGTATTATTGAGTGAAGTAATAATATTGAAGGTTGGGCATTGCCCGTATATGCTTGTCTCGTCCCTTCCGTTTGTCCCTGTGATTCTGATTGTGTGTGTGTTTGTTTACATTGCTAACGTTAGGGAAACATAGGTCTGAACGTTAGGCAAGAAGTAGGCTGAAGTCATAAGAGTTTGTGGCTGCCGTGCAGCGTTTGATTTGAGAAAAATCGACCCTGTAACAACTGGTATCAGAGCCCGGCTGTAACGGTGTTATGGCTGGGAACACGAGTGCAGAAATGAGGGAAAGAGTGACTCGTTTAGAGGCACTGGTTGGGATAACTGACGACGCTATTGATCTGGTGGATTTAGTGACGCAGATTAACCGGTTGAAGGTAGATTTGGACATGGTTCGTGAAACTGCTGAAGAACATATCGTTCAAATCGCAGATCTGAAGAAGGAAAACGAGAATGTGAACTTAGAACTCGTTCTATTGCGTAAGGCGTTGGCTGCTGCTCCTACTCATACTCATGATGAACGATCTAAGGTGAAAGTCCCTGAACCTAAAGCGTTTAATGGTGCACGTAGTGCCAAAGAAGTTGAGAATTTCTTGTAGGATATGGAACATTACTTCTCAACAGCCCGGATTGCTGAAACTGAAAAGGTAAACATCACGACTAGTTATCTTGCGGGAGATGCTAAACTGTGGTGGAGAACAAAGATTGCGGATGATGAGAGTTCCGGTCGTCCCAAGACTGATAGTTGGGACAAGATGCGCAAGGAAATTCGTGAGCAATTTCTGCCTAGCAACGCGTCATGGCTTGCTAGAGATCGTTTGAAACGCTTGAGGCAGACGGGATCAATTCGGGAATATATTAAAGAGTTCTCCTCTTTAATGCTTGATATTCAGAACATGTCGGATGATGATAAACTGCATAACTTCATTTCCGGAATACAAGGTTGGGCGCAGAATGAATTAAGAAGGCAGAATGTGAAGGATCTTCCTTCGGCTATTGCTGCGGCGGATTCGTTAGTTGACTATCGTACTAATCGAACTTCTGAAAATCCTTCTACTTCGAAGCCAAAGAAAAAGGCTGAAAAGAGAAGTGATTGTAGGAAGGAAGGGCACAAGGATGCTGTTGATAAGTGTAAAACGAAAGTTGATAACAATGCTGCCAAGGGCAAAAATGCTGCAAACAACAAAGGTTGTTGGACGTGTGGAGGAGATCACATAGCCAGAAACTGTCCCAATCGTGGAAAAGTAAATGCAATGCTTGCAAGTTCAGAAAAAGGCAACGATGATGATGGATGCGGTGGTGCTGCCTTGGTGAATCCACTTCAGTTGCTAGGTACAATGTCTTTGCTAAATGCTACAGGTGATAGTCCTAAAAACCCCCATGCTCTTTTGATGTATATTGAATTGAAACTTGGGGATAAAACTGTTGTAGCAATGGTTGACACGGGTGCCACGCACACCTTTGTCTCTGCTAGAATTGTACATGAATATGGTTTATCTAATAGCAAATGTCCGACTTACATGAAGACTGTTAATACTAAGGCACAAGCCATTGTAGGCATGGCTTATGATGTGCCTGTTTCGGTGGGAAGTTGGCGTGGTAAGGCAAATCTGATGGTAATTCCGTTAGATGACTTTGATTTGATTCTTGGAATTGATTTTATGAAGAAACATTGTCTTGCTCCAATGCCTCATCTTGATGGTGTGATGATGATGCATGAATCATCACCCGGTTTTATCAAATGTGTCTACCCGCATGGGAAGGGAAAAAAGAAAGACAAGAGTGCTTTGATTTCTGCTATATCAATTGAAAAGGGTTTGAAAAGAGGTGATGAAACCTTTCTTGCTGCAATGATTGAACTCAAGCCCGATGTCAAAGTCGAAGTACCTGATTGTGTTGCTCAAGTCTTGAGTGACTTTGCTGATGTTATGCCCCCTGAATTGCTCAAGTCTTTGCCGCCTCGGAGAGCTATTGATCATAAGATTGAGTTGCTGCCTGGTTCTGTGCCTCCTGCACAATCTCCTTATAGAATGGCCCCAAAAGAGTTAGCTGAATTGCGTAAACAATTGAATGAATTGCTTGATGCAGGTTTGGTTCAGCCGTCAAAAGCTCCGTTTGGTGCCCCTGTTTTATTTCAAAAGAAGCAGGATGGATCATTAAGGATGTGTGTGGATTATCGTGCATTGAACAAAGTGACTATAAAGAACAAGTATCCGGTGCCGCTGGTGCAAGACTTGATGGATAGATTAACAAAAGCTTGCTGGTTCACGAAGCTTGATTTGCGGGCATGTTATTGGCAGGTTCGAATTGCTGAAGGTGATGAAAGTAAGACAACCTGTGTGACGAGATATGGGTCATACGAGTTTCTTGTGATGCCGTTCGGTTTGACAAACGCTCCGGCTACTTTCTGCAATTTGATGAATGATGTGCTTTATGAATATCTTGATGATTTTGTTGTCGTGTACTTAGACGACATTGTGATTTATAGCAGGTCCCTTGAAGAACACATTGAACATTTGAAGTTGGTTTTGTCTAGGCTTAGACAATTTCAGCTTTATGTCAAGATGGAGAAATGCGAATTTGCTAGACAAGAGATTAAGTTCTTAGGACACTTGGTGAGTCAGAACCAAGTGAGGATGGATCCTAAGAAGGTGCAAGCGATCATTGAATGGCAGGTTCCTAAAACTGTCAAGGAGCTGCGTTCGTTTCTCGGTTTGGCAAACTACTATCGCAAGTTCATTGCTGGGTACTCAAAGAAAGCTGTTGCTTTAACTGATTTGTTGAAGAAGAATGTGAAATGGGTGTGGTCTGAGGCATGTGATGATGCTTTCAACAATCTGAAAGAAGCTATTGCATCTGAGCCTATTCTAAGACTGCCAGACTTTGAGTTGCCGTTTGAAGTGCATACTGATGCGTCGGATAAAGCTATTGGGGGTGTTCTTGTGCAAGAAGGTCATCCCGTTGCTTTTGAAAGCCGGAAACTGAATGGTGCAGAACAACGCTATTCAGCACATGAGAAAGAGATGGTTGCTGTGATTCATTGCTTGCAGATTTGGAGAGTTTATTTGCTCGGAACGAAATTCATTGTGCGGACTGATAATGTGGCTAATACTTGCTTCAAGACGCAGAAAAAGCTAAGTGCAAAGCAGGCTAGATGGCAAGAGTTGCTAGCTGAATATGATTTCGTGTGGGAGCACAAACCGGGGAAGCATAATCAAGTGGCTGATGCATTGAGCCGTAAAGAGGTATTTGCTGCGGTTTATTCAATTAGTAGGCTTGAAACTGATTTCCTTGATATGATAAAACTCTGTGCAATCAATGATCCTTGGTACGTGAAAGTAATGAATCAAGTGAAAGACGGAACGGTGAGGCGCTACTGGATTGAGGACAATCTGCTCCATTTCAAAGGGGGGAGAATTGTCGTGCCTCAGGGTGGTGGACTGCGTCGTGACCTTATGAAAGAGGCGCATGATACTACTTGGGCAGGTCATCCCGGCGTGGAGAGAATGTTTGCTTTGCTGTCCCGGTCTTATTTCTGGCCTAAGATGGAAGATGACATAGAAGTTTATGTCAAGACTTGTCTAGTGTGCCAATTAGACAAAACTGAAAGAAAGAAGGAAGCTGGTTTGTTGCAGCCGTTGCCTATTCCAGAACGGCCTTGGTTATCAGTTTCCATGGACTTCATAGGTGGGTTTCCTAAAGTTGACGGTATGTCATCGATTATGGTAGTTGTTGACAGATTTTCCAAGTATGCTGTTTTTATTGCTGCTCCCGTCGCATGTCCAAGTGATGTTGCTGCTGAGTTATTTTTCAAGCATGTTGTGAAACATTTTGGCATGCCTAGTGACGTTATAAGTGATAGAGACGCTCGGTTTACAGGCAGGTTTTGGACTTCGTTGTTTAACATGATGGGTACAGATTTGAAGTTCTCTACAGCGAATCACCCACAAACAGACGGCCAAACTGAACGTATCAATCATCTGCTTGAGGAATATCTTCGTCACTATGTGACTGCTAGCCAACGAAACTGGGTGGAATTGCTTGATTGTGCACAGTTTTGTTACAATCTGCACAAGTCAAGTGCAACAGAGATGAGCCTGTTTGAGCTTGTTCTTGGCAGGCAGCATTTGTCGCCGCTTGATGTAGCAAAACAGAAAACAGGAGGAAAATATCCAGCAGCTTACAGGTATGCACGTGACCGGACTGAGCTAATTGCTGAAGCTCAAGATAGCTTAAGGAAAGCCCAGAAAAGAATGAAGAAGTATGCAGATTTGAAGAGGCGAGCTGTTGACTACAATGTTGGAGACATGGTATTGCTGAAGTTGACGCCTCAAATCTGGAAGAAAATTGAAAGTAAAACACGTCATCGGGGTCTGATTCCAAAATATGATGGTCCCTTTGAGGTGGTGCAGAAAGTCGGAGAGGTTGCCTACAAATTACGGCTACCTTAACGGTTGAAAGTACATCCTACTTTCCATGTGAGTTTTCGCCCTATCATGAAGATGCTAAAGATCCAAACAGACACAAGATCAAGAGAGCGCCGCCTGTGGTGCGCACACAGTTTGACGCTCAAATTGAGAAGATCTTAGATCATCGGGTCCTTGGTATGTCTAAGAAAAATAGGCGCACAGAATTTTTGATTCAATGGAAAGGCAGGGCTGAAACGGATAAAACTTGGGAGAAGAGTACTTCTTTGTGGCAGTTAGAAGATCAGCTTGAGGACTACTTGAAATCAGCCTCGACGAGGACGTCGAGTTCAGCTAGTGGGGGTGGTTTGTTAGCCCCTCGGTTTGGAACATGATAGACGTCGGCTGTTGGCTATGCTAAGGTTTTGATATGTTGCACCTTGGCATAGGCAGATTGTTGGAAGCAATGTATAAGTCGTTCGGTGTGGGCTTGACATCGTGTGTCTAAGTGTGCTGGCTTGGCACTTGGGCAAGACGGCTAAGCGGGTGTCTTGAGGATGGCAAGACAGCCTTGCTTGTGTGGGCAAAGTGTGGACTTAGAGTGGGCAACGACAAGGAACGATAGGCATTGCAGGTTGGCTAAGTAAGCTGCACGTGAGTGGCACGTGATGGGCTGACATGGCACCCAAAATGGGGCATGTCAGCAGCTGATTGTCTAAGTGTGAAGCTGAGTTGCTGAACGGATGACACAAGGCGTGCAAGGCACGTGAGCAGCTGATTCAGGAACAAGCAGGCCGATTTTTAGGCAGTCATGGGCCAAAACGTGGCTGACTTGGCAAGGCAACTGCCTGGGCATGTGCCAGGCATGCCTGTTTCGTTTGTAACTGCCCCAATCTGTCCCCCTTTGTATTTAAGCATTGTAAAACGTTGGTTAAGGCATTCAGATTATATTGTGAGCCTTTGACAATGAAAATCCCTTTGTATTATTGAGTGAAGTAATAATATTGAAGGTTGGGCATTGCCCGTATATGCTTGTCTCGTCCCTTCCGTTTGTCCCTGTGATTCTGATTGTGTGTGTGTTTGTTTACATTGCTAACGTTAGGCAAACATAGGTCTGAACGTTAGGCAAGAAGTAGGCTGAAGTCATAAGAGTTTGTGGCTGCCGTGCAGCGTTTGATTTGAGAAAAATCGACCCTGTAACACCTACCATCGTAGCATTTGAGAGAGATGCCGGCTTAAGGTCGGCCAAACTGGTTGAGAAGAAAAAATGTCTAGGTAGAACTTAAAAGAATATGTTGTGCTTAATAATATTGCAAAAATCTCTAGTTCCAGTTGCATTACTAATGGATCTTATATTTCTGTGAGTTCTTTTTTCTTTTTCCTAGAGGGAATCACGTAACTCCTACTCTCACTCTGGAGGTCAATAGGTGAGTCATTAATTGTTGGAGCAAGATAGTACAAGTTGCACAGCAAAGCATAACTACACAATATATAAAGCTACCTCTAATAAGTAGGCGGAATATCTCTCAATTACAATAATGTACAAAATTTGAACTAGCAAAATTGAATAGCCTTGAACTAATAATAATCACTATCTATAGTCCATACTAATTCCGTTTTATTACAAAGTTTATCTATAAATGTCAACACTCGTCCAAATAATTTACAGTATCAGGTCAAAATTACATGTAGTAAAATATCTTTTCATGATTATAAATTTCACTTTTTATGAAAGATTATTCCTGATATGTTTCTTTATGCGCGGCTGGTCTGTATAAATTACATTACTTATTTTGTACTAATAAGAGTCTAAGAGCATTAGATATGAGATGAATTTTCTAATCGTACATTTGCTACTAGTAATTGACAAATCTTTGAAATTGATTAAGTTGTTTGAATTGCATGTTTGATGAAGTGAGAGGACAAGATATATACTTAGTGGGGCTTCCACTTCTTGAACAAAAAAGGTCACGTTAAGGCATGCAAAAATCTTTATCAATTAGGACAATTCATTTGTACCCCATGATGATCATAAAGTCCACAAAAAGAAAGACTAATTGTTTGCAGCATTTTCTACATCTTGGATTTTGAATAAGGATGGTCGAAATTGGATGCTTAGTGATGGTGGTATGAGGAATGTGTATCTCTGAAAATAATTTGCTCTTAATTTTTTTTACTACGTTATCTCTTATAATTAGCATAAGAATGTGTTAAAGAGCTATGGTAACTTTATTTAATTCCTTAAAGAATAAGCAGAAGAAAAGAAAAGTAATATCTATCACTCTAAGTTTGAAATTTTGTCACTGATAATCTGAGTGACTTTAAAATGTTAGCCATTTCAGAAAATGGTCTATACGTACGGACATCTCAAGAAGTAAATATTCCTGGCAAACATTTGATGATTTTCGGCGAGATTTATTTATTTCATATTTGATAGTATAATTTTTTATTCTGAGATTGCTTATATTAAAATAGTGGTAATGTTATTTTTATGCCATGTACCCTTTGTATAATACTCCCTTCAATCTACTTTATGTGTCATAGTTTGACTCGGCACAAAGTTTAAGAAATAAAGTAAGACTTTTGAAACTTGTGGTGTAAAATAAAGCAAAGATGTTTGTGTAGTTGTAAATCATTTCAGTAATGACAAAACTGTAATTTTGAAGTTAAATTGTTACCAAATTTAGAATGCTGCCATTTTTTTTTGGAACAGACGAATAAGGAAATGCTGCCACATAAATTGAAACGGAGGGGATAGTAACCATTTATGGATTGGGATAAAATAAAAAATGACAGGTTTCCCTTCACCAAAAGTTTTATCCCAAAGTCTTTAAGGAAATACAAAGTTAAAATTATAAATTAAAGTGTATCTCCCAATTTGTCTAGTTTATCAAACACATATTTGTAGCTTTTATATTGTTTTAGCTACCAATATTCGCACGCCCAACAAATCTCAAAGTATACATATGCTTGATGAAAAGAACTTATCATGATCTGTTTTTATCATTTTTATTATTATATGAATAATTGTAACCTTATGTCACTGTCACAACCAAACCAGAAAAGAACAGTTCCCTTTTGCAGTAAACTTTCAAGCATTCTAATTGTCCTAAAAACAACAGTTTTTTACTTGAAGGACGACGTTTCTTAGTTAACTGATAAAAACATATGCTCTTCTTGCCAATAATGGGGAAACTGGATAATTCCCTTTTGCATATTTGATTAGACACCAATAAGAGAAAATATTTCTTTTCATGACTCATCTCATTTTATAGTAGTCTCCTCTGATTGACGTCCCCCCTTTTAGGTCTGGGTCCGGAGTTTGTCCATTACATTTTTGTCCAATATTGCTCAATGCATTATTAGATTCACGCCATGTGTCCTATCAAACATTTAATGGTTGAGATGTCTATGTGCAATATATAATTAAATGACAACACAATTTTTATAAGAAAAATAATTTAAAAAAATGCTCAAACTGACATCTGCCGTTTATAAAACGTCAATATTAGCCGTTTTTTGTGCTAGTAGGCCTCATAAACAACTAAATGTTTCAGCGAGAATTTAGACATTCTCTAATTGTTCTATTTTTTTAAAAAAAAATTGTGAATCTTTGTGAACATTAATTTACAAATAACATACTAAATGATATAAAATGTACGGATTTCATATATTTGTGTCATAAGGATTTAAAGTCACTTTGAGTATTTTTTTTAATTTTTTTACAAAATTATGCTGCCATTTAATTATATATTGCACAAAAATATCTCAACCATTAGATGATTGATAAGACACATGGCGTGAATCCAATAATGCATTGAACAATATTGGACAAAAAAGTAATGGACAAAATCCGGACCCGTACAAAACACCATTATTTGACACCAAGTCTTACATCTGACAGGTAATTTTTCATCTTATAAGCTACTAATATTTTAGTGCGGAGTTAGATGGATCTCTCAGAATAAAGTGCAATTTACAACTGAATATGCCAAACGCAGTGGCGGACCCAGCATTTAAGAGGAATGAGTGCTTAATGAAGATAAAAAAATATTAACACCAGACAGGATTGAACTCTAGACCCAAGGTGCTGAGACATTAGCTTTCAAGCACCAATTGCACTAGATAGTCAGTTTGTTTTATTAGTGCTAACACATCAATATACCTTATTTATACAAAAATTTCTATATAAATTTATATGTTCCGAGTCGCGGTAATGGATGCTCGAGCACCCACAACCCTCCATGTGGGTCCGCCCCTGGCCAAACGGGGTACACTTAAGTGATTTGTTTGTCTTTTGCCTCTCAACTATTGAGTATATATTCGTGCAGATCTATTAGATCCTAAAGGACCATTTGGTTGGAGTAATACGGGATTATAATTATAGAATAAACTTAGAGATTAGTTTATAGTTGGAGGAATAAGGTGAAATATTTCAAAAAATAAGATTATGATTCAGAGATTATCTATCCCATATATCATATACGATTATGATTATTTTAGAAATATAAACTCAGGGATTATTATTCTGGGATAACCCACTCGCTACTAGAGAACCCCTAATATTTTTTGGAAGGAAACTTCAGTTTATAGATGGATCACTTCTTGCAGATCAACTCCAAGTAATTGATGATTTTGGAGGAAGAAAAAAAAAAGAAAGAATAGGATAAAACTTACGGTTAAATTGTCGCATTAGTTATATCATGGTAAAATATTGACATATATTGTGTAACGGTGTTTACATGAGGGATTGAATCATGCTAATGTTGCATTGAAAAAAAAAAAGTTCAATGGTAGTATGTATGTGTAAAGGCCCCTCCAAGTATAAATATCTTGGTGTTGTTACTATGATAAGTGTGGGAAATCGATAACATATACTCAATGATTGAATGATCTCTGACCAGCATAAACTTTACGCCAAATATATACTCCCTCCGTTTCAAAATGGTTGTCATAGTTCGGATTTCGAGAGTCAAACGAGTTTAACTTTGACCGTAATATTTGCATATGTCTTTTAAATATTTTGAATTATTAATTATTGTGACTTATAGTACTTTTTATTTAGTTTCTAAATATATAAATATCGTTACAAAAAACTTAAAGATTATATGTTTAAATTCACAGTCAAAATGAATTCGTTTGACTCTCGAAATCCGAACTATGACAACCATTTTGGAACGGAAGGAGTACAAATGTTCTAACCTAACCACATTACTACTCTATATGAATTGTTCATTTCTTTTATTAATTAATTCGCTCATACTTTGCGTATATATTTTCTCATACTTGTAATGATATATTTGGCTTTGAAACCTTGATTGAATTTCCTGTCAGTAACATATACTCCATACTTGATTAGTGAATGAATAAGTTTTCAATATTAATATATATAGATAGGAGAATCTTTGACGTGGCCTCTTAATAATCATACACAATATTAGCTTGAGAATAGTTAAGAAAGTAATAAGCACCACAAATACTAGATGTTTAGATGTAAATGAAATCCATGATTATAATACTCCATGTTTGGCCAAATATATAGATTTGAGAATGATTATCCAAAAATAATTGGTAGTTGACAAGATCCTTGAAAATGATTGAGTTGCTTTGAAATATTTTGAGAAAAAAGTGAGAAGATGAGATTGAAGATAAGGTGACAAAGATCTAAATGTGGGCTTCCACTACTCCCCAAGATCAAAAATGAAGAATAAAAAGTCAGGATAACGCATCAGTCATTATTAGTAGTGCAATTCAAATGTCTTGACTCTCCCATGAACTGATAAAATTCCATTAAAAGAAAGTCTAATTGTCTGCACCATTTTCTAAATTTTGGTTCTTGAATACATGAATTACGTACACACACAACCAAGAAAAGGGAAGGTGAAATGAAAGCTCAATGATGATCTTAACTTTGAATAAGTTTTGTATACGCAACTCTTGTGACAAATAGAAAAGGAGCTCCAATGTTTACTATAGGTGTCACTCAATTTGAGACGAAATTGAAGACAATTTCACCTAGAAAAGGAGCTCTAAGGAAATAATGTTTTTATTGAAGCATGAGATAAATGTGTATCAGTGTATGTTTTATGGTTCTTCATTCCATAAATGAAAATAGAGATGTGGACAGTGTCAATTCATGTAACCGATTAATTAATATGCTTACGCTACTAAAAAAAACTGCTTTTTTCGACTACTACCTATCGACCGAAAATCGATCGAAATTTTGGTTCGACCGATTTTCGGTCGATAGGTTAAATTTTGTTGGGCCTGTCGACCAAATTTCGGTCGATGGTGCGGTCAGAAGCCCCGTTTTTAATTGGGGCAGACCACCATTTCGGCTCACTTTGTTTCTTCACCCAAAATCATAAAACACCATTTTTAAACCCTCCCCAAGCTCCATACTCGAAATCCACCATAACCCACCCCCAAAATCAAAAATCAAACACATTCTACCCTCCTAAACACTACATATAACAAGAAATTCAAGGTAAATTCTTAATTTTAGGGTTATTTTAATTACTTTCTAAAACTTAAACCTTAACTTTTTGTCTCAATTTTTTTTTGTAGTTTTGAAGCATACAACTAGTGAGGAATCATTATTAGGTGCTTTTGGGGCACAAATCAACCACGAGGTAAGGTTTTTTTTTTATTAAATCCGAATTTAATTATGTATTTAATTATTTTTTAACTTTGGCCTATAATATTGCATAGGTAGTTAATTATTAGTTAGCAAACTTTATTGTAGTTATTGTTCGTGTTGAAGAACTTGTTTGGTGTTGTTAGCTATTACAAAGTTAGGTTTGTGTTGTTTGGGATTATATTGTTGTAGTTGTTGGTGATTGTTGGAATTGTTTGGTTGTGTTGTTTGGAATGTTGGGGATTATATTGTTGTAGTTGTTTGGAATTGTTTGGTAGTGTTGTTGCCTTGGTGTTGTTAGCTATTATAAACTTGAATTGCTTTGATAATAGTAATTAATAGGGTGTTATTAGAAAATATTGTTTCTTTGGGGCATTTCATCAAACAAGTTGCATGCATTAACAAACCCGACGACGTTAATCTTGCTATAGTGATTACAAAAAAGTGGCAAACTATTATAAAAAATCATACATATTGTTTCTCAATCTTGCAATGTTTGTGTAGATATGGACATTAATCGACGTCGTCTGTGGATGGATAATAGAAACTTTCCCGAGCGGCGGGGGTTGAGGCCTTCGTTTGTAGCGGGTGTTATGGAATTTCTTGATATCGCCCGCAACACAGACGATTATTTAAGGCATGGCAAAATTAGGTGTCCATGTGAAAAATGCGAATGTGTAAAGATTCAAGATTTGGAGAATGTCGAGTTACATTTGTATAAGAAGGGGTTTATGCCAAATTATTACATTTGGTATAATCATGGAGAGCCTTGGGACTTGCAGCAGCAACTTCAAAATGTTAAAAATATTCATGGCGCTAGGAGTTCTCCGGTTGTGGAACCAGACCAAGCAGCCGGGTATAGAATGGAAGATATGGTGAATGATGCTTTTGGGATGTACCCGGCTAATGATCCCCTTCAGCCGGATACATCACAGCCAAACATCGAGCACATTCCCAATGCCGAGGCAAATCAGTTCTATGAACGGTTGGAGGAAACAAGTCGTCCATTTTATGAGGGCTTGGTGCATTCCCAGTTGTCGGTTGCTGTTAGATTGATGAGTATCAAATCAGATTTTAGTATATCTCAAGCTGCCATGGATTCCATCATTGCCCTTATGAATGAACGAAATCCGACAAATATGGCCTTACCAACTACTTATTACTACACTAAGAAGTTGGTTTCCTCGTTGGGGCTTTCTGCCGAGAAGATTCATTGTTGTGTTAACGGCTGCATGTTGTATTATAAGGATGATGCAGGCCTGCAGACATGTAGATTTTGTGAGGAGCCTCGGTACAAGCTTGAGCCAGATCCTAAAAAGAAGCCGAAGCCTGTTACGTGGATGCATTACTTGCCCCTTATACCACGGCTAAAAAGGTTGTATGCTTCGATGAGTTCTGCTCCACACATGAGATGGCATCATGACCGTACCAAGCAGCCAGGTATTCTATCCCATCCATCTGATGGGGAGGCATGGAAACACTTTGATCAAGTGTATCCGGCATTTGCTAGTGAGCCAAGGAATGTAAGGTTGGGATACTCCCGAATTTCAGAAGAAGAGCGAACAAGGGAAGAAAGCGCGGGCATCAAGTAAGGGTGGATCGCTGCATACCGGTGGCGCAGTTAGCGCTGCGACGCAGAAGATGCGCTTGGTAAAGTAATTTAATTTATAAGAATTACTATAATAGTTTATTTTTTATCTAACTTGTTCTCTTCTTTAATTTGTAGGAAAAGCAAGAAAATCGGACTATTTCACTCTCTGAAATGCACAAGATCCGCCATATCAAGAAAGATAAAAAGGGCGGAGAAACATGGGTCGAGCCCCGCGCACAAGAGACCTGGGTAAGTAATTAAATTCAAACTAAAGTCGCGCCAATCCTTCAACTTTAAAACTTCATAGTTGTACCGTTGATATATTTCTGTTTTTCAGGAAAGAGCTACAAAGGCCGTTGAGGACTGGACCGCGACTCAACAATCTGAATGCGGAAGCAGTACCCCAGCACCGCTAACGCTCGAGCAAGAAACCAATTTATGGTTGGAAGCGGTCGGAGGGGTGAAGAAGGGGTCCGCATATGGCCTTGCAACTCTGTATTCATCTGGCAAGCATAAATCGAACTATTTCGGCTCGTGTTCAACTGCTCCTCCAAGCTCTGCTACTTCTACAGAAATGACTCGGATGCAAGCGGAGATCGAAGACCTGAAAAGACAAAATGAAGCTATGCGCTTAGCACAGGAGGCTCATCAAAGAGAAATGCATGAAATGTTGCAACAAATCCTCATTAACCAAAAAAAAGGCAAAGGAAAGCGTGATAGTTCGGGAAAGGGAAAGAGCAAGAGCAGACGTTGCCACCATTCACCGTCCGAGTCTGATGCCGGGTCTAGTTCGGCTTCTAGCCAGTAGTAGTGATTGTTGAACTTTAAACTGTTTGTTAAGTTTGTTGGAATATTGTAACACTTGAACTAATGTTGAAAGACTCCTTTCTATTGTTTGGCTTTGTTAGCCTTGTTTGAATATCGTTTATGAATGTGTTTTGTCTGGTTTTTCTGCGTGTTGCTGAATTTACAGGTGGTGTAGGGCTAATTTCAGCTTTTATGTTGCAGGTTTTTACAGGTTTTCGACCGACTTTCGGTCGAAAGTTGGTCAAAAAATATTACCTGCTTTTCGACCGAATTTCGGTCGAAAGTATGTTCGACCGAATTTCGGTCGAAGGGTGATTTTCGACCATAATTGGGTCGACCACCACAATCGGTCGAAATACGGTCGATAGGTCGACCGCATTTCGACCGATTGGGCGGTCGAAAAAGGCAGTTTTTTTAGTAGTGTTAGGCACTTAGGCGTAGCGATGCTGGAGTATCTAAGTTAATTATGCTCCATCTTTTGTTATGGTTGAACTATACCTGTCAATCGGGCCAGGACAGGCCCGGATCGGCCCGTTAAGAGTAGGCTCACCGGTTCCAGTACCGGTCCGGTCCGAATCGGTCTTTTTTTCAAAAAATTGAAGCCCGGCTCGGCCCTTAGCCCATTAAGACCGGTCCGTTCTGGTTTTTTTTCTTCTTTTTTCTTTTTCATATTTTAGCTAAGCCTATCACTTTGTACTTGCAATTGGAAGGACATATAGTCCTATATAAAAAGAGAAGGAAGGTGAAAGCAGGAAAGAAAGGATAAAACATTTTGAGAATCATATACTTTGACTCATTGATGGAAACCAAGTTTAATCACTATGTTAGTTTGATGCACTACTCATGAAGTAAAAGATAACTGTTATTATTTTAAGTATGTACTATCTCATCATTACTATAGTACACTTAGTCAAATAGATACAACTTCAATACTACAACTCAAGGGTGAGAAACTGAGACTATCAAATTTTCTTACAACCAAGAAGATAAGTTGTATAAAATACTTAATTAATATATATTCTTGATTAGCAATGAAAAAAATAGTAAATGAATATGTTCATTCGTTGTACTTAATGAAGCTAAAAATATCTTTGATACTATTGCATATTGAGGGATTCTAAAAGGGACTAAATGCTACATTATACTTTGTATGATTCTTGGCAAAAGCATGTCTCAATTTTCCTCGATATATAGTATAATTTTTCTATGAAAAAATCGGTCCGGTCCGGTCCGGTCCACCGGTGGGCCAAAGACCGGTCTTTTACCGGTCCGGGCTAATCGGTCTGCCCGCAATCCGTTTCCTCCTTGTCCCGGACCGCTTAGAATGAACTGGTCCGGTCCGATCTTTTACCGATCCGGTCCGGTAGCGGGCTAGCCCGGCCCGATTGACATTTATAGGTTGAACTGGATTATGATTCTTCTACTCTGCTCAGGGAGAGAAAGAGGAACTTTTGTAATATTGACTAGTCATGATATATATTAATTATGTTCTCTTTAGGAAAAAAAAAAAGCGATGCTGGAGTATGTTTTTAATGTAACTCTAACTTCTATGCCCATTTTCCTTTTAAATTAAATGTAGTCCATGTCCAAGCTGTCTCACATTTGTACACTCTCCATGATACATCTAACATCAGACGAAGCATCAATCTTTACTTAAATCGTCTACGAAACCGGCAGAAAAAAAAAAAAGAAAAAAAAAGAAGCTTTAACAATCACTCTAAAATTAAGAAGATGGACTAACATTGATTATACATGTATCATAACGCAAGTCATGGCATAGTAATTTTTGTTTTGACCCAACAAATATAAATGGATTTGTCCCGTAGACTACGTACGTGTAGCCAGAAATTAATGAGAGAGGATTAAAAAATTATTAGAATATGACTCTTAGGATTTAAACTTGTGATCTAAAACAATTGAACCACCTGTATCACTACATTAGCATTTTTCCTTGTATTAAGAAGGTTCAATAGTGTAAATGTAAAACAAAAAAGAAAAAAAACTTGTACTTTTACCCATTTGCACAATATACATTATTTTCAACAAAAAAGGCTATAATTTCCTCTTTCAATTCATTTCAATGTGAGTTTCACCTAAGATGCATTGTCCGCCTCTTCTTTAGAAGCTCGCCGGTCTTTCTCCCGCTCTCCGTCGTGAACGTCATAATATTGGACATTGACTACAGATGTTTTCCAGCTTGGAAGACATCTTGTACAAAACAACGGACACATGTTATAGCACGTACTCTTCATTTTGATAATATGACGTAATATTCAGCTTTAGCAGAGTGAAATTAGTTCTCTAAAGTTTGTCTTGTCTTGTCTTGCATGCATTACATTTTACCTCGTTATAAACGTTCACTAATCCTGAGTATTATGGTTGTATATATTGTAGTACATCGATAAAGCATGTATAATTGTATGTGGTAGGATAACAAAGCCTACATGGAGAGAAGGCATAGACATCAAGACAGAACTCATGTGCTCCAAGTATGCTCCCAAAATTGGCAGCCTTTGGTTAATTCAATTTCACCATGCAAAAGACAATTTGAAAAAAAATCATGATGGGTATTGTGCCACGCATCTTATTTCGTGGCCCCTTAAGCTAGAAATAAGTCAATAACTGGCTGAGAAACTTATTGATTTGTTTAATAGAAAGTAAAAACTACTGATATTTTAAGTTGCGCAAAAATTTACTACGTAGTACTCCATATTACAAACCCTTTTTACTTCAAATTGCGAAAAAACAGCTCTTGCGCCCTTCTTCTGGTTCTGTACATTACTAGCTTATTGAGCGGAAGTATTGGCAATACATAGCTTATGGTTATCTACAGAATCATTAAAGACCAATACCAATAAATCGATATTTTATCGATTTTGCATATTAATATACCAATGCAAATAATTTAAATACTGAATGGAACGGACCCACAAACAACCCTAGTTATCCATAAGATTATTTTTTTATTTTCAAACTACTCCTTAATTTGCATATACAATTAAGAACTTGCTTGTGATTTTTTCTGATTTCTCCATGTTTATCCTTTGTACGTCCTAGATTTCCTTCCATATTAATTTCTTCTTGCTCTTTTTTCTTCGTCAAGTTTGAAATTCGGGTAGCTGTAATGTTGCGGTGTTTTTTCATCTTTTACTTCTTTTCTGTGTTAACATGCATACTGAAGATCTTTTTCACATGGGTT
Organism: Petunia x hybrida; assembly: GCA_037355625.1. Taxonomy (NCBI): domain Eukaryota; kingdom Viridiplantae; phylum Streptophyta; class Magnoliopsida; order Solanales; family Solanaceae; genus Petunia; species Petunia x hybrida. The sequence continues at coordinate 868,961 of JBBBVM010001185.1, read as the reverse complement.
TTGAGTTTTGAGTTTTCTTCCTTTATGTTTGGGCAGCATCAGCATGTTCATTGCCTAAAAACGCATGCAGTCTGTGTTATGTCTTTAAAATTCGAAGTAAACCCTTTCTTGTTGGTTTGCATTATGTAAAGGGGTTTTTTCCCATGGCGAAAACATTAGCTATTGTGTGAATACTATGGAAAAAGAAAAATATAAGAGCTTTTGAAAGAGTAGTAGACACTGATTTTATTAATTTGAAGAATTGTTTCTTTAGTGAATAGTGTCATGAATTACTTAACATTGTTCCGCGTAAAATATTTTTTCTTATATATATATATCTGTAAAAGATTTCTTTAACCCAACATTATAGTATGTCCACAATCAGTAATACAAATTATATATCTATAGGGAATTAAAAAAAAAGTAAAGGTTCAAAAACAATATAATGTTGTCTTAGAGAGAAATTAATTTACAAGGCAATAGACTAACACCCTAACTCCCTAAGTGCAAACTTCAAGCGCTATCAAGTATAAGATCTCCTTGATCTAATTTTTCAAACATAATGAGATATACTAATTAGTAGTAATCCTAATTCCTATTATACGTTCGCTTAAGAAGTTTATACCCCGTTGGTTAAATTTCAACAAGAGAATTGGCGAAATTACTTACATCCATTGTCCCATCATAAAATGGTCCAATTTTTCCACGATATTAATACACACGTCAAGTATCCCTCATCAATTGAGGAAATGTTTTTTCTTCACTTTATACGTAAAAAAATTTGTATTTTTAATGGGCTAGTAAAGAACAAGAAAAAACATGTGATTTGAACTGAAAGGCAAAATGCGTCAATTCTCCTCGCTACGTCCTTATAACTGGGGAATAATTGTGTGTTAACACGCCTCAAGTTAATTTTTTGGTACAATTTCTGAAGTCAATTCAGCTAGTACAAGCTTAATAATCACAGTTCAAAACTATGTGCGCTATTAAATCTATGTGCGTTTTTGGTACCCACCTATCAAACCACCAAACATGGGTAACGAAAATCATCAATTGAAAGATGGACGATTCATCATATTCATCTTTTGATCGATTGACATTAAATAAAGAGATGTACCCTTTGTGCTTATTACCATTCTCATATGTTGGCCAAAAAGTGTCTCTACTTTCTATTCAAGGTGGTAGACATGAGTTAGACAACTTTATGTACCAAACTCTTGATTAGGATATCATCATTTGATTTAGCCCTCTTCTTTTTGTTTGCATTAATATTTTCTCGTCTTGTGGAATCTTTTATTTTTATTTTTTATGAGGACTTCAGGAAACAACTTTTTCATCCTGGTGAGGATACGATCTGCGTACATTTTACTTTCCCTAGATCCTTGTGGAATTTCTTTTTGAGAAAACAAAGACAATTTACTTTCTTTATCCCTTGATTATCTATCCATGTGATCGAAACTAGGGGTGCCCGTGGTACGGTACAGTATTTCACATTTCAGTTTGGTAATTTCGGTTTTCGGTTTTCGGTTTTTAAAAATGTCATACCATTACCATACCAAACTAATTCGGTATGGTTCGGTATTTTCAACTTCGACTTACATATAATAGATATATATGTTGCAAAGAAATGCGAAAGGAACTAAGAAACTTCATCTGGGAATTAACAATAAACCTTCACAGTGCATTAGCGCAAAATACAAAAATACCACAAAACATGTAGCAAAGCTCCAATGTACAAATAACACTAGCCGAAATCTAATTAAACCAACTTTACTACACAAGCTTACACAAAAAATTTCATTATTGAAACTTTAATTCTACTTATGATAAGCTAATATATTTTTTACACAAAAAACAATAAGCTTTTGAGTTTAGACGGTGCTTGGAAGACAACTCTCTAGTAAAGAATTAAAGTAGATTTGATGGTATTGATACTATTTTATTTATAAATATTTATAAGTTTTAATTAAATATATAATCATATCATAAGTTTTAGATATTCTATTTAGAATTTTATTAGCTCATATTTAGATTAATTAAGTTATTATGATTTATATAAATATAATATATATAATTTGTATATGTAATTAAGTATTTCGGTATTTTCAGTATTTCGGTATTTTCTTTATTGACACCGAATACTGTACCAAATACTAAAATTTTTAAAATTTCACATCAAATACCGTACCAAATAGCAAAATACTGTTACCAAAGTAAAAAATATTTTGGTTCGGTATGCTAATTCGGTATTTACCATACTATGGGCAGCCCTAATCAAAACATCTCTTTTCTTTCGTTTATTACGAATTCTTTTTTTAAAAATAAAAAAAAATATCTAGCAGTGCATGTGTCTCACCTTCTTAAGTTATGTGGTCTTCTAAGGGTAATTATATAAAGTACGAAAAACTTAAATATATACTACTTAATAAAATATGCTAAATTTAGTAGGTAATTGTTAATAAGATATTCTGCCTAATTCAACGCAATTTTTACAACTTTCAGTAATTAAAATAATTTAACTCCCCGAATTTTAATCTGACATGATAGTTTCTTTATAAATCAACCTATTCCTTAATATCTTCTTCCACTGTTATTAATGTAATAATGCAATAGTTAGTCTAATATTTCAACTTATATATATTTATTCATTATGGGAATATTGCTTCACTTTCTATTAGGTTGATTCGACTATTCGACTAACAGCTTCATTTTTCTCCTTTCTATGCGCTATCACCATGCATGGGCTATATCGATCAACTTAATCGATACTTCATCAATCATTACACAATTGATAGAAGTAAAGATCGACAATTCATCAATTTCTATTATAATAATTAATTTATTCAGGATTATTATTCACCATACTCATATCATTGGCGGAACAGTATCTGACCAAATTTCAAAATTTCCATCACACAAGTTGATGGGTTATAGTAACAACAAATATCATTACACTTATGTCAATGTCACCCCTTGTTATATACTTAGATGTGATCATGTTTTTTTATGTTATCAATTCATTATGTTAAAATTATATACAATGTGATTTAAAATGTATTTTTAGACGAGTTTCGGGATGAGGCATACCTAAAATATTTAGGACGACTTAGAGAGAAAGTAACTAAAGTCGTAAACCCCACTATTTAGCAAGCCTAGGTGTTAGGGTTAGTTTCTGTCTTGTTACAATTTAACGGATGCATTTCTAATAATGATAGCATAATTTTCTTATTTGTCGTTAAAAAGAAAGACACAATTTTAAATTTTAAAATAATTTAACTTTGAACTTACTATTTTACTCTAATAAGATGCTTTATAGCTATATATTTGTCTATAGTTTATTTTAGATCACAAGTTTCAAAATTTTTTTCTCATTTTTTATACTCTAATTCAAGTCAAAGTATGTCATTCTTTGTGGAACAAAGGTGGGAGTATCATTTAATCAAAATAGATCATACCAACCTATTATAATCTTAAATAGTGTCACTTAAACCTTGTACATGACATAGATCATGTTGCGTACAACGAGGTGACTCATTCATGACAAGGAGCCATCGATATTGAATTTTTGTTGCATTCAACAACGACGTGTTTCCTTTCCTTTCTTTTTTCTTTTGTTTATATTGGTTTTGTTTTGGAAAAAAAAAAAAGGATTACTGAAAAGAGTAAGATTTCACGTGAGGGGAAAGTGTCAGTCATAGTGAGCTCGTGAATTTTACTTTTTTTTCATTTTCTACTACAGTAATACTCTTATCCAGTTTTATATGTATAACCACCACTCATATAGTAATACATTCTTTTACTTGCATTTCTAAAAAATATTCTGGGAGGACATGTTGGTTCATGAATAGGAAAAAGGAAAACGAGATCTATCCTGCAGTTAATTAAGATGTTTTAGGAAATATTGCGGTTAGTTGTATATGCTCTTTTGAAAGTAGTACTAATATTTCTTAAAATCTTGATTCTTTTATTATCATTGGATGTTCAATACCATCGGTCTGACTAATCTGAATTAGTACCGATAAGTTGAATTAGTGAGCTCGTGAATGTTACTACTTACTTCCTATAGAAGTTCTCCAACAATTCCACCAGGACCACCACATTCGTTCGTGCCTTGGTGGTCCTAAATCTAGATTTCAAGATCGGGTTAATTTGATGTATTCCAAAACGAAAGTAACTGAGAATAATATGTTGAGATATGCTAACTACATAAGTAGTGCGTACATACTATTCCATGCAGCTAGGTTTACTTAAGTCTCAGCTTTTGGATAGTTTTTAAAAAAGAACTGATAATTTGGACAACAAATAATTTTTATTCAAACAACCATTTCCATAATCTTTTAAAATATATTTCTCCCAGAAAATTCCAGCTCCAGAAGATTAAATTTGTGAAAAAAGTGACACGTTTCAGATTCAAGCTACACTATCATGAGCTCTTTTAAAGAGGTAAAAAGAAAGATGAGAATCTGCACGCAGGGGAAAATCCATTCAACTTTTAGAAAGAACCGAGAAATATATTCCATTCATCTTTTAAAAAGGAATTCAATCCACTCTTCTTTTTTTCCTTAACCCCAAAAGACGTTTTTCTTTTTATAAAATTTCTATCCGTTATAATAAGCTAAGCCACCACTATAATGATAAATAATACCCCCCACCCGGTTACTTTATTTGATGTTTTGGCTATTTTCATATTTAAGTCTTTTATTAGCAAGGATAACATTGAAAAAAAAAAATCATACCTAATTCATATATAGTTTATGAAAAAATCAAATATTGCGGATCAAGAAAAAAGGACAAAAACATCAAATAAAGTGGATTGGAGGGGAGTAACCACAAATGAGTCCGGGAAGATGGATGAAGTTTACAGTAATGGAGAAACTCATAATAAGAAACATAATTGAACCAATTAAGTATCAAGTTGTTATATAAAAAAGATAGATATACTCCTAATAAAAGCAGAAGTTTGATTTGATAGCAAGTAGTGGTATAAGTTGATTGTTTTGCATTATTGACAGAAAAAGGGCCAAAAAGTTGAATCTTTTTAAGGTAATTATATCGGTGTGGAATGATTCAAGGTATAAACCAGCCCAAATATTGATGTACTTTCCTAATACAAAGTGACTGATTAGAATAGAAGGCTGATAATTAGCATATAATAAGATGACTTTCTCTGAAAAAGCAAAAAACTTAAAGTAGCTAGAATCCGAAGAATATTTTTATGTTAAGAGCAGTGAAATTTGAAGCATAAATTCCAAAAATATTTTATGTCACTCCACGTTACTAGTTGGAGTATAATATATGGTTTATTATACATTGTGATTATCACGTGACAAAAACATTCTCTATGACAAAATCTAGTATCAGAAAAAAAAAACTAATTTCTAACTAAAAGTAGTAGAACTCTTTGATGTGCTTATTTAAATAAAAATTAGATTCATGCAATAATTCAAATGAAAGCAATATTCTTCAAGCTTTTGATGAATATCATATTTCTATTTTACATGTTTGAAACTTCAATATAAGTGTATTTGAAAGCATGCAAAGGACACTTTAAGTTAAATTTTGTGCATTATCAATTTACATAATTTTTTATCTAGAAGTCACTCAAAAAAATAAAAAAATACTACAACAACAACAACAACAATATACTACCTAATTAAATTCTATAAGTAATTTTGAGGAAATTGAGATGTGCGCATACCTTACACCTACATTTAAGATAGAGAATCTATATCGATAACATGAAAAATAAGGTAAATACAACAGATAAATATGAATTGATAACTGTAAAAATTATATAGACAATCAGTACACAAAACTAATTAAAACCTACTTTAATAGGGGCAATTCAAAAATCAAATACCGGGTGAGAAATAAATAAAGAAGAAAAGAAAAGAAAAAGAGAGTTAATTAGTATTTGACCAATGAAAAGCAAAGTAGTTAAATGTATAATTCAATGGTCACCAACAGCAGTTAACAACAAAACACAAACACAAAGGCAACTCCACAAACTGCACTTCAACACCCCCCCGCGCCACTCCTCTCTCTCTCTTCTTCAATTCTTAACACCCCCTCCCCCCCACCCCCACCCCCACCCTCTGTTGTTTCTTTCTGCACAGCTAGATACAATCAAGAAAGCAACCTTATAGGGAAAACAAACTAAGTTACATAAAAAAGAATCATTATATTATGAGCTACTCTTCTTCATTTCCCAAGAGATATTAGGTAGTTGTAGTAGTACTTATTATATACAATTCTTGTATATTTAATTGAAACTTGCAGCTTTTTTAACATGCATTTTATCCATACATGTTCATGCATCATGTAGAATAAGTTAAGAACTTTCTTACAGCTTTTCTCCACGTTTATCCATTAGTCTTTCTTCTTTTTCTTTGGTCAAGTTTGAAACTTCAGGTATTCTTGGAATTGTGATGTTTTTGTCTTTTTTATATGTTAAATATATTGAAGATCTTGTTTTCGTATTTTCTGTTGTTTCCGAGGGTCGAAACAGCCTCTCTACCTCACTCAAATAAGATCTGCATACAACTCATCCTCCATAAAATCCCACTTGTAGGCTCATACTGGGCTTGTCGTCGTCATCGTTGTTGTTCTTATTATGTTGGTTATTTCCTATACTTAAAGCTGAAAGCATACTCTTTACCTCTTTCATTTTCCTTGGTTAGCTTTATCTTGTGTGTTTTTTCCTTTGATTTTCCAAACCCGTTTTCAAAATTGTTTTCTTGAGTCTCTTCGGAAACATCTTTTTATCCCACTCGAGATAGGAATAAGGTCTGCGTACATCTCACACTTCTAATACGCCATTTGTGGGATCATACATGAAACATGATATGCTGTTGTTGTTGTATACTGTTCAAGATAAAGCTTTGATCTTTTATTTAGCTCCTATCTATTCTGAAACTTATATTATCTTGAGGTTTCATTAAATTAGATGCACTTATAAGGTTTAAGTGGGGTTTTTTTCTAAAGATTGCTTTATTATTTTATTTTAATAACTACTATTGAGCAATGATCTAAAAGTTATGGTTAAGAGATGTAAATATGACATTTTGGTGTCTGCAGATTCATTTGATATGTGTTGATAAGTGACAGTTTTGGAGGTTTCTAATTTGGCTCACTGAAAAGGATGCCATTTTAGAAATGATTTGCACTGAGAATGAATTATTGGATTGGAAAGATTTTCCAAAGGGACTTAAAGTCCTTCTTCTTGATGAAGATAGCAATTCTGCTGCAGAAATGAGATCAAGGCTTGAGAAAATGGACTACATAGGTAACTTTGTAACCCCCCCCCCCCCCCCCCCCCCCCTCTTTCATCAGTTAGGTGCAAAAGTTCTTGGTCGATAATAAAAACTTGAATTATGTTTTCATGTTAATTGTGTATTATATTCTTTAGTAGTATGTTTCTTTTTTGATATCTCCTTCTAGTTTTAGGTTTCATATGGAAATTTTGCATTTATTACTGAGAGTAAATAGAGTGATCTGTTGTATTTTAAGATGAAAAGCATTAAAGTGATTGATGATTCTTACTTTTACCTTTTCCTGAAATGATGCAGAGGTCCCTTTACAGAATAATACTGTAGCAATTATACTTTCTTTCTATGGTTCTTGAAAGACTATCTTTCTCTGCTGTTTCTACATTTAGCCAATAAGTTGCTTCACATTAGCAAACAATGAGATTTTCACTCAGATTGCTTTGAATGACTGAAGTAAATCTTCTTTTTTAACTGTTGAAAGTAACATGGTTAGCAGAATGTAGCTCCATTGAGGCTTCAATTTATTGTATTACTAGGATGATATTTTTGGTCAAGTACTTAGCTTGCTATTTGTCCAAAATTTGTTGTGACATTTCAAAGTGAAATAAGAAGTTATTTAATGAGTAATTGTGGATTTTACTGAATGACATTAGGAGTGTTCTATGCATTGCGCTGCTTCTTTTGCTTTAAGTTCTTGTTTTAAAGAGGCTATGAATTTGTATTTTTCCGTGAATGTTCCGAAAGTTCATAATGATATCCATGTGTTATAAAACCACTGTGTTATTGCAGTTTACTCGTTCTGCAATGAGAATGAAGCTTTATCGGCAGTCTCGGACAAATCTGAGAGCTTTCATGTTGCCATTGTGGAGGTACTAGTTTTAATTTTTATCCTCTAGAAACATTTTTGCATTATTAATTAAGACCATTCAGCTAGCTTAGTGAAGAAACAGACTGCCAGATAACATGTAAAGGCTATATTTGGTAGTTTTAGGCTATTATTTTACTACAGCTAAAATGCTAGTCATCCCTATTCATTTGTGCTTTGCACTAGTTGATTCTAAAAAGTTGGACATAGGCCAGAATGTCATTCTAAGTGTTGATGAATTTGTCTATTAACTGAAACAGGTATGTGCAGGCAACAGTGATGGGGTTCTCCGATTCCTCGAAAGTGCTAAAGATCTACCAACTATAAGTGAGTGTGTTGCTTATCAAAAAATAGGTGTATTTCAAATAGACCTGATAGAGTTGCAAGTTCAATAATTTAAAATTGTCAGACTTGTAACACAAATAAAATAACTTATTTCTGTATTTTAAATCTCCTGTAAATGACTCCGTGCTTTATAGTTAAATCTTAGTTTTGTTCATTTTGGTTTTTAACTGTTAGTTGTTTAGAACATTTAGGGGGTGAATATTGAACAAGAAGTCTTCTCTAATAGACGCATTATATAGATCACTGAACTTGTGGAACCTTACTTGTCTTCAAAGATTTTGAAATGGTAAACATATCTAATATAATTTTGTTTAATTATGGCAGTGACATCAAATATTCATTCTCTTAGCACAATGATGAAGTGTATAGCGGTGAGATTTTGGGGCTCAAGTTTACATTTGATGCTTTTATTTTCAGTAACTAGGAAAAGCAAAGTTGAATGCATTTATGTTTTGCAGCTTGGTGCAGTTGAGTTCCTCCAGAAACCATTATCAGATGATAAACTTAAAAATATATGGCAACATGTAGTTCGCAAGGTTGTTTCTGAGACTTCACTGGTGCACCTTATGTTCTTTCAAACTGTTACACTTATTATGTGAAGAGGAACATCCTGATCTTATTGGTTGCAGCAGGCCTTCAATGCTGGAGGAAAAGATGTGTCTGAATCGATTAAACGAGTAGAAGAATCTCTCGTCTCCCTGCCACAGCTACAACCTGTAAAGAGTGCCACAGATGACAAAGATCCAAATGAAACAGAGCCTTTTACCTCAGTACCGGAAAATCATAATGAACAGTCACCAGGCTGCGATAAATACCCTGCTCCTTCAACCCCACAATTGAAACAAGGAGTGAGGTCAGTGGATGATGGTGATTGCCAAGATCATACTATCTTCTCAACTGAACAAGATAGTGGGGAGCATGATGGGGACACTAAATCTGTCGAAACTACTTATGACAATTCACTTGTTGAGAATACTTTCCAAACAAGTCCTGGGAAACAAGGAGAGATTACTGTGAAAGTTGAGAATGGCTCATGTCCTCATCAAAAGATGGAGGCTGATATTCCTACCTCTTCACAAAGTAATGACCCTGGCAGTAGTATTAGTCATTCTGCTGAACCTAGTAAAGCATCTGGTCCCCATTGTTCGAGTGGGACTAAAACTAATAAGAAGAAGATGAAGGTAAGATGGAAGAAATGGTATCTGATTCTCATAGAAAAATACCGACAGTAATAATATGTTTTAAAGTTCCATCTATTTGGTCCAAGAATGCTATTAGTCGTTGTCTACTGGCTCCAAACTTAAAACAAGCCTGCTCTCTATCCCATGTTTTAATATTTCATAGTTATGTAAGTTCTTCATGCACTTTTACGTTTGAAGGCCTAAAAACAAGCTTCATGATTGCTTCTCTAAGTCACTGATCATGTGGTCTTTTGATATTTATCTCTTCTTTCTAGGAAAAAGGGATGAGGAGTAGATATATTAGATGGGGTGTTGCGTGTATCTTTCTCCTCTTGAATTAATGAATTTAATCTTTTATGTGTATCATTTTGTCAACGATTCATCAATTATAGTGGAGCTGGAAGGATTCTGCTTATTTCACTTATAAGATAAATGAGGGGCTCATTTTGAGTTTTAACTTCTCACGAAGTGTGTGAATCTGCAACATGGCTATCATTATAGGACTCTAGCTAGAATTATCTTGAAAATTTCTGCCTTATAGTTGACTGAGCAGAGGTTAAATTATCCTGCATTTTCCGGAAGTTTGGATCGCTTGTTTCAAAGAAGAATAAGTTCGCTATCTCTTTTGGATTCAGGTAGATTGGACACCTGAACTACACAAGAAGTTTGTTCAAGCAGTAGAGCAACTTGGTATTGATCAAGCCATCCCTTCTAGAATACTAGAGCTGATGAAAGTGGAGGGTTTAACGAGACATAATGTAGCTAGCCATCTCCAGGTTTGAAGTTCTTTCATATTTTAATCGACCTTCTCTTTTGAGTTATCCAATGCTAAAAAAGTGCAAGTTAAACAAGCCTTTCCCTGCTGTAGGAAAAGGGAGGGATGAAACCTGACCTTTAAATGCAGTAAAAGAAACAAGGAACAATGCTAACATGTTGCTATGTTTAGCAGTGTCTGAAGCAATTTGGTAGACGTACTTTAATGAAAATGTTTTAACATTTGGGAAAATAAAATTGTACTAAATCTTGGCTTTTCAGTCTGTTGGTCAACTTAGATAATTGTGGATATGATCTTTCCATATCCTATGATGGGATATAGTAGAGTAGTTGTGCTGAAATAAAGTTGGACTTATGGAAATATCATTCGCCTTAACTATACTATATCCTTTTATTTTCCAAGCAGAAGTACAGAATGCATCGGAGACAAATTTTGCCTAAGGAAGTGGAAAGAAGGTGGCCTCATCCTCAACCAAGAGATTCAGTACAAAGGAGCTATTATCCTCATAAGCCTATCATGGCCTTTCCACCATATCATTCAAATCATGTGGCCCCAGCTGGTCAATTGTATCCTGCTTGGGTACCACCGGCAAGTTATCCAAACGGTGTACAGGTATGGGGTTCGCCTTACTATCCGGGATGGCAGCCTGCAGATGCTTGGCACTGGAAGCCTCATCCAGGGGTAAATGTTTGTGTCTTTTGCTGAATTATTTCCTTGTAACTTGCCGTCATGACATGCCAATGTCAAATGTTTCACAAACTTTTGACGTCAAAGAATACCACATTGAAAAACTCGTGTTTGTAATTTTGCAGCTGCATGCTGATGCATGGGGATCCCCTGTCATGCCACCATCATATGGATCATATCCACCATATGCTCAGGTGAGTACATTTGCAATAACTCCTCCATTAGATATTTGTGTTCGATTCACCTATGTTCCTGACTAATATTATGTGAGTGCACTTCTTGGATTGAGTTCTTAATAGCGCATGGTTTGAATTATGCAGAATGCTGGAGTTTACCAGCCAAATGGAATGCAGAATAGATATAGTATGCTAGAGAAGTCATTTGATCTTCAACCGGTAAGTTTTTCTCAGTTAGGAATGTTATGGAATCTTCATCTATTTTAGATCCTATTTTCCGACCAACGAATCTGATACTTGCACTAGGAGATTGTTATACTTCCAATCTCTTTGTTTCCTTTGGAACTAGAACGGAAAAGCACGATGTAAAATATTTTTCAGCTTAGCTTTAGAATTCTTGGAAAAATCTCATTTCATAAGCTACCATTTGACTTTGAGGTTCAGTTAACTGGCTCATTTTCTTTTTAGTAACATGTTTACACACTTCTATAACTATTTTTGGCTTCTAGTTCAAATTACGGTGTATAAACTTTTCAGGATTGTGAGTAATCTTATTGTTTGTTAAGATGTTGGTTGTTGGTTTGTGCAGGCAGAGGAGGTGATTGATAAAGTAGTGGGGGAGGCAATAAGCAAACCATGGTTGCCACTTCCATTAGGACTGAAGCCTCCTTCCACTGAGAGTGTATTGGACGAGCTATCGAGACAAGGGATCTCAACCATTCCTCCACAAATTAATGTCTCTCACCGTCGGAGATGAGATGGCAATCATTCTACTCTGTTTTGGGTCCCACACATTTTTTTAATCCAATAACTTGATGGACCCACTCACCATGAGAGAACCCAGTGGCCTGACTCCACCCTGACAAGACAGAGGGTTCTGATTTCTGAAGAATGAATAAATGAGTGGCAGAGAATGAGCCACGTGTATGGCCTTGGTTTAAAGGTAACAAGTTGGGTTAATGTAAATAGTAGACTCCAATATGGTTTGCCCTTTTTTCTAGCCCATTTTGAACATTAGGGCTCTGCTAGAGTGTGCTCCCTGTGATTGCTTTGAAATAATAGAAGGGGTCATTTTTGGGGATGTGCAAATGTGGGGCTATATATTAGTACTACTTGTCTCGAGAACTTTCCAATAATTGACCCAAAAGATAGTATACTTGAGATGGTTTCAATAATCCATAGTGGTGATATGAAATTGTGACCATGATGTGAGACATTTAAGTAGGTAAAATATCATTCTCATTAACTTTATGTTCAAAGTTGCCTAGATGTAACTTCCTACTCCTTGATAACCATCTCATAGTACTGAAATAGTTGCGTTTGTTGGCGGGGTGATCAATATGTCCCTGATAAATATAAGTTTGAAATGCACTTCTTTAGCCTTCTTAATCTGACAGCCAACAGAAAATTGAAAAGGGTGCAACCTAAGCTTGATTTGTCCGAACATTAATTTGACATTAACTAGCTACTTATATATGTATTCATCCAAACAAAGTTTTACTAACATGAATCCGCATGTGCACTAGATAGTTAGCTAGCGCTTGGACATAGATTTGGTTGAAACTTGAAATTTGGGTTTTTGAAGTTGAGTTGAAAAATAGTTTTTGGAACTTGAAGTTTTGTTTGGACATACATCTCACTTGAAAAATAGTAGAAGTTTCGTGAGTGGGAAATTTTTTCTCCCCAAATCTCCCAAATACTACACTGAATCAGAATTTGGTAATTTGAAGTTTTGATTTGCAAATTTTACACAAATCCTATGAACAAACAAAAGATTGAAGTAATATTTCAAATACTACTCCCAAATTCTATGAACCAGGGCCGTGTATAACCATTTTATGTAAAAGCATAAGTGTTAAGAGTGATCAAGAAGAAAGAAACATCAAGGGCAGCACATGTTGTGTTCCTTCCCTACGCCATGACGAGCCATATAACTCCACTAGTACAATATTGCTCGACTCTTTGCTGTCTATCACGGGCTTAAGATGAAGCAGGATTACCCAAGGAAGTTGAAAACTTTAGCACTAGCCCTTGTATGGAAAAAACTGGCAAGGTTCACCATGCCTCCTGATAACTAATTCGACATCTCAATCCTCAATGCGTTGTATTCGACATGTTCTTCTCTTGGACTGTTGATTTGGCTGAGGAGTTGCATATTCCCAGGTTCTGTTTTAAACCATGCAGTTCCTTCACTCACTGTGTCTGGATTTTCTTAAAAGAACATACAGCTCATCATCATCATGATAACAAGAAGGTGGATTTCTTGATCCCTGGCCTAACTCATGAGATCAAAATGAAATTCTCTGGGAGCTTGAGAATTATTAGGGAACACATTAAGGATAGTCATAGAAGCTGAGCATCGTAGCCATGGCATCATTCATAACGCTTGCTCTGAGATAGAACCTGGCTATGTTGAGCTCTATGAAAAGATTAGAGGAAGAAAGGGTTGGCGCGCACTTGTTCCCACCTTTCTAATTATCAACAAATTAGAAAAATTAAAAGCAATAATATCCTCCAACTCCAACATTCTGACCCTTGGAAAGACAGCGGTAATTGTTTGAGTTGGCTTGAAGATCAAGAACATAGCTCTGTCCTATTGGTTTGCTTTCAAAGGATCAACTTAAGGAAATGGAATTAGCTTAGAAAGGAGCCAACTGCCCATTGAATTTGTTACTAATAGTTAAGGAGAATAACAACGTTCAAGAGCTGATGACAACATGATGAACTATAATACTAATAATAGCAAGTGCTTTGTTATCAACGGGTTCACGCTGCAGTTATTGATCCTGAAACATAATAGAGCAATTCGAGGGTTCATGACTCAATTGTGGTTGGAACTCTATACTTGAATCTCTAGCAATGGGTGTACCATTGATCACATGGCCGCCCATATTAATTGCACATTTCTTCTAGTGGTGCAAGACTCCTTGAGATTCTGAAATTTCTGTGCATCTTGTGCTAATTGCAACGTCTAAATTTTCGGTTTTAATGCTAATAATATATGTCTTTCCTGGGAGTACTTCTGTTGTAAATAGTAGAATGCAAGACTATTAGCTTAGTGTGCAAGTTACTTAAGCTTATTAGTTAGTTGATAGTTAGCTGTTAGTTAGCTGTCATTGCTTATTAGTTAGTTGATAGTTAGCTGTTAGTTAGCTGTCATTGCTTATTAGTTAGTTGATAGTTAGCTGTTAGTTAGCTGTCATTATTAGTTAGTTAGTTAGGATTGTGTATATATGCATTACTGGTGATTCAATACAGATCAGAACCTATATTCAAAAATATCTGGCTTCCTACTTCCTCTCTCTACTTTCTCTCTCTTCTCTCTTAGCTCACACATACCCAGTTGCTTCTTAGCTGAGGTTGAGCCAAGATCAATTCAAGACTATAAATTTCTACATGGTATCAGAGCAGGTGACGATGAATTTCCGCTCCTGATTTTCACTCCAAATCAATTTCTCAAAATAATCAAACCTTTAATCAAGTTTTCTGCTCAATTTTTCATCAAATTTCAAGTATCTCTCGATTTTGTTCAACAATGGCAGCAATGGACATTGATCACACTCATCCTTTGTACATTCATCCGTCGGACACTTCTGGTTCAACATTAATCTCGATCCAGCTCACAGGAAGTGAAAATTATGGTCCCTGGAGCAGATCTATGATAATCGCGATATTAGGTAAAGGAAAGTTAGGGTTTATAACTGGAACATACAAAAGGGAAGCTTTTGATGAAGCTTTACATGAACAATGGGAAAGGTGTGATGCAATTGTGCATTCATGGATAATGAACTCCGTAGCAAAGAATCTGCTCAACAGTATCATATATGGAACTAGTGCTCATCTCGTTTGGGAAGATCTGAAGGAGCGTTTCAATAAGGTGAATCGAATGAGAATTTTCCAAATTCATCGAGAAATTGCAACTTTGCGCCAAGGTACTACATCTGTTTCTATGTATTACTCAAAACTGAAGGAATTGTGGGATGAATTTGATGTTCTAGTGACCTTGCCAAATTGTGGCTGTGCTAAATCCAAAGAATATGTAGAACACCTTCAGCAGCAGAAGTTACTGCAATTCTTAAATGGGCTTAATGATTCATATGATCAATCTAGGAGACGGATCCTTATGAATACCACTGTTCAAAATGTAAATCAAGCATATAACATGATAATTGAGGATGAGGCTCAGAAACCTGTCAACATGACTGTTATGAGTGAGAGTTATGATCCAATTGCTATGAATGCTGGACGACCTGCACAATATCAGTTTCAATGAGGCAGAAATAACGCAAGTGATAGAAATAGAAACAATCAATACAATAGGAATTCTCAGGGATCCAGAGGAAGAAGGAATTCATACCCTCCATGTGATCACTGCGGCCTGAGGAACCACCCAAAGGAGAACTGTTACCTAGTTAAAGGATATCCAGAAGGTTATCAGAGAAGGCAATATAACAATGAGAAGCAGCCCCTCATGAATGTTCACAATGCTGCATTGGGACATGATGGTACTAACCAGCAGTTTGGGGGCACCTATCAACAATCAAAATTACAACCCACAGACTTATATCAGATCTGAAAAGGGATCCTCATCACAGTCTTCTCAGTACTGTGGAAACACTATGGGCTCTAATGACTCAAAAGGTCATTTTTTCATAGAACAACAGTACAATCAGATATTGGCTATGTTGAACAGGGACTCAGGAGATCATTTTGCAAATGTGGCAGGTATTGCTACTTGTTTGATGTCAAATCTCATGCATAATGAATGGATAATTGACTCTGGTGCATCTCACCACATTTCACCTAATCTGGAATTGCTAAAAGATGGAAGTTTACAGTCCAGTCCCAGAAATGATAGGATTCACTTACCTACTGGGGAACATGCAGATATAAACATATTGGGGAAAAAAACTTGCTTGATCAGGGAACACTAAAACATGTCCTTCATGTGCCAGACTTTAAGCTTAACCTGTTATCAGTGTCAAAACTGACCAAGGACCTTGCTTGCTCTGTCACCTTTTTTCCTGATTTTTGTGTGTTTCAGGACTTTTACAGTGGCAGGGTGAAGGGGATTGGTAGAGAAAGATCAGGTTTATAAATAGTGCAGGAGAAGAGCAGTATCAGAGGTGGAGTAAATGAAATAAGAAGTGCAGCCAGAGCTGCAAAGGCAACCATAAATGAAGACTACAGATTGTGGCATATGAGACTTGGTCATCACTCTATGA
This sequence comes from Petunia x hybrida, assembly GCA_037355625.1. Lineage (NCBI taxonomy): Eukaryota > Viridiplantae > Streptophyta > Magnoliopsida > Solanales > Solanaceae > Petunia > Petunia x hybrida. The sequence goes on along the minus strand of JBBBVM010001185.1, from coordinate 852,460 downwards.
CAATAATGAAGAATGTAGCACTGCTAAAAGATAGAATAAGCAGCTCAGTACATGAAGCATGTTCAATATGTCCTATAGCAAAGCAGGCCAGATTACAATTTCCCACTAGCAGTTCTAAAAGTTGCTTTCCTTTTCATCTTGTACATTTGGACCTTTGGGGACCTTATAAAACACCTACTTTTGATAAGAAATCATATTTCTTGACAGTGGTGGATGATTACACTAGGTATACTTGGGTCTACTTATTACAGCGTAAATCTAAAGTGATTGTTGTCTTAAAAGTTTTTTTAGCCATGGTGAAGAATCAGTTTGGTGTGATGGTCAAGATGATCAGGACTGATAATGGCACTGAGTTCTTTAACACTCAGTGTGATGAACTCTTGCAACAGATGGGCATAATACACCAGAGTAGTTGTGTGTACACTCCACAACAAAATGGAGTTGTGGAGAGAAAACATAGGCACATCCTAGATATGGCCAGAGCCTTAAGGTTTCAAGCAAAAATTTCCATACATCTCTGGGGAGCATGCGTTAAAGCTGTTGTGTATTTGATCAATAGACTGCCTTCCACAGTTTTGAATGGACAAGTACCATATGAGAGATTGTACAATAAGAAAGTGCAGCTGACTCATCTGAAAACCATAGGTTGCTTATGCTATGCAACCAATCCTGTGAAATGAGACAAATTTGCTGAGAGAGCTAGAGCTTCTGTGTTTATGGGATATTCAGAAACTCAAAAGGGATATTTACTCATGGACCTGACAACAAGGCAATTCTTTGTGAGTAAGGATGTCAAGTTTAGGAAATCAGTGTTTCCCTTTGCCACTGAAAATAAAGCATCCAAGCAGTTTTTTGAAGATCTTGACTTCACCATTGGTGATGACACACCAAGAAGAGAGTGTGTGGAAACAAGTGAAGGAGTAGGAAGTGACCACTAGGAGGGTGTGACAGAACCAACTTCCATATCAAATGGCACACCAGAAGAATTAACAGAAGTTAAAGAGGAGGCACATGCTGCTGCTCCAGAGGTAGAAGTCACAGCTGAAGTGCAAGAACCAGCTGCTCCCTATATAAGAAAGGCATCAAGGGAAAGAAAAGAACCAATCTGGATGAAGGACTATGTGACAGCAAAGAACAAGGAGAAAGTGAATACTTGTTCCTATCCCATCTCAGATTACATCAGCTACAATAACACATCACCGAAATATCAAGGTTACCTAGCCAGAACTTCAACACTGGTAGAACCACAGAGCTTCAGAGAGGCAGTCAAAGACACCTGGTGGGTGGAAGCCATGAAACAAGAAATCAAGGCTCTGGAGGACAACAAGACCTGGAAGATAGTGAATTTGCCACTAGGGAAGAATACAGTTGGCTCAAAATGGGTTTACAAGATAAAATATAAAGCTGATGGAGAAATAGAGAGGTTCAAGGCCAGACTTATGGCCAAGGGATATAGCCAAAGGGAAGGACTAGACTATCATGACACTTTGTCACCTGTGGCAAAAATGGTCACTGTAAGAGCAGTAATAGCTCTTGCAGCATCTAAAGGATGGAATCTGTGTCAAATGGATGTTTATAATGCATTTTTGCAAGGTGACCTGAGGGAAGAAGTGTATATGGAAGTCCCAGAAGGCTTTAGGATGCAGGGGGAGAAGAAAGTATGTAGGTTGCTTAAGTCACTCTATGGGCTCAAACAAGCATCCAGACAGTGGAACATAAAGCTCACAGAAGCACTCTTGAATGCAGGCCTTGCTCAGAGTCATTATGATTACTCATTGTTTACAAAGAGGGACAACAGTGACATAGTGATTGTTCTTGTTTATGTGGATGACCTACGGATAACTGGAAGCAATGAGGGACTTGTCAGACAAGCCAAGGAGATTTTGCAGCAAAAGTTCAAGGTGAAAGATCTAGGAGAGCTGAAATATTTTTTAGGGATTGAAGTTTTGAGGTCCAAGGAAGGTATTCTGTTGAACCAGAGGAAATACATTCTAGAACTTATTGCTGACATGGGATTGAGTGGAGCCAAACCTGCTGCCACACCTCTTGAAACCAACCTAAGACTCACAACAGTTGAGTATGACAGATTTGTGGGACTGAAAGGAGATCCACCACTGCAGAATGTCAATGCATATCAAAAGCTGATTGGCAAGTTATTGTATGTTACCATCACTAGACCAGACATTAGCTATGCTGTTCAAACTCTTAGTCAGTTTATGCAGATGCCTAAGAAGTCTCATTGGGATGCAGGAGTCAGGATAGTTAGGTATTTGAAATCAGCTCCAGGCCAAGGGATTCTATTGAAATCTGGATGTGCAAATCAAATAACATGTTGGTGTGACTCAGATTGGGCTGCATGTCCAAATACCAGAAGATCTGTCACAGGTTATGTAATCAAGTTTGGTGGTTCATTGATATCTTGGAGATCCAAGAAACAACAAACTGTATCAAGGAGTTCAGCTGAGGCAGAGTACAGGAGCATGGCCTCAGCTGTAGCAGAAGTCACCTGGTTGTTGGGACTGTTTAAGGAGTTGAATGTCCAGATTTATCAACCTGTGACAGTGCTTAGTGATAGCAAGTCTGCTATGCAAATAGCAGCCAATCCCATATTCCATGAGCGAACAAAACATATAGAGATTGACTGCCATTTCATAAGAGACAAGATTAAAGAAGGCACAGTGCAGACAGTTTATGTGAACACTAGAGATCAGCAAGCTGATCTGCTAACTAAGGCACTCAGTCAGGCACAACATGTTTATCTACAAGGCAAGCTGGGAGTCTTCAACATTTTGCATCCTCCAGCTTGAGGAGGAGTGTTGTAAATAGTAGAATGCAGGACTATTAGCTTAGTGTGCAAGTTACTTAAGCTTATTAGTTAGTTGATAGTTAGCTGTTAGTTAGCTGTCATTGCTTATTAGTTAGTTGATAGTTAGCTGTTAGTTAGCTGTCATTGCTTATTAGTTAGTTGATAGTTAGCTGTTAGTTAGCTGTCATTATTAGTTAGTTAGTTAGGATTGTGTATATATGCATTACTGGTGATTCAATACAGATCAGAACCTATATTCCAAAATATCTGGCTTTCTACTTTCTCTCTCTACTTTCTCTCTCTTCTCTCTTAGCTCACACATACCCAGTTGCTTCTTAGCTGAGGTTGAGCCAAGATCAATTCAACACTATAAATTTCTACAACTTCGTTCTCTAGGTCTTTCCTAGGATAGGAGTACTTCTTTCTCTAAATTTTATGTATTTGTTATATTTCTTTTGATGTATTTGTTATTTTGTAACATGTTATCAACACAAGACTTAGAGCCTGTTTGACCAAGCTTCTGGGGAGCCAAAAGTGCTTATTTTTCACCAAAAGTGCTTATTCTGAAAAATTGAGGTGTTTGGCCAAGCTTCTAGGAGAAAAATAAGTACTTTTGAATGGCAGCAGAAGCTGTTTTTCTGCTGTGGGGAAGAAGCTGAAAAAAGTAGCTTTTCCCCAAAAGTTCTTTTGAGGAGAAGCAGAAGCTGTTTTTAATTTCTATCATTCCAAAAATATCCTTACTAAAAATACTTATATACCTAATTACCCCTATTTATTTTAACTAAATAATTATAATATAAAAATAGTACGTTATTTTTTTTCCTTATTTTTTCTTCGTACACCTACATCATTATTATTAGAAACATTTAATCCAATAACATCATTTTTAAGGTATAGATTTAGAATATTCAATTCTGTATTATGTATTTTGAATTTTTTTAAATAAATAATAAAATTAAATATAGTGTTCTGTAAAGTGAATTTTTAAATGTCCATACTGGTAATTTAACACTCAAAAGTACTTTTTTAAAAGCTTGGCCAAACACAAATTATTACTCAACTATTGACAAAAGTGCTTCTCAAATGAGTTGGCCAAACACAAACTGTTTTTCTCTAAAAGTACTTTTACGAAAAGTACTTTTGAAGAAAAGCACTTCTCAAAATAAGCAATTTTTAGAAGCTTGGCCAAACAGGCTCTTAGAATTTCAAAACCTCTCACCCTCATCCGAGTCTTGTCCTTGCTCTTTGAATTTGTGTTCAAGTTCTATCCAATTTTTGCTTATGGGATGAAGTATTAGGCGTCTTATTTTGTGTTAGTGAGGATGTAAATTTAACAACTAAGTTTGATGTTTACTTTGGTTTGTCTTGTTTTTATTTTTATTTGTAATTTTAATTGGGAGTATTTGTTTTCGTTTTTATTTTTTACTGGCCGGTGAAGTAAGAAAGAACAAGGATGCATGGGATTTAACAAGGTTATACATACGGGATGTGTTGTGTTTGCAAATGGAAAGCGCTTCATTAGTGCCAAAGCACGCAGCTGATAAATTTGATTTACCCTCCTTTTCGTAGGTTAGTATGAATTTAAGCAGAGAACTAATCATGATGTTCAATTTTGAAGAATTGGTTAAAAGGGCATCTTAGTGAATTCTAAATAGGGGAGAGTAATGTAATATCATAAACCACATAGAATATGAGTACCGTTACGAAGATAAACCTGGAGGAAGATTCTGAAATTAATCCTTCATTAATTTAGTTAACATTCTTATATGACTCTCAGTCTAATATCTTGTTTGGATGGTTGTTATATATTGTATCTAAATACAATGGTTGTTTTGATTGTTGCTTTAATATTTTATTATATTGTATCATTAAATCGTCGTTACATATCAATAAAATGTCTCATTTTATATAGTGATCAATTTAGTTTGATCGCATTATTATGTATCTTTAATTTTCTATTGTTCCTTTAACAATCTCATATTGTCACCTTTTCTATAGTAAATCTACCCCATACCTTACTTGTTTCCACCAATATTATAAGTTCATTCTTTATATTGCTCTTGCATGTTATTATAGAACAATGAAAAATAATATAGTCTATCCAAATATTGAACTCATAGAAACAATATAGTAGTATAACACAATACTAAGATAGGATACATTATAAGCGATATGTCAATCATCCATACAAGCTGTAATAAGTTTTAATAAAATGCACTTGTTTAGCGTTCTTGATCTGACGCACAGCCAATAGCCTCATTTCCTCTCTGTATCCCTCCCTTTCTATGATAATCTTTGTTCTAATTCTAAGCTGCAAAAAATTTTTATGTTATATCTCGCGCACCATATCACACTTGTGTGAGGCAATTAATTACTTGATAAGTGGATTTATGAGTCCCAATAGCTTACTCTAAGGTAAAAATTTTAAATGAAAACTTTTATGTCCATATTTCTTTTTTTTAAAAGTTAATAATTGAAAGACCAAAATATTAATGATATTGAAGTATACATGGTAAAAAATATTGTACTTTAGCAACATTGTCTACTGATTTCTTACAAGTTCAATCGGCAGGCACTATTCCATAGCCTACACTTTAATTATTCTTGGTTCCATTATATTGAAGAAGAGCAGACACAGATTTTCCACTCAAAGAACATGGAGAGCTCACTTGGTGGAAACGACAATTTAAATAATGAAGGTAAGGCTCTAATATCATGTAGTTTTATTTAATTTACTAACACGATAAGTTGTTCAGCTTATTTGAAAGAATTGTAATACTTGATTTAATTTATATATTGTTTATGTGTAAATACATAACTAATTTAAATTGTATTTCATGTAGATCATACTATCAATGATCAAGATTATTACAAATTGAAGCAGACAATGTCCAATTCAAAGAATGAATTATGTATTGATCAATTATATTGTATTTTCGTATTGTATAATCTTTACTTTGTAGCAAAATTACCTCATTAGTATATTTTTTTTATCTCACTTGATAAAGTTAGAACTCAAAAAAAAAAAAAAAAAAAAAAAAAAAAAAAGCAAACGGAAGCACATACATATGCCTCATAGGAACATTGCTGCACTTGTGTTTAATAAATGAGCTGAACTACATCATTGTTATTCGATAATATTAGAACCAATAAAACAATGTAAGCTATGGAATAGTGTTGTGTGAAATCAGTAGATAATGTTGCTAAAGTACAATATTTTTTTTCTATATATACTTCAATATAATTAATATTTTGGTCTTTTAATTAATAACTTTTAAAAAGAAGAAATATGGAATTAAAAGTTTCCACTTTTAATTTTTACCTTAAAGTAAACTATTAGGACCCATGAGTCAATTTGTCAAATAATCAATAGCCTCGTACAAAAATGACATGGCGTGAGAGACATAACATAAAATTTATATGTTCCTATTGAGTTAATCAATTCAATATTCTCCACCCTTTTCTTAAATTGTGTGGTTGAAGTTATTTGGATTCAGGCCATTTTGTTATTTTGGTATCTGCCTGTAGTGTCACACTCCTTAGTACCTTAAAGCTTTCTCATACGCGGTAGGTACCATATAATGTGAACTACAAAGTACTTGTAGTCTCCGGAACCACACATTTAGTTATAAATACTCCCTCCGTTCCACTTTAGATGAACCTATTTGACTTTGCACGGAGTTTAATAAAGAAGGAAAGACTTTAAAATTTGTGGTCTAAAATAAGTTATAGATATTTGTGTGGCTACAAATCATCTAGGGATGAGTAAAAGTGAAAATTTCTTTCCAAATTTAGAAAGAGATCATTCTTTTTGAAACAAACTAAATTAAAAAGAAAATAGGTTCATCGTTTTTTAAACGAGGGAGTAGCTATCTGATTAGAGAAAACATCCCTACCAATTAAGAGATCGATCAATGATGGCGGCATCAACAACAACAACGACAACATTAACGCCACATGTTGTGTTCCTTCCATACACCATGGTGAGTCATATAACTCCATTGGTACATACTGCTCGACTCTTTGCTGTACACGGTGGCCTTAAGGTAACCATCGTTACAACTCCATATAATGCCCTCCTTTTCCAGTCCTCGGCCGATAATGACAGTCTCGTGTTAGGCAGCAATATCTCTGTCCAGACACTCAAGTTTCCATCAGCTGAAGTTGGCTTACCTGAAGGAATTGAAAATTTTATAGCTAGCCCTTCTATGGAAATAGCTGGCAAAGTTCACTATGGCTTTGTTCTGCTTCAAAAACCAATGGAGGAATTAATTCGACAAATCAATCCTCACTGCATTGTTTCAGACATATACTTCCCTTGGACTGTTGATTTGGCTGAGGAGTTACTGTTGGGTTTGGAAGGAAGGTAAAGTGGTGTGAATGGGAAATGAAATAAATATTAATATTTTATATTAATATTTGATATGGAGCCGTTTTCGTAACGAAATTAAAAAGTGGACTATTTATGCAAATATTCCAAAGGTGGGCTGCTGTAAAGTTATTCCAAATGAAAGGGTGCTTTCATTGAACAGCCACTTTGAAGGCTGCCTTTCATGAACAGCTACTTCACCAATAAAAAGGTGCCTTTTCATTGAACAACCACCTTGAAGGCTGCCTTTCATGAACAGCCATTTCACCAAAAGACACCTTCATGCCTTTTCACTCCAAATCTTGTGGCTATAAATAGAGAGGCATTTTGCCTCATTTTGTTCATCCAAAAATTTCATACTCTCTCTCTCATTATTTTCTGCATTTGTTTTCAAAACAAAAGTAAGTTCTGAGTCAGTGTGATTTGCTACCATTATTTGAGTTCGCTGTTCACTGTGATTTGAATTACCGCTATCACAGTGAGGATAATTCCATTCTATCCTGGGAGAAATTAATCCACAAACCTTGGGTAACTGTGAGGGGATTAGATTTCTTAAGGACAGGCAGTGTATACTGTTGGCTTGGAATTTTTCTACTTCATCTTATTTCTGTTTTGGTCATTATCGAAAGTGCAGACAGATAACAATCTTAAGAAATCTAATTTGTATTTTGGTCTGCTAATCGATAATAGGCTGTTTGTGGAGACTAAAATCTGAAAAGATTTTCTACTCCAAACTGTTGTGGAGACTAAAATCTAAAAAGATTTTCTACTCCAAATTTAATATTCCGGTTTTGAAGATTTAAATACTTCAACGGATTATTAAAATTGTTGTGTGTTTAATCCGTTCAGAAGATTAAAAACTTCCGGATTATTAAAATATTTATATTATTATTTGCAGTTTGAAGATATAAAAACTTCACTGTACATTAAATCGGTTTGAAGATATAAAATCTTCACTGTACATTAAATCAGATTGTTTGAATCTGACTGCGTTATTTTGTTGTTACAGAATAATGACTAACACAGAAAATAACAACGGTGTTTCTGGTACACCAAATGCTTCTGTTGGTGCAAGCTCCAGCCGCCCGGCATCTGCACCGGCCCCTGCGCCCGCACCGGCTGAAAAGCCGGGAAAGTTTGGCGGGATTGACTTCAAAAGGTGGCAGCAAAAGATGTTCTTTTATCTGACCACGCTGAGTTTGCAACGATTCATTAAGGAGGATGTTCCTGTCCCGGCAGACGATACTCCTGAAAATGAACGTTTCGTTGTGATTGAGGCATGGAAGAATTCTGATTTTCTATGTAAAATCTACATTCTGAATGGACTGGAGGACGACTTATACAATGTCTACAGTACTGCTGCAACTTTGAAGGAGCTTTGGCTTGCTCTTGAAAAGAAGTACAAAACTGAAGATGCTGGGATGAAGAAATTTGTAGCCGCCAAATTTCTGGACTTTAAGATGGTGGACAGTAAAACTGTCATAAGTCAAGTCCAAGAGTTGCAAGTGATCATTCATGATCTCATTGCTGAAGGTTTGGTCATCAATGAGGCGTTTCAAGTAGCTGCGGTAATTGAAAAGTTACCACCTTTGTGGAAAGACTTTAAGAATTACTTGAAACACAAGCGCAAGGAGATGTCACTCGAAGATCTCATTGTTCGTTTGAGGATCGAGGAAGACAACAAGATTGCGGAGAAGAAGGTTGCTCGTGGAAGTTCAACAGTAATGGGAGCAAATATCGTTGAGACAAATGATGCACCAAAGAACAACAAAAGGAAGAAACCTTCTGGACCAAACAATCAGCCGAAAAAGAAGAAATTCAAAGGGAATTGCCGCAACTGTGGCAAATATGGACACAAGGCTGTAGACTGTCGTGCCCCAAAGAATGCCAAAAATAATAAAAGTCAAGCAAACATGGTAGAAGATACTATTTCCCAAGGAGTGCAAGAGATAGATCTTTGTGCAATGATTTCTGAGTGTAACTTGGTAGGAAATCCGAAAGAATGGTGGATTGATTCTGGAGCCACCCGCCATGTTTGTGCAAATAAAGATGCGTTCACTAGCTATGCTCCCGCTGGACCTAATGAGACACTCTTCATGGGAAATTCTGCAACAGCAAAGATTGAAGGTTATGGCAAGATAGGCCTAAAAATGACCTCGGGCAAGGTTGTGACTCTCAACAATGTTCTTCACGTTCCAGAAATACGTAAGAACTTAGTGTCAGCTTCACTTCTCGTCAAGAACGGGTTTAAGTGTGTTTTTGTTGCTGACAAGGTTGTATTAACTAAGAATGATAGTTTTGTAGGAAAAGGTTACCTATGTGAGGGCCTTTTCAAGCTGAATGTAATGACTGTTTCTATCAATAATAAAGTTCAAGCTTCTTCTTACTTACTTGAGTCAAATGAATTATGGCATGCACGTTTGGGACATGTTAATTATAAAACCTTGCGGAAAATGATAAATATGGAAGTATTGCCTAAATTTGAATGTGATAAATCAAAATGTCAAATATGTGTTGAGTCTAAATTTGCGAAACATCCTTACAAATCACTTGAAAGGAATTCCGAACCTTTAGACTTAATTCATACGGATATTTGTGATATGAAGTCAATACCATCTCGCGGTGGAAAGAAGTATTTCATAACTTTTATTGACGATAGCACTCGTTACTGCTACGTTTATTTACTTAGTAGTAAAGACGAGGCTATAGATGCATTCAAGCAATACAAAAATGAAGTTGAAACACAACTTAACAAAAGAATAAAAATGATAAGAAGTGATAGGGGCGGTGAATACGAATCTCCTTTTGAACAAATATGTTTGGAATATGGCATTATTCACCAAACTACTGCCCCTTACACGCCACAATCTAATGGGATTGCGGAAAGGAAAAATAGAACTTTAAAGGAGATGATAAATGCCTTGTTGATAAGTTCGGGTTTACCCCAAAACTTATGGGGGGAAGCTATTCTTACAGCTAGTCGAATACTTAATCGTGTACCCCACAGCAAAACACAATCCATTCCATATGAAAAGTGGAAGGGAAGAAAGCCAAACTTGAATTACCTCAAAGTGTGGGGGGTGTTTGGCAAAGGTACAACTTCCTAAACCTAAAAGGGAAAAGATAGGACCAAAAACCGTTGATTGTGTTTTCATAGGATATGCCAAGAATAGTAAGGCATATCGTTTTCTGGTTTATAAATCAGAAAATCCTGACATTCATATTAATACGGTTATGGAATCAGATAATGTTGAATTCTTTGAAAATATATATCCGTATAAAAGTGAATATGAATCGTCAAGTGTCAGCACAAAACGACCAAGAGAAGGTACAAAAGGAAGTATGCCAAATAATGATAATCCAAGACGTAGTAAATGTCAAAGGACGTCTACTTCTTTTGGACCAGATTTTATGACTTTCCTATTGGAAAATGAACCTCAAACTTATAAAGAAGCAATGGCTTCTTCAGAGTCTCCATATTGGAAAGAGGCAGTCAATAGTGAGATTGAATCCATTTTAAGCAACCACACATGGGAGTTGGTTGATCTTCCTCCTGGGAACAAACCTTTAGGTTACAAATGGATTTTCAAAAGGAAAATGAAAGCTGATGGTACTATTGACAAATACAAGGCTAGACTGGTCGTTAAAGGTTATAGACAAAAAGAGGGCCTTGATTATTTTGATACATACTCTCCGGTAAGCAGAATTACATCCATACGGATGCTAATAGCTTTGGCCGCCGTGTATGATCTTCAAATCCATCAAATGGATGTAAAGACAGCCTTCTTAAATGGAGATTTGGAGGAAGAAATCTACATGGAACAACCTGAAGGGTTCGTGGTTCCTGGGAAAGAAAAGAAGGTATGTCGACTTGTTAAGTCTCTTTATGGACTAAAACAAGCACCTAAACAATGGCATGCAAAATTTGACAGTACAATGTTGTCAAATGGCTTCCAAATTAATGAGTGTGATAAATGTGTTTACATTAAGAACACTCCAAATCATATAGTCATTGTTTGTCTATATGTGGATGACATGTTAATAATGAGTAAAGATATTGCTGACATCAATGCTACTAAGCGTATGCTAACTAGCAAGTTTGATATGAAAGACTTGGGAGTTGCGGATTTAATCTTGGGTATTAAAATTCATAAAACTCCTCAAGGTTTGGCATTATCTCAAACTCATTACATTAGAAATGTCCTGGAAAAATTCAAGTATTTAGACTTCAAAACTTCAAAGACTCCAATTGATGTTAATCTTGCCTTTACAAAGAATAAAGGACAAAGCACGTCTCAACGAGACTACGCTAGAGTGTTGGGAAGTCTAATGTACATCATGAATTGTACACGACCAGATATAGCTTGTGCTATAAGTAAACTGAGTCGATACACAAGTAATCCTGGACAAAATCACTGGATGGCTATGAAACGAGTTTTGGGTTATTTGGAGTACACCCAAGACTATGCTTTGCACTATGATAAGTATCCCGCTGTTATAGAAGGATATTGTGATGCAAATTGGATCACCGGCTCAAAAGAATCAAAATCCACAAGTGGATATATTTTCACAATAGGTGGAGGAGCGGTAACTTGGAAATCATCCAAACAAACCTTGCTTGCTCGCTCTACAATGGAGGCTGAGTTCATAGCTTTGGACAAAGCCGGTGAAGAAGCTGAATGGCTCCGAAACTTCTTGGAAGACATTCCATTTTGGCCTAGGCCGTTGACACCTATATGTATACATTGCGATAGTCAATCGGCAATATCGAGGGCTGGGAGCCTTATGTATAATGGTAAAAATCGTCATATACGACGAAGACATAAAACCATTAGACAACTTATCTCTAGAGGAATTATCACAATTGACTATGTTAAGTCAAAGGATAATGTATCGGATCCACTTACTAAAGGTTTAACTAGAGATAATGTTGAGAGATCATCAAGAGGAATGGGACTATGGCCGAGGACAAGTCGTCATGGCGGTAACTCTACCTAGAAGACTGGAGATCCCAAGATCTAGGTTCAAGGAGCTCAAACAAAGTTGTGTACGACCGCTCCAACATTGTCAAACAACTCAACCCATCCTCTTAATAAGACAATGTTTAGTACCAAGGATAAAACGTTAAAGACGTTTTTTAATGATTATCTAAGTTTGATACGGGGTTTGTCAAACAGTGTAGATCTACGGGATTACACGTTTAGAAATCACCTATGTGAGTGTGAAGTGGAAGCCGCTTCAAGGAGAATTCTGTAAGGCCAATTCTCTACGCACTCATGAACCAGGCGATGTTCATGGCTGAAACGAACACAACAATGAGAACCAAAAATGGTCAAGGATTAATTGTGTGACATATGTTGTCTAGGTATACACCAAAGTTCGACGGTTCAAAGATATCAAATCTACCGATTGACCGAGTATATCCGATATATGTTCACTACGGAAAGTTCAAAGGGAAACCCACTTATCCAGATGCAATTAATTCTTACTTGCAAATCACATAGTTTTCTGCATGTTTTCTTCATATAGCCATTCCCCATTCATGTGGGGGATTGTTGGGTTTGGAAGGAAGGTAAAGTGGTGTGAATGGGAAATGAAATAAATATTAATATTTTATATTAATATTTGATATGGAGCCGTTTTCGTAACGAAATTAAAAAGTGGACTATTTATGCAAATATTCCAAAGGTGGGCTGCTGTAAAGTTATTCCAAATGAAAGGGTGCTTTCATTGAACAGCCACTTTGAAGGCTGCCTTTCATGAACAGCTACTTCACCAATAAAAAGGTGCCTTTTCATTGAACAGCCATCTTGAAGGCTGCCTTTCATGAACAGCCATTTCACCAAAAGACACCTTCATGCCTTTTCACTCCAAATCTTGTGGCTATAAATAGAGAGGCATTTTGCCTCATTTTGTTCATCCAAAAATTTCATACTCTCTCTCTCATTATTTTCTGCATTTGTTTTCAAAACAAAAGTAAGTTCTGAGTCAGTGTGATTTGCTACCATTATTTGAGTTCGCTGTTCACTGTGATTTGAATTACCGCTATCACAGTGAGGATAATTCCATTCTATCCTGGGAGAAATTAATCCACAAACCTTGGGTAACTGTGAGGGGATTAGATTTCTTAAGGACAGGCAGTGTATACTGTTGGCTTGGAATTTTTCTACTTCATCTTATTTCTGTTTTGGTCATTATCGAAAGTGCAGACAGATAACAGTTACATATTCCAAGGTTCTCCTTTCAGTCCTCCAATATTTTCCATCATTGCGTTGTATTGTCTTGATGAATATACACCTCATAATAAGGTATCCAGTACATGGAATTCTGATGATCAGAGTTTCATGATCCCTGGCTTACCTCATGATATCAAATTGAAACGTACTGAGGTGGAAGAAGCTTGTTTTAACGATGAGACTTACTCCGCGAAGTCCAGGAAGTCAGTCATAGAAGCTGAGCTTCATAGTCATGGTATCATTCATAACACTTGCTCTGAATTGGAATTTGGAACCTGGCTATGCTGAGTTTTATGGAAAAGATTAGAGGGAGAAAAGGTTGGCACATAGGTCCCCTTGCTTTGTTTATCAATAAATTAGAAAAATTAAAAGAAATTTCCAACTCCAACATTTCCTGTTCTAGTTCTGACCCTTGGAGAGATTGTGGTGATTGTTTGAGTTGGCTTGAAGATCAAGAACCTAAGTCTGTGCTCTTTGTTTGCTTTGGGAGCATGGTAAGATTTTCAAATGATCAACTTAAGGAAATAGCATTCGCTTTGAAAGCAGCCAACTGCCCATTTATCTTGGTGGTTAACGAGCAGCAACAAAAAGATAAAAACAATTATGGTGATTGGTCATTAGATGGTTTTCTTAAGGAAATGATGGTCAAGAATAATAGGAGCAAGTGTTTTATCATTAAAGGGTGGGCGCCACAGAATAATAGGAGAAATGTGTGACCAAAGTCACTTTGTTTTGAATTGTACTAATAAAGTCACTCAACTTAAGATAATTCTCACCAAAAATCATTAAACCGGATTTTGCAGTCACCTCACCGGAAATCTGACATGGCATTTTCATTTTTAATTATATATACATGTGGCATACTTTATTTTTCATGTCGGATTTTATAATAAGTTGATTAACCCAACTCTTGATCCATTACCCATTTTTTCAAATCGGGCTCCCTTTTCAAAATGGATGGTCTAGATTTAAAGAAGTAAAACTAAGTGTTTAACCATGGTTAGAAAAATATATCTTCCCATTTTAAATTCAAAGCATCTAACCTATCTTATAATTTAGCAACAAATTTCATCCCTCCTCGTAAATTATTTTTCGGTCCCCAAAATTTTCAGTCATTTATCCTTTTTTTAAAAAAATAAGACTTCGTTTTTGCTAATCCATTCTCAAACATATAGCAGAAAACCAAAAACAGTGTTAAATTATTTGCAAGTGAAAACATCACAAGACATAGAATTAACAAGACAAGATTTAATAATATCAATTTACTTAAATAGCAATACGCGAAGAAATTCTTGTCACCCAATCACATCAGTTAAATCTAGTTACAAAGATAGTACCTAATATTCTGCTCATAGTTATTCACATTTTACGTTGAAAAGAAACTTTCCAACCAATTTGTAATACTTATAGGAATCACATAGGCCTTTAGTGCTTCCATATCTAAAAATAAGATGAGTTTGTTTAACTATTAATGTAATTTTTATTTAAAATGCTTCTTAATTTTTTGAGTGCACGTTCTCGAACAATAGCAAAAAATTACTCTTATTAAAGAATTAAAAATAAAATGAAAGGTTAAGTTTGAGATGATCACAATTTAAGTTTGGGGGGGGGGGGGGATGAAATTTTGCTGCTAAATTATAGGATTGCTTAAGATAATTTGAATTTAAAATGGAAAGATATTTTGCCCAAACCATAGTTAAATACCTTTATATAAGAACTTGCGGAAATAGAGACACTAGGTAATTGAGAGGAGTCTATATAAAATATATATTTAACTAATAGATTTGCAAAAAATAATGAAACTAACCGTAACTAATTAAAGAGTTAAGTACTTGAAAGAGTAGTAAAGTATACAGTACCCATAGCAGTTTAACTAGGGCACAAAATTCTATTATTGTGATAATTTAAAAGAAAACTTTCCAATTCCTTAGAAAATAAATCAACTTATTATAAAATCCTACATGGAAAATAAAGTGTGCCACATATATATAAAATTAAAAATAAAAATGTCATGTCAGATTTTCGGTGAGATGCCTGTGCAAAATCCGGTTACAATGACTTTTGGTGAGAATTACCTTAAGTTGAGTGACTTTGTTAGTACAATTCAAAGCAAAGTGACTTTGGCCATACATTTCTCAAAGTTGAGTGACCTTTTAAGTATTTTACTCAATCTTGAACCATAGAGCAATTGGAGCAATTGGAGACTCCACACTTGAAGCTCTAGCAATGGGTGTACCAATAATGTCCTAGGAGCAATTCTTTCTCTATGTCTCTTATCTACATTTAATTTTATGTTTTTGTTATTTTATAACATGTTATCAACACAATACTGTCATTTTGGGTATGTGTACTTAAGAAACTTAAAAAAGATGTGATGATGTTGGGCTTGGAACATCTTCTGCAACAGTGACACTGACAAATATGAGTTCCTTCTTTTTTTTATTCATCATATTTCTTCTGATAAGATAATTGTGTCGTGATATCTTGAATAACAATGCCTAATACCACTTTAAGTGATTCTTGGCCGTAGCTTAAACTTAAGACAATTTAATTGTTAATTTAAGTAGTAACCTTAGTGCTAAGTGATCCGACTTAAATATCTCCAAAAGAGGTTGTAATAATCGCAGCCAGGGCCGGCCCAAAGCCAAAGTTAGTAAAGCAAAGGCTTCAAAAAATTTCACCGCATGCCCATTTCACCGCATGCCCTCCATAAGGAGTGGTTTTACAAAATTACCTGCGCTAAGAAATGTTTTAGCAAAATGCCTTTATTTAGTCCACAAGCCAAGACTTCAAGGCAAAAAATTTGTAAGTCTTGGCAATTGGCTATACTTCAAGGGCAAATGCTGTTTTGCCAATACTTGAAGTTATATAGCGAGAATGCAGGGAAAACTGGAAGGGGCAAGTCTTGACAATTGCCAAGACTTACGACGCAGTGCATCAAGTGTTGCCTATTGCCAATACTTGCCGTGCAAGTGTTGGAAAATCGAGCAGTGGTCAATGGCAAGTCTTGGCAATTGCCAAGACTTACGGCCAAGTGCGGCAAGTATTGTCTATTGCCCATACTTAAAGGGATAAGTGTTGAAAAGCGAAAAAATATAACGGGAAGTCTTGGCCTCGGATTTTTTTTATTAAATCTTAATGGGGGCATTTTTGCAAACCAACTCTTAGCGCGGGCAAAAAGGCAAACCATTGCTTCCCGTGTCATATTTTTGGGGAAAGTGCACGAAAGGCCATTTTTGTCACTGGTCTTTGGGCACAGGTCACTAATACCAAAATATTTAGTTTGTGGCCACTTTCGCTTCAAAGATAGAACTTCAGTTCAGGGGCCGGATTGAAGTTCAGTCCTTAAAGATTGAACTTCAGTCCAGGACCATATGGATTGAAGTTCACTCCTTAAAGACAGAACTTCAGTCTAGGGCCATGTTGACTAAAGTTCAGTCCTTAAAGATTGAACTTCAGTCCAGGACCATATGGATTGAAGCTCAGTCCTTAAAGATAGAACTTCAGTCGATGGCCATGTTGACTGAAGTTCAGTCCAGTCCTTAAAGATGGAACTTCAGTCCAGGGCCATATGGACTGAAGTTCAGTCCTTAAAGATGGAACTTCAGTCCAGGGGCCGTATGGACTGAACTTCAGTCAATGATCAGAACTTAAGTCAATGTTTATTTAGTAAAGGCCCAAAAGTGGCCTCTAGTGTAAGACCAAAGAAAATAGTGACCTCAAACCAAATACCGGTGTTAAAAGTGGTTGCTGGGCGAAATTTTTACCATATTTTTACAAATGAGCCCAAAGGCTTTGGCCCCTACTTTCTGGGGGCCCCCTATTTTTTCAAATATTTATGTTTATTACTCAAATAGAAATGAAATACTTAATAATAAAAAGTACAAGTGTTCTAAAAAGAATTTGAGAGGTTTCTGAAGGTAAATTCTTGGATTGGGACATTGAGACTTGAGTATTACTTAGGTGTACCAATTTTGGATTTGCTTTATAGAATAATATTCCACATCTTATTTGTGAGAATATATTGGATTTATTATTGTCGTTGTATTTATAAAATAATATTAACAATTCTTTTCCCTATGTCTATAACATTTATAAAATAATGCTACTAGTTTCTATAACAGTTGCTTTAGCGGAAATAAGTTTTTCAAAACTTAAATAGGTAAAATACTTACTTATGATTAACAATGTCTCAAGAGATTAAATGAAACAGGTTTTAGAAGAAATCGATTATAAAAAGTTTACCATTAATCATTTTGCATCTAAAAAAACTAAAAATATATACTCCATCCGTCTCACTTTATGTGACACGCTTTGGGGTACGAGGGTTGACAATAAATTTTTAAAAATAAAATTTATAAGCTACATAAAAAGCCATAAAAAATTATACTATAAGTCATAATTATTTATATTTTAAAATATTTATAAAATATATAAAAACCATGTGGTCAAAAATTAAACTTCCAAAATAGTAAATGTATTGCATAAACACAAAGGGTGTCTCATTGAAATTTGGCTTTAGGCCCCAATCTGCTTGAGACGTCCCTGATCACAGCAGAAATAAATAAATATTATTATTACACTAATGCAACACTGATCTAATTTGCGGGACAAGTGAGGATGCTCAATAACTTGGTGGACTCCAAATATAGTTTCCCTGTTCTCTAGCCAATTTTAGACTTTTGGGGTGTTGATTTCTTTGAAAATCATGGATTGGGTAATTTTACGGGACATGCAAATGTGGGACTACATTCAATAAAAGTTTCCAACAATAATTGTGACCATGATGTGGTCTCCGGAACCATAATTTCAGTAGGTAAGAATTTAAGATGTCATAAATAAATTATGGGTACGTTTCTCTAATTATCTCTATGCTCTGTGTTGCATCTTGGAGAAAAAGAGAAATATTCTACTACCAAGTAAGTACCTGTGATCATCATCAGTGATGGCAACAACAAGGTTAACACCTCATGTTGTATTCCTTCCATACGCCATGACGAGCCATATAACTCCACTAGTACATCTTGCTCGACTGTTTGCTGTCTACGGCGACCTTAAGGTTACCATCATTACAACTCCACAGAATGCGCTCCTTTTTCAGTCCTCGGTTGATCATGACCGTGCTGTGCTTGGCAGCAACATCTCTGTTCAGACGCTTAAGTTTCCATCAGATGAAGTGGGATTACCTGAGGGAGTTGAAAACTTTAGCGCTAGCCCTTGTATGGAAATAGCTATCAAGATTCATTATGCCTTCTTTAATGTGCTCCAAAAACCCATGGAACAACTAATTCGACATCTCAATCCTCAATGCATTGTTTCAGACGCGCTCTTTCCTTGGACCGTCGATTTAGCTGAGGAGTTGCATATTCCCAGGTTCTCCTTTATACCAACCAATTTTTTCCATAGATGCATCTGGCATTGTCTTGACGAGTCTTATATTTATCATGATGATCAAATTGATTCTGACTTATTCTTCATCCCTGGCTTACCTCATGAGATCAAAATGAAAAACTCTGAAATTGAAGATTTTTTCAAAAAGGAGACTCACTCCTGGAATATGTTTAAGTACTCACTCATAGGTGCTGACCTTCGAAGCCATGGCTGATGAAAACACACAATCACATAAATCAAGAACACCTAGTAACCATAATAGGGATGTGAGTCAAAAGGCGTACCTTTATCCGCCATGGCAACACGGTATTGAAGACGAGCGAAGGCCAAGTTTTTCCTCTCCTTGAGCTTATGAGAACTGACAGCTTAATGGGAAGTTGTCAACAAAAGGTTAAGCCAGGAGAGGAGACCTAGCCTCATATATATAGGCTTAAAAGCCTTAACCTAATGGGCCCACCCATAATAGGCCCATAGGTTTAACAACATGCCTACACTACTGTCAGCCCACACCTAACACAAGAAACAATACAGGCCCATCATGGAATCCACAAATATGTGGCCCGTGTATTGTCCACCAACTATTTACAATTAGCCCGTTTTGGTAAAACCGAATAAGTTAATGTTAAGTCCAATATTTAATAAATAATTCTAACATTCTCCCACTTGGACAACATTAACTTAATTATTTAAAATAGTTTGAAAAAGTTTATTTATAAAATGACTCTTGGGCTAAATAGACAGTGGCCACAAACATATAGTGGTGGAACATTGTTTCCAACATGATCTAATCAAACAAAACTATCAATGTCGAAAAGCAGCAGTACTTGCATCAATTAACGACACAAGACTAGTCCACGATCACAAACATTGAAGTCTTGCTGACTGATCTAAGGTGTGGTAGTGTAGCAAGAAATAGTCAACATGGACTCCAAAACAAGACTATTTCATTGTCGGTCCAACAAACGATTTTCATAAACAACATTGGGCGACCAAACAACATGCGCACCATTAGAAAAATCTACAACATGATCTTCTGTTACAACATGTGAGCAACTAAACAACATGTGCTTTACCAGAAAATCAGAATCTTCAAGGCCCAACATGTGCAACTAATCATAATGTGCAACAGCCAAGAAAAATGTATATGGCATAAACAATATGCCCCATGTGTCCCCATCATCAACATGAGACACCATCAACACTTAAGACAACAAGTCTTAAAATAATAATTTAATAATCAAATGTGCACAAAATATCAACATTATTTATGATAGCAGAATTCACCATAAAATTTATTAAGAATGTGAATATCTCAACAAAATAAAATGTATCATCATGAGCTCATAAGGAATAAAGCAAATAGTCTAAAAAAAATATGAATACCTAACACTCCCACTAAACTAGCGCATCAAAAGACTCAACAAGCCCCATGTTAGCAACATGCTCCTTAAAAACTAAGGTCTTCAATCCCTTAGTCAGTGGATCAGCGAGCATGAAGTCTGTCTGTATATGTTCAACCTCAATTTTCTTCTCTTTAATCTTATCTCTCACTTTAAGAAACTTTATGTCAATGTGCTTATTACCTGGAGTGAATTTACTATCATTCGCAAAATCCACAGCTGACTGGTTATCACAAAACATCTTTATGGGTCTTGAAATGGAATCAACAATCGCAAGTTGTGAAATGAAGTTCTTAAGCCAACTAGCATGCGAAGCTCCACCGTAACAGGCCATATACTCTGCTTCCATAGTAGAACCTGCAGTAAGAGTCTGCTTCACACTCCTCCAACATATAGCACCACCTGCTAACATGAAGATAAAACCAGAAGTGGACTTCAAATCATCTGGGCACCCAGCATAATCTGAGTCTGTGTATCCAATCACCTCAAGATTGTTAACTTTTCTATAGAGCAACATATAATCTCTTGTCTTCTTCAAATACCTCATCACCTTTTTAGCAGCAACCCAGTGAGCTCTTCCAGGATTAGACTGATAACGTCCAAGAGCATTAAC
Organism: Petunia x hybrida; assembly: GCA_037355625.1. Classification (NCBI taxonomy): domain Eukaryota; kingdom Viridiplantae; phylum Streptophyta; class Magnoliopsida; order Solanales; family Solanaceae; genus Petunia; species Petunia x hybrida. The sequence continues at coordinate 831,645 of JBBBVM010001185.1, read as the reverse complement.
AATGAAAGCAATATCAGGACGAGTGCAAACCTGCAAATACATAAGACTCCCAACGACACTTGAATATGGCACATCTTTCATGGACTCTCTCTCAAGATCATTTTGGGGACATAATTTTAGACTCAACTTATCGCCTTTCACAACGGGCACATCTCCACCCTTACAATCTTCCATATGAAATCTGCTCAAAACACGATCAATGTATGCTCTTTGTGAAAGTCCTAACAATCGACGAGACCTATCTCGTTGAATCTCAATGCCCAAGACAAATGATGCTTCTCCAAGGTCTTTCATATCAAATACTTTACTCAATGATTGCTTCGTTTCATAAAGCAGTCCTGAATTATTACTGGCAAGTAAAATATCATCAACATAAAGAATAAGAATGATGAACTTACTCCCACTGATCTTCATGTAGATGCACTGGTCAACTTTGTTCTCCACAAAACCCATAGAAGTGATAGTTTTCTCGAACTTCAAGTACCACTGTCGAGAGGCTTGCTTCAGGCCATAGATGGACTTCTTCAATTTGCACACTAGGTGCTCATTACCTGTGTCGATAAAACCTAAAGGTTGTTGCATGTACACCTCTTCATTAAGATCACCATTTAGAAAAGCTGTCTTTACATCCATCTGATGCAACTCTAGATCGAAATGAGCAACCAAAGCCATAACAATCCTTAAGGAATCTTTTGACGACACTGGTGAAAAGGTTTCATTATAATCAACCCCTTCCTGCTGTGTGAACCCTTTAGCTACCAGCCTTGCCTTGAAGCGTTCAATCCTCCCTTTCGAATCCTTCTTGGTCTTAAAGACCCATTTACAACCAACAGCCCTATAGCCTTGAGGGAGTTTTGCAAGCTCCCACACATTATTTTTATGCATAGAGTTCATCTCTTCAGACATAGCATCAAGCCACATCTTTGATTGAGCACAAGAAACTGCTTCATGGTAAGTTATAGGATCTACAATGTCACCTTCAGCAAGATAAGCTAAGTAATCATCAGACAGTGCTGATCTTCTTTCTCTACTTGATCTTCTCAAATTTTGCTCTACAAGTATGGCAGCACCAGGTGCCTGAGCTTGTGCAGGCATAGGCTCCTCAACATGTACATGTATAGGCTCAGTTTGTGTAGGTGCACTCACAACTGTCTCAGTGGTAACAGTAAGAGGAATTCTCACAGTCTCATCATTCTCTGCAGGCTCAACAACAACATTTTGTGAACAGTCTTTATCAGCAACATCAAATTCCAAAAATTTTGCATTTTGTGAATCAACAATTCTTGTTCCCCTTGTAGGACAGTAAAACCTGTATCCCTTAGAATGAGCTGGATATCCAATAAAGAAACAACGCGAGGTTCTTGGTTCAATTTTCTTTTTAGAAGGATTATAAATCCTTACTTCAGCTGGACATCCCCAAACACGAAAGTGGTTCAAACTGGGTTTCCTATTGGTCCACAACTCAAAAGGTGTTTTAGGAACTGACTTGGAAGGGACACGGTTAAGAATGTACATGGCTGTTTTAATAGCTTCACCCCACAGGAACTCAGGTAAGTTAGATCTGCTCATCATACTTCTCATCATGTCTTTTAAGGTACGGTTTCGCCTTTCAGCAACACCGTTTTGGTCAGGACTACCAGGCATGGTATACTGAGCAACTATGCCACAATCTTGCAGATATTTGGCAAAAGGTCCCATATGTTGCCCAGTTTCAGTGTGTCTACCATAGTACTCACCCCCACGATCAGACCTCACTATCTTAATGACCTTTCCCAGTTGTTTCTCTACTTCAGTTTTAAACACTTTAAATTTTTCTAGAGAGTCAGACTTTTCTTTAATAAGAAAAACATAACCATACCGGGAAAAATCATCAATGAAAGTGATAAAGTAACTTGAATTACATATTGTGGTAGAATAAGGACCACTAATATCTGTATGAATGATCTCTAACAAGGCAGAACTACGAGTAGCACCCTTTTTCCTAGTTTTGGTCAACTTTCCTCTAATGCAATCAATGCATGTACCTATGTCCCCAAAATCAAGAGAAGGTAGAATACTGGACTTGACTAATCTATTAACTCTTTCTTTAGAGATATGACCCAAACGCCTATGCCACAACATACCAGACTTTTCATTCAAAAGTGATCGTTTGGTTCCAACAGTTTCATAATTAAAAGAGTTATACTCAAAATCAGAAGCCAAGGAGATTTTAAATAAACCACCAGAAAGGATTCCATGACCAATAACTTTAGAGTTCAAAAGCAAATCAACTTTTCCATTATCAAAAAGAAAACCATAACCGACTCTGTTCAAAACAGGAATAGAAATCAAATTCCGCCTAAAAGACGGTACATAAAAAGTGTTCTCTAGAACAAGCTTATGACCAGAATCTAATGCTAAAACTACTGTTCCTATGAACTCTACTTCAACTTGGACATCTGTGGCGACTCTAATCTTTGACTCCGTTTCCTTTGGCTTCCTTTTGTTTATGAACCCCTGCAAAGAAATGGCAACATGGGCAGAGGCCCCACTGTCAAGCCACCAGGAACTAATGGGGACATCAACTAAGTTTGACTCAAAACAAACAAGAGCTAGATAATTACCTTCTTTTGAATCCTTCTTTTTTAACCAGAGGTGGAACTTGGTGCAATCTCTCTGCTTGTGACCAGGTTTCTTACAAAAGAAACAATTATTATTTTTCTTAATGACAGTGTTATTTGCCCCAAGGTTTTTGGTCTGATCTTTATCATGTCTTTTGGTGTCTTGACCCTTCTTAGAAGTATGATGATTAGACCTATTGAACTTCCTAGGTCCCTTACTAGAGCTTGCTCTAGAATTATGGGAAACAAGCAATGCAGTCTCACCCTTCTCTTTTCTTATTTTCTCTTCTTCGACAACACATTTTGATATGAGATCATTAATTGACCAAGACTCATTTTGGGTGTTAAAGGCAGTTTTCATCTGGCTAAACTCAGCAGGCAGGGTATTAAGAGCAGAGTGAACAATATAAGCATCAGGGAGAACTATGTCTAGAGATTTCAGTTTAGACTGGATGTGGACCATCTTAAGGATATAATCTCTAACCCCTCCTATGTTATCATACCTCATCCCAGCGAGTTTACTCATTAGATCTCCAGTCTCAGCCTTATTGGATACATGGTATCTCTGTTCCACTTGGGCAAGAAACTGCTTAGCATTGGTAGTTTCAGGCAAGCCGCTCTTGAGATGCTCAGCAATTGTTCTCTTAAAAGCAAGGATGCATAGCCTATTAGATCTCTCCCACTTAGCATAATTTTCCTTTTGAGCAGCAGTGCTAGTAGCAGTGAGAGCAGGTGGCTCATTCTCACGCAAAGCTTGATCTATGTCAGCCATGCCTAAAGCAAAATCAAGATCCTCCTTCCATCTCTTAAAGTTAGACCCCGACAGGACCACAACTTCAGCATTATTGTTGTTCAAAGTAATAGTAACTGTGCATATCACAATATAAATGGGATTTATTAGCAAGGCATAAGATAATGTTATCACAACGATGAGTCCAAAAGCAACAACAGTAGTCCCCCTTTGGGCAGGACAAGAAAATATTCAATATTAGAAACCTATCCCCTTTGGGCAGACAGATTCACTAAATTAAAATATTCTCATATAATTGGCCTCACCAATACACCAAATTACAACACACAATGAACCCCCTTTGGGCAGGCTATTGTATGTTATAACCTAGTGGTATCCCCAACATGGAATGAGTAAGTCTCATAAGTCAAGATAAAAGGTCACTTTGGTGCACACTATTTACCCCAATTCACAAAACAAATTCAATCCTTGGGATCACATATGCCATTGCCTAGCACACACTTTATAACATGTATGTGCAAAATTATTGTCCGAAATATTTTAACATGTACCCATTTTAGTGGTATTAGGGATCAATGAATAGTTACAATGAAGTGTGTTACCTCTTCGCCACAGTACCTTTCTTTAAAGAACTACTTTAATCAGTACTAAAGAATGATGAATAAGTAATTGAAAGATGGAAACAATATTCAGTATAAAACGAATTTTGACAAATCAAATTCACGCAGGAGTTGACTATGACAGAGAGCACTCACTTGTTTAACAACAGTAAGAACTAAGAACTTAAATTCAAGTTCATGAACATGTTATACAATGAAAGACAACTTTATCTCAAACAATCAAAGAATACAAAATAATATAAAAATTTACTTGATCATTAAAGTAAATAAATAGCTTATTTATGAATTTGTCCCTTTCTGTTTCCAAAGTCATCTGGTAGTCTTTATCGTCCAACATTAAAAAGTTTTAATATATATAAGTAATGTTTGGAACAAAAAGCTCGAAAGTCAATACAAAAATTTCTCAAACATATGACTTAACACCCTATACTGCAGATGGACAATTGTCTTTGTAGAACAAAATCGGCGGCTGTTAATAGGTTAAAATAATAGACAAAACAACAAATTATGCGGAAGCTAATTGGTATTTGGTTTTAAAAAAAAAATAAAATTGATGGAATAATATTATGTTCACCGTAACAAAACAAAACAGCCAGCCGATCAACTTTGTGCCAAGAATTGTATTACAGTATCGATCACGATATCATTCACGGTTGTTTCACACAAAAAAAAAAAATAATAATAATTTGATCGCACATTAACAAGAGTAGGATTCTAGATCTATGTGATTCGCTCTGATACCAATTGATGAAAACACACAATCACATAAATCAAGAACACCTAGTAACCATAATAGGGATGTGAGTCAAAAGGCGTACCTTTATCCGCCATGGCAACACGGTATTGAAGACGAGCGAAGGCCAAGTTTTTCCTCTCCTTGAGCTTATGAGAACTGACAGCTTAATGGGAAGTTGTCAACAAAAGGTTAAGCCAGGAGAGGAGACCTAGCCTCATATATATAGGCTTAAAAGCCTTAACCTAATGGGCCCACCCATAATAGGCCCATAGGTTTAACAACATGCCTACACTACTGTCAGCCCACACCTAACACAAGAAACAATACAGGCCCATCATGGAATCCACAAATATGTGGCCCGTGTATTGTCCACCAACTATTTACAATTAGCCCGTTTTGGTAAAACCGAATAAGTTAATGTTAAGTCCAATATTTAATAAATAATTCTAACAATGGCATCATTCACAACACTTGTTCTGAGCTAGAACCTGGCTATGCTCAGTTCTATGAAGAGATTAGAGGAGGGGCAAAGGTTTGGCATGTAGGTCCAACCGCTCTATTTATCAACAAATTAGAAAGTTCAGAAGAAATTGTATCCAACTCCGTAATTATTAATACTAGTAGTAGTTCTTGTAATAATCCTCAAGACCCTTGGAAAGACTGCCGTGATTGTTTGAGTTGGCTTGAAGATCAAGAACCTAACTCTGTCCTATTTGTTTGTTTCGGGAGTAGTGTAAGATTTTCAAATGATCAAATAAGGGAAATCGCATTAGCTTTGAAAGCAGCCAACTGCCCATTTATTTTGGTGGTTAAAGATGATCATGATCAACCGGCTGACTATGATAAAGATAGGAATCAACAAGATTATGGTGATCAATATTGGTCATTGGATAATTTTTATAAGGAGGAAATGGCAGTCAAGAATAACAAGTGTTTCATCATCAAACGATGGGCACCGCAGGTATCAATCCTGAAACATGGAGCAATTGGAGGGTTCATGACACATTGTGGTTGGAACTCCGTACTTGAAGCTCTAGCAATAGGTATACCCTTAATCACATGGCCCCTGTTTGCAGAGAATTTTCACACACAGACGATTTTGGTACATATACTTGGAGTTGCAATTGGAGTTGGAGCAGATGTGTGGAACGACGGGTTTATAGTATCGAGTCCAGTGGTATCCAGAGAGAAAATAGAGTTCGCCATCAAGCGTTTGATGAACTCTCCTTATTCCGAGGAAAGTAGAAAAATCCGAGCAAATGCTAAGTTGATGGCTGAGAAGCTCAAGACTGCAACTGAAGAAGGGGGTTCCTCTCATTCACATCTCTTTGCCTTGACTGAGGAAATCAAACGCTGTGCTAAGTTCAAGAACATTTCCACTTGAAATCTTTATTTACTCCTGTGTTTTAACTCTAGTGCTACTCTATAATTTGCTTCTTTCTGTGTATTGCAAAGACGAATATTAATTCGCCTGTTGGGTTGGCTTTGGAAAATCTGTGGTACTAATCATGTTTGTGCACACTTGTTCTTGATCTGGCAACTCTCCCAAATGCTCTTGGTTGTTTCAATCTCTCTGACCCCTACACACAAATATATTCCATTGGAAAAGTGTATGCTCGTTTAGTTCTCAGAATTAATTCCTAAAATAGTCACTGAACTAATACATAGTATCTAAAAACGTCACTTTTCTTTGGTTTGGGACAAAAGAGAATGACTTTTTAAGGCACTTTCGATAAGTTGAGTGATATTTTTGTTTCAAACCAAAGTAAAGTGGCTTTTTTAGACACTTTGCATTAGTTCATTAACCATTTTAGGAATAAACTCGTATTCTCATAAATCATTTTTCTGCGGAACCATATAAATCTTAGATGTAAATGTTGAATTAGTTGTCTACCTTAATCTTGTGAAATACAGGGTGAACGAATTAGCATCCTGTGAAGTAGGAAACTCATTGCTCTATATGTATGATGACTCTCGGAGATTGTCGCATTGTAACAATCCCCTAATTCTTTCTCTACGTCTCTTGCATGTCTTGTTATGTTTATAATAAGTTTTGTAACACGTTATCAGCCTAGTGCTTGTGTAACAGATACTTCAGTAACAAATGAAATCTGAAAGTACCCTACTTGTGTGACATATGAAAGCGGAAAGTCTCTACTGTTGTCTTTTCTTTGCCATGAGTGCTCAGAATCACAAGATATACAAAATATGGTAGGAACTTATTCGATGAATATTTGTATCAAATCAAGAAATAAAAGACGTGTGTTTATATTTCACTCTCTTTGTGTGGAAAATAAAGTAGAACAATAAAAAATATTCATATAATATTTCTTTTTAATTTTTAAAATTTAAATATTCTTTTATTTATTTATTACTAGTATTATTTTTGTCTTTTTCCTTTCTTCTTTTCTAATTAATTAATTTCTTCTTCATAACTCTACTTTTTTTTTGCCAATAACAATAAACTAGTTGAGACCCATTAACCTTAGAATAATAAGAGTACTAAAAATAATTTAGTCAAATGTGATAAATTCTGTTGCAATTTACAACCAAATTTTGTCAATAATGGTTATTTTAATTAAAAAGACATAACCCTTAACATGCATTGTATTATTTTGAATATTTTAATACTCAAGCGCTCAATTGAGTTTATTATGGTTGAGTAAATTCAGTTCTATATAATTATTAAGTTTACTATTGTTGGTTAATATTTATTATTTTAGAAATATGAGTTTTCAACTAAGGTATTTGACGGAAAATAAAAAGAAAAAATTAATAAATTTTTAAAAAAAAATACTAAATAAGAAATAAGAACAACTACTTTAAAATGTTAATTATATGGATGCTCTACAAAGAGGGTGAAGTCACTCTCCATGCCACTTGGCACTGCAGGGGGTTTTGAAATGAAAGTTGATAGTTCAGAGGGGTAACGTAATCAACTCATAGTTTAAGTATGAAACTAACAAAAAAAATAATAGTTTAGAGGGGTTTTTGACCATTATCTCATACTTTTACTATAATTTTCAATGGATAAGGTTAACTTTAATTGTTTAATGAACATCCAATGCGGGTAAGTATCAACCAAGATCATTCTCTAATCGAGCACACTTACTTTCATTTTTCAAGCTCTAAGTAATCCCTTAGAATGATTTTCGTTTTATTCCCTCAAGCGGTTTTATATTTGAGACCTGACACCAACTTAAAACTCAAAACTAGAGAAGAATGATGGGCCATTTACAAAAATACCCAAGAAACCCTAATTATTTACTTCACATTACTCATTCCATAAAACAGAGTTTTTCTCTCTTCCTTGTTACCCGCGAATTTCACTCTGTTTCACAAGATCTCTTCTTTAAATTTTTCTCCTCTTTTCACACGATTTTTTCAAATCAACTGCTCAAATTGCCGCAATTTTTTCATGATTTTCAAATGTTTTCATCATATTTTCCTATTAATCATCCTAAATCACTAATTCAAAATCGTATTTTTCTGAAATTTAGGTAAATTTTGCATTATACAGCATATCGTTTTCCAATGGATGATGAATATTGCTACATTTTAGTTCAACATAGCGGAAATTGGACTGAAAATCATATATATCAAAATTTTCAAGTTGAAGCATTATCGATCAGATCGTGTTCTAATTTTTTGGAATTTCATAACACAATCCGACAAATTTCTCTCCTATCTGTTGATAACGGATTCCTTGATATCAAATATTCCGTGAAGCAAGGTATTCCGCCTATCACAATATACAATGATATGAGAGTTGCTGTGTATTTTGGCTTGAAGAAAAAGAAATCGGATATAACTGATTATCCTCTCTGCGTCTCGTTCAGTGTTAACGATTTGATTGCGACTAGTTCAACTACTAATGTTGCTACTGTATCAGCAAGTATACCACTGCAACAGTATACTGCAGAAGTTGCTGACAGTATACAGTTTTGTGAGAATGCGACAAGTCAGATGCAAATTAGTGAGGACGCAATAATTGACAATCCTTTTCATCAGACGATTGCAATAGGACAAGTTTTCGTGGAAAAGGAAATTTTGAGCACAGTTGTAAAGCGTTATGCAATTCATAAGAAATTTCAATTTAAAGTTGATAAATCGTGCTAAAAAAGGTAAGTAAATAGTGTTTTTGCTATAGGATTTATATCTAAATGACTAATTTGAACAGTGTATACCATAGAGGTATACTGCTGTAATCAATATACTCTAGAGGGTATACAGTGCTTATTTGACCACTGTTTTTGTATAGATCAACCTAAATTTTAACAGTATACCATAGGGGTATTCTGTTGAATGCAGTATACTGTAGAGGGTATACAATGCATTTGTGGCGCTATTTTCGTACACTTCAACCTATTTGAACAGTGTATACCATAGAGATATACTGTTGTAATCAACATACTCTAGGGGGGTATACAGTGCTTATTTGACCACTGCTTTTGTATAGATCAACCTAAATTTTAACAATATACCATAGGGGTATGCTGCTGAATGCAGTATACTGTAGAGGGTATACAGTGCATTTGTGGCGCTATTTTCGTACACTCCAACCTATTTGAGCAGTGTATACCATAGATGTATACTGTTGTAATCAGTATAGTCTAGGGCGTATACAGTGCTTATTTGACCACTGCTTTTGTATAGATCAACTTAAATTTTAATAGTATACCATAGGGGTATACTGTTGAATGCAATATACTGTAGAGGTATACAGTGCATATGTGGCACTGTTTTGGTACACTACAACCTATTTGAGCAGTGTATACCATAGAGGTATATTGTTGTATTCAGTATACTCTGGGGGTATACAGTGATTATTTGACCCCTGTTTTCAGTATACTCTACGGGGTGTACAGTGCTTATTTCACCGATGTTTTAAAATACATAAATTCAGTATACTGTCGTGGTATATAATGCATGTTTTGGTATTCTCTACACTAATTTAGGAAATATACCATAGTTGTATACTTCTGAATTCACTATACTATAGGGGCGTATACAGTGATTAATTTACTGCAGCTTTGGCATAGCTGAAATAACATTGAAATCTTATTTTGAAATCAGGTATTACCGTGTTTGTGTTGATGACCAGTGCCATTAAAATCTTAAGGCTTACAACATTGGACAAACAAAACTTTTCAGAGTAACAAGTTTGTATGATGAGCACAATTGTGCAATTGACAAAAGATTTGGCGAACAGAGACAAGCCACCTCTGTTATAGTTGGTGGGTTGATAAAAGACAAGTTTACTGATCCTAAAACGGTATACACACCAGCAGATATAAAGAGAGAGATAAAGAAAGATTTTAGTGTGGAGATAAATTACATGAAAGCTTGGAGGTCAAAAGAAAAGGCGTTAGAAATATTAAGAGGAAAGCCAAGGGAAACATATCAGAAATTACCAAGCTATTTATATATGTTGCAGCATACAAACCCAAGGTCGGTGGTAAAACTACAAACCACAGCAGAAGGACGTTTCATGTACGCATTTGTTGCACTTAATGCATCGATTAACGGGTGGATATATTGCAGGCCGACAGTAGTGGTTGATGGAAGCCATCTATATTCAGCATACAATGGCACATACATCATTGCTTGCACACAAGATGCAGCAGGTCAGTATTATTGATTACTAATGTTTATTGATTTATAATGTATTTTTATCGATAGAGCAATAAGAAACGTAAACCATTTGCTGCAAACCATATGTAAATAACAAACTGATTTCTTCCTAAACATATAAAATTCTTTGTACAGGACATATTCTACCACTTGCATATGCAATGGTCGATTCAGAAAATGATGCGTCATGGGAATGGTTTTTTTCATGTTTCAGAGAAGCTTTCGGGGAAAGAGATGGGATGTGTATAGTATCAGATAGGCATGATAGCATAATAAGGGCAGTGCCTATAGTTTATCCTGCGGTTCCGCATTGCTTTTGCATGTTCCATTTGTAGAATAACATAAAGACCAAGTTCAAGAAGAGTACAAAGTAAATTTCAAAAGTATACTTTTCAACAGCGATAGCATACACTATTCCCGAGTTCACCAAGCAAATAGACAATATAGGAGGAGTTGATTACAGAGTAAAACAATATTTGGCAGCTGTTGGATACCAAAAATGGTCCCGCGCATATTGCAATGCAAATAGAACCTTCAACATGACTTCAAATATTGCTGAGTCAGTCAATTCAAAAGCAAGACATTCAAAAGGTCTCCCAGTTGTTCCCTTTCTAGACTCTATGATGCATATCGTACAGGAATTGAACAATAATAATGGTGAAGAAGTAATGGGCACATTTAGACTGTTGACTGACAAGTATGAAGACTTCTTGACAGCCAGCACTATCGCGTCACAAAGCATGACAGTAAGATACACTATTGTTCTTTAAATTTATCATACATTTATAAATCTATGTGTAGCCACTAATTTAAGTTCTTGAAATTCAGGTGATACCTTCAAGAGATTTCAAGCACGAAGTAATTGGTGCTGGAGAGAAACATGTTGTATCCATGCCTGAAAGAACATGCACTTGTGGAAGGTTTCAAAAGGAGGACATTCCATGTTCACATGTGTTGGCTCATGTATCTGCTTATAAATACTGCTCTGAGTTCTACACAACAAAGAACTTTCGTAAAACATATGAGATACCAGTTTGTCCTATCCCAGGTGAAGCTACATGGCAGATTCCCCAGGAAGTGCTAGCACAGATAGTACTACCGCTAAGGGGAAGATCCAAACGAGGAAGGCCAACAAAAACCAAATTCAAATCTTCATGGGAAAAACCTACTACTAGAACTTAAAATCACTGTGGACAGTATGGGCAGAAAGGACACAACCGCAAGACATGCAAAAATATTCCCCAGGATTGAGATATATTTTTCTGTTAGTTATAGTTCTATTGTTCGATTATACATAGTGCAATTGATGTTGATTGGAATTTTAAGGATGCAACACATTTCTGGATGTTTTAGTATTGTTGACTTGCTTATTAATTACATTGTTACTGGATTATTTTTGAATGTGTTCTATTACTTAGCTTAAAAGCTTTTTTCTGCATATCTTTGTGGTATACAACACACCATGTGGCAGAATCATTTTGTAGTGGTGCTGTTTTTTATGATATTTGTTTGTTCTGTATGTTTGAGAGTTTGATTTTCATATATATGCACTTGTTGACGAAGGACGATGTCCAAATAGTAGTCTTTATATGTTATACTGAATATTATTACTGTATTGCTGGTTGGTTGTGTTTCCTGGATGTTGGCCCCATGTGAGACTTGGTATTATTAAGATATTCTGCAAATTTGGTCACTGTATACATTTTTAGTATACAGTATACCATATTAATCAAGGAAAGAAACGCATGAAGTAGAAATCTGTTTAACTCTGACCTACCTGATTAGTAAACTGCATTAAAATCCTTTCTTCTGTATATCTTTGTAGTATACAATATACCACAAGTGTATGCTGCTTTAACTTCTAGAACTAGGCTTGCCTGTTATTAGCTACCAAAAAATTGATAAAGCTGTATACACCAGAAGTATACCAGTGGGGTATACTGTATAGTAGAAATACAAGATTTTAATTTTGTCCTACAAGCCTCGGTATATAACAAATAAAATATAACACAATAAAAAATTGAAATACACAAATATTGAACACAACTTTTATAAATCTTGAAGGCAAAAAAAGAATACAATTGAAACATAAGTCTAGACATAAAATTACACAGAATACTAGAACTAACTATGAGATATTAACACTGTTTGTTTGTCTTTTTAAATACATCATATCATTATAAAAAAATTATTAATAGGTGAAAGAACAACAATAGATAATATATAAAATTAAAACCTAATTTATTCTCCATAATTCCTAAACACGGGCTTCCCTGGCCCTCCGTTGTGCAATTGCAGGGGATCTGTCATTACCTTAAGCAATTCCATCATTTTTTCATAATATTGTCGCTGCGTGTACCTTAAATTCCACAACTCATCTTCACATTTCTTTCTGAATTCATTCAAGGACTCCACCTCATTCTTAAGAATGTGAAAATACAAACAGAGGTCTGCTGGTATTGAAGGCAAGTTCGTAACATGCCTTTGAGTTGATGGTCCATGACCATTCTGGAAAATCTGTCCTCCATTCGATGGTCCGTGGCCATTCGATGGTCTGTGGCCATTCTCCATAGGCACGTTTTGATCAGATAGTATTTGAGACAATTTCTCCTTCTTTTTTTTGTGTTCAATAACAAAAATGACAGATTGGGTTGTTGTCCATCTATTTTATGGGTGAGAATTTATAGGCATTGGCATTTGTTTGTAAGAGTCACTTCTGGAAATTCTGAAAAGGTGCAATGTGTATTTTGCCATCAGTTATGAAAAGTCACACTGTTTAAACAAAAAAAAAAAGGGTCACACTGTTTAACAGGTTTTTGAATTAGTGTCTATGTGCAGTTATATTGACAGATTTTACTGTCAATTTTTTTCATTAACTGTGGTATTATTTTAAAGTTTGAATTAGTGTCTACATCCAGTTATATTGGAAGTTTTTTACTGTCAGTTTTTTCAATTACTGTGTAATGGAATTTTTTGAATTAATTAAAAAATCATTTTAACTGCACGAAGTTGGCAGTTTTTGTTAGATGCAAACGTATAAAGGTGCAGATGTGCACTTTCCTTTATTTTAGGTATGTAATGTGTTGCAGTTTTTGTATGAAACTCCACCTATAAAAAAGAGTTTATTATTGCTCTTTTATTCTTCAAATCAAATTAGCACAGTTTCTTTCATCTTAAGAAAAAAGATTACCCAAACACACACACACACACACACACACACACACACACACACACACACACACACAGAGAAATGGCTCATAGACCAAGCAATGCAATCTCTTCTTCTGCACCAACAACAAAGATGGTGGTGGAGCAATTAAGAGATGAACTTACAACTTTTAAGGCTAGTTTTGAGGAATTTCTTCAATAGTACAAGAAGGATGTTCGTCGGATAAAGAAAATGCTTCATGGTCTTCTTGTAGATCATAAAATGGACCCTGTTGACTATTATACTTCTCCAAAAATTTGAAGTTTCTGTCAAGTAGTCAATTTAACTAGTATTTTATGTTCTATGTTAGATTCCATTCTATACTCTGTGTTTAACTAAAGTAGCTTTTTTATATTTAAAGTGTCATTTTTTTCATTTTATTCTCATGTATGTTGTTGTTTGAGCAGTTATAAAGATCTGTGATTGTTGTTCTCCTGTATCTTTATTCAAAACTGAATCATCATTAATATTTAATGTAGTGTGCATGTTTCTAATGTATACCTTTGTAGTATACAGTATACCTCAATTGGTATACCACTTTATTTTGTCACGATATATTTCTGTATTAATTAATACAAAATTGTCTTTGCATTGTATACCTTTTTAATTTAGGTATACCCAAAATGGTATACAAGTTTCTTTTGTCACAAACATATTTGAGTATTATTATTAACTAAAAGGAAACCATGTTGCTTGTGTATACCTTTGTAGTATACACTATACCCCCAGATGGTATACCTTTCTACTAAATGAACTTTAGCAGTATTGTATACCTTTTCGTATAACATATACCTTTGAAGACCATGCTTCTATTGTATACCTTTAAAATATATGGTATATGCCCAATGGTATACTACTTTAAATTGTCTTACCATTTTTGCCTATAAACTACAATTAAACCTTGCTTCTATTGTATACCTTTCTGCTATACGATATACCCTAATGGTATACAATTAAAAAATATTAATATTGCTATTCATTCTAATATACGATATTAATCCAATGTTATACGACTTTGTCAAAGGTATAAGGCTTTGCTTTTCGTCAACATATGTGTGTCTACTAACTAAAAAAAATCTATTTTCTATTATACTTTTTTCTAGTATACGGTATATCACAATGGTAGACAACTTTAGTTTGTCACAGTATATTTTTGTATTAAGAGAAAACCATCCTTTAATTTTATACCTTTCTAGTATTATATAGTATACTCTATTTGGTATACAACTTTGTTTTGTCACAATATATTTCCTATTAAATACAAGCAAACTATGTTGCGATTGTAGACCTTTCTACACGACACTATACCCAAATGATCTATGATTTTACTTTGTTCCACCTGATTTGCTTTTCGGTAACATAAATTTTTTTTTTACTGTATACCCTAGTTGTACAATATACTCAGAAAGGTATACTATGAGAAAAAGTCCATAAATTGCACAAACACCAACACAATCTGTCCGCTTTGAGTTACATCAGGCAAATGAAAGAAAAAAATATATATTGAAAACATAACAAAGGTCTTCAATTATAAGGGGTTGCCACAAAAGAATGCAATTCAACAGTTTAACTGGTAGTTACACAAAACTACTTCCTACAATATAAACCTATACATTTCTTCAGTAATTGCTAGCCATTATTTTCTAAGAACCATCGCCATGCATTTACCAGGATATTCAGAATCACTTTCTTCATTGTTAGTAATTTTCTGACAAGCATACCCCCACAAAAATGCAGCATATCTTAAACGAAATTTATGAATATCATAACCCTTCTGTTTAATAGCAATTTTCTCAATGATGTGCTCTGCAAAAGTAGCCACATATGCTCCACAATCCCTGTATAGACGCATAAATTGCAAACAACATCAAAGAACAAATATAAATAAAACAATAAGGTATGGGAAAAGTATATTTGCAGAAAGACTGCTTACGCTAATCTCTGCCTGGGAAGTTTCTCAACATATACAATGTTTGTATGGCTCTGTCAAAGTCTTCCCATTATATAAGCCATTTTGCATAACAAGGTCATCCCTGTTAGTATAAAAACCAGAACGGTCCAAAAGCAAAGGGACCAATACAGCATAAGCATTCACAACATCATAAATAGCTTTAGTTACCCGCCGAGTGGGAATCAAGTCGTATACAAAGATAACCCTGGTCCATAGCAACAATTTCAACAGAATCTAATGCGACTTCTTGTCAATATAAACAAAAGACAGGACCTCGTCAACATCATACCACGGAGTGTTGCAGCAGAGACGATAACCAAGCATATACTCCTCAATTTCAATTCGTCCCTTCAGCATTTCCACACGTGCTCCTCTTTTCATTAACTGGTAAACAGCTTGAATGGTGTTGTCAAAGTGATGATCGGTCGTTGTAATCTTCACTTTAAGATCGTGCTTTATCTTCATTCTAAGGTAGTAGAAGATAACATCTAGATGCTGAAAGAAACATGTTTGCATGAATTAGCATAACTTGACACACAAAAATCATAAGCAACAACACTATACTTCCAATGATACCAAAAAATTAAACAATAAAAAATGGTCAAAAGAAGTTGATATACATTAGAAGTCACTAGAGCACCACTAGTTTGTAACACCCGAAACCAATCCTTAGTTGTAATCTCGGCAACCCCAAAATCAATAGCCGGATCAAAAAGATCATCCGCTTTCTTACTGTCCAATCAATAAGACATAAAATAAGCAAGACCAAATACATAAAAGTAAACCATTAAAATAAAATTAAATAATACAAAAAACTCAAAAATTACCAAATGTAGATACTCACTGTCCCCTAGGCTTGTGCATAGCTTCAATTAATGCAGTCAGACAGTCATTCCCACAATCCTCTGAAATAGATTTCTGAAAAAGGAATCGTCCAGAGACTATCTTCTTCATCTTCTTCGGCAATGCACCGACATCACTACTGCTAGAATCACATTCAATGATAGAAGGTGGATGCTGGACAGATTCAGTTGTTCTTTTGCTTCGACAAGCAGTATAGTTTGGAGAGCCTTGAGCTTTTCTTTTACGACCACGCTTGACAGGAGAAACTTCTATTGTTGTAGAAACAGTGGGACGTATTGCTTCATCATTCAAATCTCCATATTTTAATCCCTCATTAAGAACTGCTGTTGGACCAAACAAACACTGCTAAGTACCCAATCCAAACAACTACGATAAAGTATGACTTAGGAAGTTGCAAACCTGCAGTAACATTGCGAGTGCTACCATCTACAAATGTTTGCGTTTTCAGAAATTTTCTGCTCAAAGTTGATATCATCTGTATTTGTTCGACCAGCGTCATCATGATTTCCCATAGCATCAGAGAGTTCAGCTTTTCTTTGAACAGTATGGTTGCCATCGAAAACTTCAGTCGCTGCAAAGACACTGGGACGAAAAGGTTTATGATTCAAATCTCCATCTTCTAATACCTGATTATGAACTGCTGTTGGACCAAAGAAACATTGCTAAGTACCCAATCCAAATGAGTACGACAAAGTATGACTATACCAATTTGCAAACCTGCACTAACATTGGGACTGCTAGCATCTACAAAAGTTGCATTTTCAGGAATTTTCTGCTCAAAGTTGATATCATCTGTATTTGTTCGACCAGCGTCCTCATGATTTTCTAAAGATAGTAAAATCCCAAAAATTAAAGCCCGTTATGGTTAAGAGTTTGAGTATCTCTAGCAGAGTCACCATTCTGTCATACCCACATTTTACTTAACTCGAAGGGAGTCAAGATTCGGGTTTGACTGGGTAATTCGTTTGAGTTAGAAATTGGAGTCGCAACTTAATATAAGTTTTTAAGGAGTATTAGGTCACCTAAATGTCTAAGGTCGAGTATTTTATTCAACATGTTTAATTCCACAGATTCGAGGATAAGAAGTTTAAGTGACTCGGAGAAGAAGGTGTTAGGCACTTCTCCAAGTCCCACAAAAAGTGGTTCCCGCCCGAGCTATTAATTTTGGGATGTCTAACAAGTTGTAGATAAATATTGATCATGTTCAAAAATTATATTATTAACTTGAAGGTCAAAATCACAATTAGTCACGCAATTGAATCTATTATGCAAAATAATATATATGGGCAGCAAGTACATGGTATTGGGCCTTTAAATTTGCAAGAATGACCTAAGCCCTATGCCTAAAACTTAACAATCAACTAACCATTGGATTATTGTAGACTTACCAAAAATATCATGGGGAAGCCAAAAAGAGCATATCCAAGTGCTTTTCCTTTCTCACGGAAGCTTTTATAATGTTTGGTCATGTCAAGCTTGGGCTTCAAATATTCAATCGTCAGCTCGAAGCACAACCTGCCCCATGGATACTTGGAGAAGAACTCCAGGTCATCAACCATACAAATCCATTCCTTCTCAACTGACTTTGAAGTATCCTTTGCCATCAATATCGTGTGAAGAAACTACAAAAGGCACAACTTCAACTGATCCTCCTTATCAGATCTTCTAGTTTTCAACAACCTCAAAAGCCTTGACGATGTCACTTTAGCTATTCCATCACCAGAGTAATTATAACTTAGTTCTTCATAAAATTCCTTACCTTTCCTTACAACCTTTTTCTTTGCTTTATCGCTGGGTAATACCCCACACTCCAACCCAGTCATAAGAGCAAACTCCCTAAGCCCAAAACAAGATGGCTTCCCATCAATCAAGAACCATATCTCACGATGCTTTCTATCCTTTATTCTATGCAGAAGTAGGGAGTGGACCATCTGTCCATTGAAACTCCAAAATTGGGACATTCCAAGGAACTGCCCAAACACAGACTCCTTAAATTTCTTTTCTAGTTTCAACCTTTTCAACAACTTGTTGAATTCATAAAACTTTTTGATGCTAGATCGAACAGATATCTTCGAAGGAAAAGAAGGAATTTCATCAAGCCAAGTTTTAAGTTGATACCTTCGAGCGATAATTTCCTTGATGCTGATAAACGGTCCGATTCACACTCAGACTCCCTGGCTTCATCCCCTACTTGATCAGTTTCTTCATCACTTTTTTTTTCTTCTACTTCTTCACCTTCTTCTTTAGTTTCTTCTTCTTCATCATCTTCTTCTTCACCTTCTCCTTCTTCACCACTTTCATCTTCTCCTGATTCATCTCTATTTCCTTCCTCATGAGTAGACTCACTTTTCCATCATTATCACCCCCTTCATCCATGCTTTTCCTTACGTTTACCTGGTTCAGAGAGTTTACCCGCTTGAAAATGGTCGATGGCAGCCAAAATATCATCAGTTTGGGGTTCGACTCAGACATCTAAAACCACAATATCCTTTGCAGAGTGATTGTCATCTGCAGCTGGATTTTTATCGCTTTCAGGAACTTCACTTTCAGCCATTTTACCACTTGTAGACTGATTCTCATCTGCTCCTGCATTTTAACACTCTCAGGACCTCCATCACTTGTGGATTGATTGTCCTCTGCTTCTGGATGTTTATCAAGTTCAGCAACTTCAGTTTCATCTCCTCCACCACTTGGAGATCGATTGTCACATTCTGCTGAATGTTTAGCAATCTCAGCAACATCAGTTGCATCTCCTCCACCACTTGGGGATTGATTGTCACCTTCTGTTGAATGTTTATCGATCTCAGCAACGTCAGTTTCAGGAAATATAACGCTTTGATTGTCATCTTGTTCAGCTTGCTTCTTCTTCGCCTGTTGTACTTTTAATTTCATTCTTAAGCTATTTCTAGCTCTTGGAGGAGCTGTAATGAGTAACTTCGGCCTCACCATTACTTTATCTACATACACAACCAGTCAAATCAATGTCTAAATAAATCTATTTCATCTAAAAGAAAAAACCTAAATTCTTCAAAAAACACCATTAACGTTTCTTCATAAGCTCTAAAACTAACAAAGAAGAACCAGAAAAAATAAACTATAATGATATTAGGGTTTTTTACCTGAATAAATCAGGATTTCTCGAGGATACTTCAATTACTACTTCTAATCTTCAAAAACGGGGGAAAGATACGCAAGATTTTGAAACTTGAACGGTAATGACAGTAAAATAAATGGAAGAAAAGATGAAATGCTTTCTAAATTGGAAGAGAGGGAAGGGAAATTTGATTAAAGTCCAAGACCCCTTTTTTTTTTTTTTTTTGACCCGCTAAAAGACCTGTTTTTGGTTATTTTTATATACTTTCCTACAATGTTCACTTTATCCACAAGTTTTCCTATTTCTAATCAAGCTCCTGACCCCACTTAACCTCATTTAGCTATTTCCTCCCGAAAAAATAAGCCAAAAAGAAAAGAGGAGGTCATTTAGTTAAGTAAAGTTTTTTGGGGGTCTTTTAGTTAAATCTTCTCTAGTTAAACAGATCCTTACGAGATTTTTTTGGAATTTCCACATTAACAACCTCCAATATAGCACATTAACAAGACACCTAGCCCTAACATAATCTAGGCACAACATTTATATTTAAAATATAACATATAATTAAATTGATATTCTTTATATATAGCTTGTACACACACATTTTGTCTTATATTTTTAAATATTTATGTAATCAAATTATATCTAACAAATATATGCACTATATTTTAATATTATATTTTTTTACATATTATTGTCATAAAATTATATCTATAAATATTTGTACTATATTTTTTACATATTTATGTGTGTGTGTATATATATGGGGCATATTACTCGATTTTATTTAAATAAAATATATATTTTAAAATCTAAAAGATTATAAAATTTTACCAAGTGGCTAGGAAAAGAAAAGAAAGACAAAATATTTACGAATAGTGGATAACGGTTGTGAATGATTACGTGAGGTAATAAATAATAATCCCAGTTTTGAAATTTGCTTAAGAGATTCATACACCTTATAATTAAGTAAGCTCCTAAACTTTTAATCTACCGAGGTGAGATTTGTAACATATTTCTTAAAATATTATGTAGCTAATGTTAATGTATCATGCCTTGGTAGAATACCTCAATTTCAATGAACAAAAATGTAAGGCGCAAAGTACCACCTTCCTCGGATAACTTATTGGGGAAAATTGCTGGGTATTAGTTTAATTACCAGAAAATGGCATAAAAGTAATGAATACTGTAATTTTTTTATTATTTGTTATATGCAAAATGGTAAAGTCAAACTTTAACATAGAATAAATATTCCAACTTCTGTCATTCACTTTGCTGTAATTAGCATGGACTTAAAACAGCAGAAAAATTTATTCACTCTTTTAGAATTAATACATAATAAATGACATTCGTCAAGTAAATGCATCATTGAATCAATACATATATGTTCATGTGTTTAAATTAAGACTTTGTGTTAAATCAATACATAAACTTAAAAGATACTTACATTGCATGATAAGTAATACCCCCTTCGTCTCACTATGAATGTCATTTAAGGTTTTATACATCCATTAAAAGATTCTTAATTATATTGTATAGTTTACAGTAGTATTATTCTTATTTATTCTCTGTCCATAGGGATTAAATGATACGATACTATATATCGGTAAGTGGCTATTACTAATCATTTTGACCTCTTTAAAAGCATTTAGCAAGTGTAATTTTTTCTTTTTTTTTTTAAAAAAACCTAGTCATGTCTTGATTGTATAAAGTAATAGTTAGTTTGGACAAATAACACTAAAAATGAGATGAAAGAATAATATGTAACCTATTATAGAAGAAGCGCAGTCCTGTGCATAAAGCATCTCGCATTCATGTCCAGGGAAAGACTGCATCCCAAGGAGGTGTGATGTATGCATCTTATCCTAATGCAAGCCTACTGTTTCAGAGTTAAATTATGCTAATAATATAAAAATAACGTAAATTCTGAGTATATAAATTAGATCTACTTTTAAATTAACTAGATATGGTGCAAAAGTCGGGTATTTGTTTCTGCCTTAAAATACTTTAGGCCTTTGGTGAGTTGGTGTTTGATAACATGCATCCCTTTGACACGATTATCAACATGTCTTCATTTCCTCCATTCACGGCCTTTGCATTATTTGAATGCCCCTTCAACACTTGTCTTTTTCAAGTGAGACTATATTACAAATTAATAAAAGTGCATTGACTTTAAGCATTCAACCTTTAATAAACAAATCATTGTCGATTTAATCCTTAATTAGTTTATTTTGTAATAGGTAAAATAATGAAATGGAGAGAAGTATATCCTTATGCACCGTCCCACTTCTGGTGTCTTCTTGTGGCTCGACGCAGTTGTTTGTCTTTATCAGTTTATCAGCTATTGGCTCTATATTATTTAGAAACAATTGATTTTCACACCTTAAAATTTTCAGTATGTACTCCACTTGCTTTCTAAAGATTCTAACTTGTTTTTCATTCTTTTTTTTCTTTTCTTTTTTTAAATTGTTTATTATACATCAAGGGAGGGTAGGGAAAATGAGGAAGAGCTAGAACTACACAGTAGGGGATCTCATTTGTAAATAGATTGATCGATACTCTTTGCTGGAATTCTAATTTCATGAAGAGATTTGTTTAGAATAATGTTATGCAACATTTAAATTCTATTTTAATTAAGGTGAATGCATAAATTAGAAACTAAGAAGTGAGCAAACGAGCAAAGAGTTATGCTTTATTTATATATTTATTTATTTTTTGTGTTGAGATTAAAACCAAGTTAGTAAAATGTTGATCGTAGTGATTTGAGTTGTATTGTTTTGTGCCAAAGCAAAAATCAAGCACTTGTGTTAAATGATTTTGGTAAACGTAGATGCACACACAACCTTATACAAATATCAAGTAGGAGTATCAAAGACTAGCTTAGCATTTCATTTAAAGATAGCCGGCCATATTAGTTAAAGAGATAAAAAAATCTCATTTATCAGATGAAAGACATATAATACTACTCTAGTACTTATAGATTCACACATAAACATAAAAAATGAAAAGAAAGAGAAACAAGGAAGAGAACTTTGATTTTTATATCATTGATGAAGTTTAGTGTTTTTCTACTATATATGATGATAAGTGTTTAATTATTGAGTTGTTCATCTACGTTTTCTTAAATCAAAACGATCGTAGGATTCACATCAATATGCTATATACTCCTTTTATAAACCAATTAACTAGTTTTATATCTATGTTGAAGTTGAGTGTTGTTATAGGAGTACTATTATAACAAGTGTTTAATTAGAGTTGTTCATCTACTTCTCCTTCAACCGAAATGATCCTAGGAATTTACATTAATATGTTATTACTCCTTCAATAAAATAATGGCTTATCGAGATTTACTATATTGCACAAATATTTCTCTAATATGTTAACATTTTCCAATAGTTGTCATGGAGAGAATTAACTCGTTACAATAGGATCTTGGGTAGTTGTACATTGTGTGAAAAGTTACAGCTTCAACCGTTTCAATTGGCAAAAAGTGACAAGCTGTATTACTTTTATAATACTCTCATAAAGAGAGGAAGTGACCACAGGCATAGTAATGGGAAAAAGTAGGGGAGGACCCAACTCGTTAGCATATTCATGACCCTCTTCCCTTTGTAACATTCTCGCGTCAGATCATTGTAGTTACCACTAGTTTTCATTTTTTTCCAAATAGAATAACAACAACATACTCAGTATAATTCCACAAGTGAAATTTGAGTCGGGTGAGATATACGTAGATTTTTTATACCCATCATAGTGGGGAGGCTGTTTTCGATAGATCCTCGGCTCAAGGAGGCATATTCCGAAACATGCTAACAAAAATAAGATGAAACCACCCATACTAAAGAAAACAAGAATACTAAGGTAAATAGACAACAATATAAGTAGTAAAGACACAGAAGTCTATAAACAAAGTATATAAAAATAATACAAATGATACACGGACAGAACTCTCATGACTACTACCTAACCGTCTACTTTAATTTTCGCCCTCCACGCTTTCCTATCAAAGATCATGTCCTCGGTGATCTGGAGGTGAGCCATGTGCTGACCAATTACCTCGCCCTAATCTTCTTTAATTTGGTCTACCTCTACCTCTCTGTAGACCCAACACTGCCAACCTCTCGCACCTCGATCCAGTTCTTTTTTGATCCAAATGAATAATAAAAATATTGAAAAATAGTTTAATTCTAAAATTTTATTTATCCTTGATGAAGTACCTCAGATAGGAAAGCGTGGAGGTCGAAGATTATGATAGAAAGGTAGATAGTAGTCGAGCGACTTCTGTCATATTAGCAGTAGTTATAATCCAATATATGTTATTTCTAATTTTAGTACTATTGGTCTCTATGTCTCGTGGGCATTCTTTGGTTTTTATGTCATATTTTTTTTAGCATAGTATTTTCGTCTTGCTTTTGCCAATATGTTTCTAAAAATCTTTAACCGATGGTCTATTGAAAACAACTTCTTCATATTGTGTGGGGGTAAAGTTTGAGGAAATAATACTGAATATGTTATTGTTGTTGAGACTATTAGACGAGAGTTCTAACCCAATGAACAAGAATAAGAAATCTATCTATCCACAAAAAAAGGAAAAAAAAAGAAAACAAAACAAAAAAAATACTTATGTAGCAAAAACAGGCTGCCAGCTAACCTTTCGGTCCGTTTGTTGTTTTTTATTTTTGTGTACCTCAAACAAAGATATTCTCTCTTCCATCTTCGAACCTTCCAGTCTTACCAATCTCAAATCTTGCCCCTTTTCTGCCTTTTCTGTAAGTAATTTTTAACCCATTTTTCTTTTTGGATTAAGTTCAATTATTAATTCCTAATTCTGTTATTTTGTAATTATATCTCAAGATTCTTGCTCCAAGAATTTTAATTTCTTGTTAATTTTCACCCCCTTTAGTTGTTCCCCCACTACAAGATCCATCCTTAACCAAACTTTTATATTTATCATAATAGAATTGTTCCTTTGGTGTGATGCATCTATGTAAGGCTATATATTTTTTTTCCAATCAAACTGGTGTTTATAATTGTATATATTAATGTAAAAGTTTGAATCTTTTGTGAGAAAGATTGAATTTTTATGTGTCTTTGTTGATTCTGAAGTGGTCGAGGGTCTATCGGAAATAGCCTCTCCGCCTTGGTGGGGTAAGGTCTGCGTATATCTCACCCACCCCGACCTCCACTTGAATCAAAAGTTTTTGTGAATTCTGAAGTGTATTGATGAGTGAGTTTGTGTATGTTGGTATTTTAGGGAATATGTATTTGATGAATTAGCTAAAAAACTTCCTTTACTTACGCAGTTACGCAAAAGTTTGAATCTTTTGTGAAAAAGATTGATTTTTTATGTGTGTCTGACAATCTTAAAATGTTGATGAGTGAGTTTGAGTGTGTTGGTATTTTAGGGAATTGGGAATTTTGATGAATTAGCTGAAAAACTTTCAAAGTAGGTATTTTGTTATATATAATTATGCAAAAGTTCGAATCTTTTTGTGAAAAAGAATGAATTTTTATATGTCTTGGATGATTTTGATGTGTATTGATGAGTGAGTTTGTGTGTGTTGGCATTTTAGGGAATTGGGAAATTTTGATGAATTGGCTGAATAAGTTTTAAACGAGCTGCTTCTGCTTTAAAGGGTTTCTGAGGGAAGTGCAAGAGAATGGCGTGTAAAGGGTTTTGGGAGTGCTTGTTGAAGCTCTTGAACTTCTTGTTGACCCTTGTTGGTTTAGCAATGGTGGGGTATGGTATTTACCTCTTTGTTGAGTACAAAAATCATTCCTCCTCTGGGGATGATTACCCGCTTGCTCCTACAAGTGGTGAAATGATAGAGTTTGGTCGTCCGATGCTGATGGCTGTATCGTTGGCTGAAAACATCTTCGATAAACTTCCAAAAGCTTGGTATGAATGCCCTTTTTGCTATAATGCTTATTGTTAATTGTTTCGTGCTAAGCCTAGAAGCTGAATTTGAGATTGTGAAGTTGTATCTACTTATGTTCCAAACTCTATATGCTAATTGGTAATGTTGCTTTTGCTAGTTTTTCTGTTGATTTTTAGAGGAATGTCACTCTTAAAAAGGATAGGGGCAACAATTTGAGAAACTTAAGAAGTATAGTCAGTCTAAGTCGAGGCTTCTGCAACAGATAAAAGTGTGTATCAATTCATAATTTTGTCCTTCCACCAATACCTCGGTTGTACATTGTTTCTCCCACTTTATTATTTCTACAAAGTTCTTCCTCTTATTTGCTATGACTTGCAGCGGGAGAATATGTATTGCAATCTCCTTCCTTTAACCATAATATCCACGATTTTTGTCCCCAAGCTACTTTCTTGTACTATAGCCATTAAAGATAGATCTCTCTTCAAGTCCTCATTGCATCTTCCTTTATTTTTAGCTGTTGTCTAGCTCCATCACCCCTCCCTTCTCTTTGTATTCCCCAACTTGTTCATTAAACTGCCATCATTATCTAAGTATTTCCTTTAACCAAGAAATCCCAAGGGCCTATGATGCACGGTACGAAGCTTGGGGATAATAGGTCCACCCTCTACCCTTCTCCACTTAATTACCATGCCTTTTGTCTACCGAAAGGTTCAAATAGTGACATGTGCCTAATCCACAGATTACATGTCACGGTCTTACCACCATAACAAAACCCGAGGGCATACCACTATAACAAAGCCCCAAGGCTAACAACAGATTCCCTTTAACCTGGTTACTCCTTCACTATCTCACCCTTTTGTGAACATCTGTTGCTTTCAACCCATGGTCTCAAGTTGAAAAGGTGCATTTAGTCTTCTTAATTTTGTTGTGACTGATAGAATAGGCAAATGACTTGAAGCAAGTTTGGTCTATGGCAACTGAGACATGTCCGATGTCATTTCCTTCCATGCGGTGGATACCAAGAATCTGTCTAATCTAGATTCAGATATTGACTCCTTTGATCTGGACCATGTAAACATGTCACCTCAATGGAAGCTTAAAGTTGACGGTTATCAATAAACAAACTCCGACTACCTCTCCATTGCTCTAGAGGAAGAATCACACCCCATCTTCTCCCCTGCAAGCCTTATTGAGTTAAAATATCTTTTAATAAAAATATTGCAAGCTCATTCTGATACTCCCTATTTGATCCCTCATCCACTGGACTGTACACCTCCCCGAAACTTAACTCCGTGTGGCTTCCTGTACTCTTGAATCGTTGATGCAATGGTGAACTCCTCTTTATCATCTACCATTTCCATCTTTCTTTCATTCCATAGTATAATGATCCCTTGCACATTTTCCTGACCAGGGATCGTGTAGTCTGTCACCCATCTTACTTTCCATGAACTCATGACCATTGCATTAGTCATGGTCTCAATCTCACCAAACCCGCTCATACCCTCTTGACCTACATTGGTGATTGCCAACAGATTTCCTTTGCTTCTGTGCTTCTCATGTTCACGCATTCAACATTTCTACCATATAAAGTGGTAATTCAAGATTTTCACATGGAAACATGTATTAAATGCAAACTTCTTCTATCTTTATAGTCAGTTTTGACTATGTATGGAAGGTTTAATACACATCCCTTGATAGGCATGAAACTTTATTCTAATTGTAAGGGATACTCGGTCACCTGGAAAATGTGTCTTTGTTTTTACCTTCTTTTTTCTCTTCATTTTATCCCCCTCTTTTCAGTTTTTAGGGGTGTTATCGGGCCTTGTTGTGGAGGGTGGGGGCCGGTGGAGTTGTGTGTCTTTTTGAGCTGCGAAGTTTTTGTGTTTTGTCTATGGAGAATGTCAAGTGGAGTCTGTGAAAAGATTGAGACTCTTTCCCAAGGAAATAGGATGCGCCTGGTGTACAATATTTAAGGAGCAACTGTATAACCAAGCTATGTTGAAGAAGTCATATATTGGATTTTCAATTTTCTGTGCTCTATATTTTTTTTGTTGAGATTTTGAAGCTTTCGTTAAGCTAAAATTTATGATTAGTTACAATGGGGAAGAATTACCTCCAACTTCACAATTCTAAATTTAGAAATTTTTTAAAAGCAAGTGAAACAATTTTTATTTATAAATTTATTTTCTATGATTTTTGTTTTATTTTTTTTATTTAAAAAAAACAATTTCTAAAAACAAGTCACGACTATTTGGGGGATTATTGATGGCTAGAAATGTTTCTGTCATCCAGAGGGACGGCTTACGCAGTTGCGTTGCTATGCTTTTGAATTACATGTTCACTGTCTAGGCAGTAAATAGTGCTCAGCTGTGGAACTGATAGGCAATTCCTTTTATTTTAGCTTTTAGCTAAAAAGTTTGAGAAAACTTGCATTGTATTTTTAAGGAAGTATATGCTATGGTCGAATTAAATTTGTGTTTCATAGGAGTGGAAGGAAAAGAAATGTGGAAATATAAATGAGAAAACGAGTCTTGCATGTTTGCTTGCTTCCGTATTAAGTTTTAAACAGAGACAAGACCCGTTTATCATAATAGATCTTTAGTTTTTAGCTGTTTTGAATTCTCAAGACTTGTCTTATGAATCATCTTTGGTGTGCAAAGCTTGAATTAATCTGGGTGCTTCCTGTAAGTAGAAGGGAAAGAAATGTGGAAATCTAAACGAACTATTTGTAATTAATTACTTGTTTGTGTCCATAAGAAATTTTAAACAGAGACCAGCGCCTTTTTGTCATAATATGTCTTTAGTTTTAAGTGGGTTTTAATTCTCAGAATTTGACTGGCACGATTTCTTAAAAATATAAGATGAAAAAATTATTCTTCCTTTTATTGCTAATTGATAACTTTTTTCTTTGGGATAAAGTTTGGTAGGGATTACTCATCTTTGGTGTTCTGCTGCTTCTCGAAGCTTCAAATTCAACTTCCAATAGTCAGTTGATGGAATTTGTAATGCTCTCTAATCGAATTGATCTTTTTATTATGTTGCAGGTTCATATATTTGTTTATTGGTATTGGAGCAGTTATCGTCGTTGTATCTTGCTGTGGTTGCATTGGAGCTGCAACAAGGAGTGGGTGCTGCTTGAGTTGTGTATCCTTGTCATTTATGCAGTCTTTATGAGTAACTCTTTGTGGAAAACCTAGAATATTTATGAATAAATATATGCTTCCATCACATGTAAAATGGATTCGTGATGAATTGGGTAGTTTTATGTTGGCTGTCGGCCTACACTAACCCTCCTCCTTTATCCGGGCTTGGTGACAATGTGAGCAAGCTCACACTTGCGCAGTTTAAATGGAGAAACATGATATGTGAGGATTCGTATAGCCGAACCCAACTTGTTTGGGAGTGTAGTTGTTATTGTTGTCCACTATGTAGAAATGTCAGAAGTTGTGATGTTGAGCAGAGTTATGATTTTGGATCAATAGGAGCATTTTCAGTCAGATTCTTGAAATTGCACTCTTTATAGCTTTCGATTTTGAATTTTGGATTATTTTGGTCTTAGTTCTGTCTTGAATCTTGGCCACATGTCAATGGGAGATGGATTGGACCTAATTGCATTTCAGTTTATCCTTGCCTATGTTATGCAACACTCCCCTAACCCCTCTTGTCCGATGGGCGTTGTGGTCTTTTAGAATTTCTGAGTTACTATGTGTTCATCTGTTTTCTCTTCCAAACCCGTTCTCAAAACTGTTTTTCTTGTGCCGAGGGTCTATCTGATTTCTCTACTTCCCTTGAGAGGTAAGAGATAAGGTCTGCGTACACCTCACCCGCCCAGACCCCACTTGTGGGATCATACTAGGTATGTTGTTGTAGGCTTTTGTGAAAGCATGTTTGGCACCTTAACTAAGACAGTACTCTGCCTTGATTTTCTTGTTGATCTTGATTGAGCTAGGTGCAGCTGGTTTTATATTCTTTGACAAAAGCTGGAGGGAGGTAAGTGTTTTTCTAATTCATGGCTTCACTTTCTAACATTACTTTAGTTGTCAGAAAAGTGATGGGAAGTCTCTGTCAGGAAATTCCAACGGACAAAACGGGCAACTTTGATACAATCTATGAATTTCTGGACGACCACTGGAAGATTGTCAAGTGGGTTGCCCTTGGTGCTGTTATTTTGGAGGTGAGATTAATAACTATGGATAAGGTTTCTCGTTCCCAAGGAAAAAAAAAGGGGGGGGGGGGGGGGGGACTTCTGTTGGATCACACCTTGTTCGATTATTAGTAAAAATATCAGCAGTTTATGCAACAGAAAAGCTTTCAATGTTGTTTGCACTCGGCACCATCTTCTTTCACATTCAATTCCATAATGTTTTCTATCATGATCCTTTGAATCTGTTACTTGCTATTGATCCTATTCAGATGTGTATCTCCTCAGTTAGAGTGAGTATGTTGCTAAATATGCTCATGCATTAAGATATTAACTGAATTTGCCTGCAAAATGCTCTATATACAATCGATTTCAGCCCTATTGGTGCAATATATGAGTCCTACCAGTCGTATATGCTATGGCATATGCGCCTTATAGATGTTGGCTTGGCCCAGTTGAAGGTCATTGCCGATGGCTAGCCTGAATCTCATCCAGTATAAGATTTGCGGATACAACAGAGAGAATATGTGACCTGAATGTTTCCTTTGCCCTTCCCGCCTAGTACAACTAAATTTCAGTCTCAAACTAGTTGGCGTCAGCTATACGAATCGGCGAATCGCTATATTTTGTCCTTTATTCCCCACTATTTCTAAATTTTGTCTGTTGACATGAGTTGCAGGCTCTTATATTCTTACTGGCCCTCGTAGTAAGGGCAGCGAACAGACCAGCAGACTATGATAGTGATGATGAGTACATAGGTGGTCCCAGACAACAAATCCGACAGCCACTGATAAACAATAGGCCACCACCAAATCCTGCCACTGGTGTCCCTGTTGCCGGTGCTCTTGATTCTCGTCCAAGTAGGAATGATGCTTGGAGTACGCGTATGAGGGAAAAGGTCTGCACTCTTTTTATTGCTTTCTTACAAGTTGATATGGATAATGCGGTTTAACCTTCTTGGTTGGCTGCTCATTGCCACCTATACAATCGTTTCCAGTTTGTACTTATCATGATGATTTTTAAAATCGTTGCTTGTTTGTCTGCTCTATTTTCCAGAGATCCCTTTTCTTTTCTTTGCTAAAATATCCGATCACAACATGTTTGTTAGAAGATGAAAGGATTTTTATACTTTGAATTTCCTTTTTAGTTTTACGAAAAACTGAAGGCTTTGAATTTCCTTGTGACAGCAAAAGCTATTACTGTTTCAGTTGGTTTGAGTTAGTAAAATTCGTATGGTTTCATCTCGTTTATGTGCTTGCAAGTAGCACTTAGATAGTTCTGAGTGCTGAAACCTCTTTTCCTTTTGATAGTTCTGGTTATTAAGTTTTCTGACTTGATTCTTGAATGACTGTAATGCAGTATGGGCTCGATACATCGGAGTTCACTTACAACCCATCAGAGTCAAACAGATATCCGCAAACGGCCGTACAGCCACAAGAGGAAAGGAGGGGTTGTGCCATAATGTAATGATGATGGTCTTCTGTAATTTTGGGAGGACTAGTGATTGTGCTCGTGTGTGTAATTTAGTCTGGTGTGAGGTATTCGTGTCTTTTGTAAGCATTTTCTCTTTGTGGAGTCTATGTACAAAACACAGATTTCGGGATCTTTACTTGTCTTAACAGTACATTTTGAAGGGTAATTCCTCTTCAGTTCATGTTACGAAAACTGAACATGATTAATGACAGCGTTTGGTTCTTGACAGAATCGTGTAAAGTAGATGAAAATGAACTTGGGGAAATGAGGGAACTAGTTGTTTCTATCTCTAATATGTCATGAGTAACTCTTGATAATACTCCCTGATCTCATGTAGTCTGTAATATGCAAGTGAGAGTAGTGATACTTGAAGTAAATAAGGTGGTGATCCTCTTTTGTCAATTTGGTAGCCAATATGTGAGCATAATTTTACTATTGAAGGTTAACTGTGTTAGGTCATTAGATTACAACTGTGAAAAAGTACAAGTTATATACATTTTTCATCAAGTTATTTTTTTGTGGTCATTAAAGCATAAGCACTTTTGAACACTTTTAAGAATATTTTCACTTCTAACCCTTCAAACACTTATCTACCATTATTTGACATTCACACTTTCTCTCTTTAGAAACTTCATTTCCCACTTCTCCTCTTTCTGTCTAGTTTACCGTCGTTGAGCCACCACCGACCGCCACAGGAATGTTGCAAAATTACACCCCCGGATTCATCTTGACCTCCTCTTTCCGTTTCTACCATTGATTTTTCAAAAATTACCGTAGATCTGACTTTGAAAATACGGTCAAATTTTTTTCTGTAACTCTTCGGATTTTTCCTGCCAATACCTGACTCAACCTGCTTTCCCAATTCTACTTCGGTTCTTTAATAACACAATCCAAATCAGTAGATAAATATTCTAACACAAGCACGACATCTTCATTTTCCCTCCAAAAATACTCGTGGTAATGACGTTTGGACAATGTTGAAGGGTCTGTAATGTTTCGATTTATGGGAATTTGTTGCATAGCAGCTTACCTATTCATGGTCATTATACAGAGTTGCTATAGCAGAGTTTATTGCTACTTTGCTTTTTTATTTTTTTTTAATGTAATTGTATTGACTGTTATTGGTTACAAACATCAGTTGGATACTAAAGACGGTGGTGAGGACTGTGGTGGTGTTGGCATTCTTGGTATTGCTTGGGCTTTTTGGTGGCATGATCTTTATTGTAAACTCTTTATTTGACTTTGTTGTTAACAGTAGGAATGCTTGGAGGAATCTGTTCAGCTAATCTCTTTGATATTTTCATCACTTGAATTGCAACATAACCAATCCATTTTCCACCGCCCTTCGTTCACGGGAACACTGCCGTTTCTTCACGGAAAAAATAATGAACTAATTTTTTTTACGAAAGTAATGATGATATGGACCAATGTATTTGTATAATAGAATGGACAAATGATGCCGGATTGACTTTGTTTAATTTTGTGAAAATGCATAAAATGCCCCTCAAAGTTGTTCCAAAATGCCCCCTTACGACCTTTAACTATGCGGGGGACCTATTACCTCCTTGAACACATTCGAAATCGAATTAATACCCCCTTATTGCTCCAGGCGGCAAAGAGGGTGTATTCCCCTCTCTTTAGGAGAGTGAGATGGGGGTTTTCATATAAATTATATTATTTTCATTTTTTAAGCTTATCATATATTTTCTTTTCCTTTTCTAACTATTAATTTCTTTTCTTCTCACCGGAAAATTTTCTAGTATCCAAAAAAAAAAAAAAAACATAACTACCATATTTATTTTTTCCCTTTCTCTTCTTTTCCTTTCTTCTTCCTTTTCTTTCATTCATTGACGAGGTCCAATGTGCATAGGAATTGTCTGTTCGTTCTTGTCAAATTCTAATATAGTTTAAGATATCGTCCCACAGAGATTGGGTATTCTATGCTACGGACTTGTAGTATTTTAATTACTATTTGAGAGAATCAAATTTGATGAAAAGTGAGTTTTTAATTTAAATTTACTTAAACTAAAAGAAAGAACTTTGAAGATTTTTAATTTAAAAGAGTTGGGAATCGTTGAATTCACTTGGTAATACTTATAATAAATATCTCAGTTTTGACATGTATTTCTCTTAAGAATAATTGCTTATTGCTAATTCAATTATATTTTGCTCACTAAGAAATAATCAATTAATAACACTTCGTGAGGTTATGCATATTAATTAAATTATAACTATTGACGATTAAACCGAAATATTTTTCTTGCCTGAATTGTGCTAAAAAGTAGTAAAAACTTCGTGAGAATATTTTTACGAAAAATCAATAATCTTACCTACAACAATTCCTCCGTGAGAATTAAAACTGAGGTAAACAAGATTACAGATTTGGAAAAATAATTTTTACTCTACTACTTTATTCATCAGTTATTATACATTAATTTTGCTCCGTGAGAATTACAAAATCAATATAACAATAACCTAGAGATAAAATAGACGGATGTGAAAATATTGATTAAGTAAAACTATAATTCCAGCACAGTATTAAAATGTGATTAAAAAAAACTTCAGGAAGTATGTATTAAAACTGAGATAAGTATTATAAATATTACCGAGTTTCATCAACTATCCCAGCAAAAGAGATTACTCCATTATGGAGTAAGAATAACTTTAAAAATATAAAGACTATGAAGAAAGTAGTATTTCTTCTAAAAAGATGAAAACTACAAAAACTTTAAAAGAGAGAAAGAAAGGGAAAGCAAGAGAAATCTTGCAAGTCAATTCATGAATTTTCATACAACTTTGGCCATCTATTTATAGAGAAATTCTAAGGCAAGATGTCTTCCAAAGATGCAAAGGTGAGTGAAGTTGATGACTATTCCATAGATGCAAAGGTGAGTTGAAGAGAGAAGATTTCTTCCGTCTGCTCTTTGTTCTTCAGCGTATAAAAATCACGGACATGACTATCAGTGTTATAGTCGCACTATGAATAGTGAAATCATCAATGATTTTTCCCTTATTTTTATTCACTTTGAATATCTTCTTCTTCCTGCAAAATATGTTAGAAAATATGCGAGAGATGAATATATTTATTCACGTTTTATTTAAAATACTTAATATTTAATTATGAAAATATATGAATAAATTATATCCATCATTCATCCATAAACAAATAAACACAATAAACAAATTACACTTTCCAAGTTTTCAGCCAATCAAAAAAAATTTACCAAACCCACAGCTGATGATTTGCAGCTATGTATCTAACACCTAATTAGGGTATTTTTATGATTTTCTCATCAATTTCTTGTACTTTCTCTTCCATGTATAATGCTAGAAGTGCGACAAGGAAGGCATATGCACGAAAAACTTCAAATTTCTCTAGTTCATCCTCACCACGGCGACAACGTTCCAAGTGTTAGCCATCAACAATGTTGGAAAAAGCCGATGACAACTCAGCATGGTGGGTGGTGGATGGCGATCGGGATTGCTACAGCGATGGACTAAGAAACATGGAAGAGATAGTAAAGATAAAAATTAAAAAAATATGAAAATATGTTGATATGAGATGATGCCATTAATGTATGATGATTGTAGGAGAAAAAAACTTCAGATTAGGTAGTTATGGGAAGTGAGGAAAAAGATGCACAAAGGGGAAAAAGGACGGGAAGGGTTTGGGTGTTGGGGGGGGGGGGAGGTGACACGACCCGAATTTTTGGCTAGGCCGTGCGGGCACCCGACATCCTCCCCTAGACCCGTCGGACGAACCCTTAACAACTGAATTAGGAAAATAAATATAAATCCAACTCATAACTAAGAACAAGACTTAGAAAAAAAACACATCTATACTGATACCTCTAAGCTGTACAAAAGAAGTTACAGCTGACTACCCAATATATTAGGTTTAGGGCTATCCAGACTAGACATCTAAGAGTACAAAAAATACATACACCTCCTGAAGGAAGCAAATACAACAGAAATAATAAATATACCACTGGTGGCCATCCTGGATAGAAGGTGGCTCATCCTGACAGCTGAAGTTGTCTTCGCTCCTTAACAATGCGGTGAACTCAATCCTGGAGCGAACCTGCCGAAACGAAATAGATAGATAAGAAACAAACAACAAACAAGGGTGAGTCAAAAGGACTCAATAAGTGGGGCAGACTAGCCACCTCAAAGAATAGGATAGCAAGCCAGGGAGAAGAGAAACAGGTAAACCAAATCCATCTTATTTAAACTATAAAGGCAGAGCCAGATAATAATTGGAAACACATATGGAACCATAAACTCATAAACAACCAGGGACATAAGATAGGCAGAAAATATAGGTATCCCGAACATATCAACAATCAGAAATACATATTGTTGGTGTGCAATCCGATCCATACTGTTGCGGCGTGGAATCCGATCCATATATTTATACTGTTGTGGTGTACAACCTGATCCCTATATTTATATTGTTGCGGCGTGCGATCCGATCCATGTATTTATACTGTTGCGGCGTGCAACTCGGGATACGAGCCAGAAACATATAGGCAAAATAAAATATGTCCACAATATGGTATACACACCGCAAACATAAAACACAACACGATACATACAATAGTCAGCATGCGGTGCAATGAAATGGGATGAATGCGGTACAATACAATGCAGTCACATATGTCTGATACCTATCTCCGGCGCGGAACTCTCATCGTCTACCAGGAGATATATGCAATAATAATAACCCTTCACCGGCGTGGGACTCTCATCGATTACCGGAAAGTATATGCAATAATGACCCTTCACCGGCTCGGGACTCTCATCGATTACCGAGAAATATATGCAATGATGACCCTTTACCGGCTCGGGACTCTCATCATTACCAGAAAGTATATGCAATGTTCAAAACCAGAGTGTAATGCTCATATGCTCAGTGCAATACCAACAACAGGGAATAACATATAATATACAATGTAAATTTAAAGCTAAGGTGTAATGAGTACGCCTATCGGCAGCTACACACGTAAGGAACATGTGGTAGAATATCCACAACGCCAAGGGGCCTCCAAAGAAATGGATACAAACACTTACCTTGTTACAAAGTTAGCACAACTACTCAACAACCGCTTTGTCCTTTGAATTCATTGCCAAACGATCCCACTGTGTTCAATAAGCAGAAAAATATATCACATAAGGCTAAAGGCTTCATTCCTTACGTCTTAGGGCAATCTGGTTAGGAACCTGATACCCTATTCGCATACGCAATACGCAGGGCAGACCTATGTACAGGGTTCAAAATCACATAGCCAAACCCTAAATAAATTATATTTATGGGTTGCCCATAACTCCCTGAGTACGAATATATAATCAATTCCATTATCGAGGTCCAATTACCCTTTAAACTATCAATTTAACTTATTAGAACGATGTATAATATCCCAATTTTCTACCGTAAAAATATATTCAAACACATGTAATAAACTAAAATAATAAGTTAACATCATTACCTTGATGTTTCAGAGGAAAGTTCTATTTTTTCCCGCTCCTTTCCCTTTCCTTTTTCTATTTTTCCTGCATTTTTCTCGCCGCGTTTTAGAATGTTTCCTGATTCTGTTCGATTTGACATTTTAAGCTTAAGGGCCACCGCCTCTTTATCTTTTCCTTTATCTTTTCCTTTTTCTTTATCCTTTTCTTTCCTTTATTTATTTTTTCTTTTCTCTTTTATTTAATTTTTCGTAATAAAATTAAAATACAGTCCTATGAAATCCGGAATATTCCCAAATTTCTCAAGTAAGTTATACAAAATATATGTAACATACTCGCTAAGGCGGATCTCAAATCGGACTCCCGAAACTTAAGATGCGAATTAAAACGAAAAAGATCAAATTCTTTAATTTTCGGTATTTTAGCGGAAACTATCCAAACGACCTCGAAATTTACTTTTGAAAGTTCAGACAAGTCACAAATAATCATACGAACATAACGACGCTTCCGGATTTTGAATCGGAGCTTATTCGCCAAAATCGAGCTCGAAAACTTCTTTTTAAAATTTACCGAAAATAAAAACTAAAACCTTTTTCCGATACCTACCAAACGATGTCTGATTTAGTTCAAATACTGACAAGTCATAATAGACCTTACGAAGATTTTAAAATTACCAGTACGCCATTCGGAGTCCTAACTTTCGAAACGACTACTTAAGGTCGTTTCATTCGTCCTCGAACGAGCTTGAGTCTAAAGCAAAATTCACACAGATAACAAGAAAACTTGCACAACCTTCATAAACTACTCTACGGACATTATCTCATGATCACATAATGAGAATTATAACACGCACACCAAACGCTTGGAATAAAATATATCTGGACAATATTATAACATCAATGCCCAACTTATTCTAACTAAGCTAACCCTTCCTCGATCACGAGAGGAGAGTTTTACTTTTTCGAAACAAAGATATATGGAACTCTGGATGGATTAGCATGATTCTGCCGACAATCACCTCTTCGATATACTTTTCAATATGGAACAGTTCGATGAAACTAAGAATTAGCTTACGCTTTAGCAACGCCTTAGAGATTCAATATTAGAATTCAGTATTGGAGGAAGACTCCTCTACTTAGAGCATCAACTCATACAACTAATTTGAATAGAAATAGTCATCCTCGCACGACCTGGTGGACTAAAGAAGACTTAGCTAAAAATAAAACGCGGCTCAGACCTGAGCTACCAAATTACCCTCTCGAGTTGCAAAACAACTGCAACTCTCGAGTTCACAACTCCTTGCCTTTGCTGTAAGCACCACTGCCTGATGGATCAACTCATGGGTCAAATAACACTTCTCATTACCCTTAGTAGTCTTAAAACACAGCGATGTACTTACCCGACTATCTTGACACGCACTCTCGCTCAACACAGAGAACATCACAAGCGGCTACTAACCGCCCAAGCTCAATAGTGCAAGACGAAGAAGAAATTGCAATGGACCGAGGATAAAAATGATTAGAGCTTTAGGAAGCTCATCTTCTTATTTGCTTGGCTACCAGAGCTAGACTACTTCTGGATCAGGCTAGCCAAAGAATCACAATTGAAGAAATAGATATTAAATGAGCTTTATGGAATAACATCCATGCCAATTTAACCTTCCTATAAGAAGGAAACTCCGATAGTTTACCAGAAAACTCTTTTATAATCGAAACAAGCTCATAGAATAACATGACTCTACTAGCATCTTGAACCAAGGGAAGACACATAGATCGGATGTTACTTACTAATCACTTTGCACCAGAAAAAACGATAACACTTTTTGATGTTGACGAATTAAGATCCCATCATCCTACCAACACTGAATTCCGAGGAGAGTTGTAAACTGACTTGACATAATAACAGAAGGTGGCAGAACAAGATGCCAAGCAGACAACACCAATGCTCACTCCCAAATCCCTCACATTTAAACCAGATAAACTAGTAGGGTCTCACAAATTTCAGGAATAAATCATACCAAACGCTCACCGCTCTTCCACAACCGATTATTAATAGAAACGATATCCAAGGAAACGATAGAAGCATGATAAGACAAACCATTTCCAAATCAATCGGAGGAATCAAGTCTTACACACATATAACGGAAGAAGAAATCACTGGGTCTACTACATCGGATGCCTCAGCATCCTGCCAGACTGGCAGTTCATAAAACTGCCTCTGCAGCTGAGCGGAGCCGCTACCCTGATAATCACCTTATGAAGAACCACTGCCACCACGCTCTCGACCTCTCTGGATGGTGGCATTTCTCTGGCTGATTGAGATCTAAATAAAATCCTCTGCGACAGTGCAGGTGCCTGATGACGAGAGAAAGGACGACTGCCCGCTTGTTGGAATAAGGGAAAACTCCTCAAAGGATAACCAGACTCACGACAATGATAACACCTTTTCGCTGAAAATAGAAGCTGGACAGATTGTTGATAGCTGTAAAGAGAAGACTGAATCTGATCTTGACGGGCTACTTGCGCACTCTGAGAATCACGCGCCACAAGCTAAGATAACCTGGGAAGTAACCTCCCAAAATAATTAGAACTCTTACCTCCAAATGAGGTATGGTGCCAACCAGAGCAGTGGGATCTCTTGCTCTCCCGCTCTAACTCTTCCCGCTCTAACTTATGGTATGCCTAATACCTCTGAGCAATATCAACAACGACATCAAATGAAATCCTAACCTCAATTTCTCGAGCCATCTGGGATCGCAAGAAAGGAGAAAGGTCACCATCAAATCTTTGAACATTCTCGGAAGGTTCATGGACTAGTTCTAGTGCATATCCAGCCATCCTAAAGAATTTAATCTCATATTCTAAAATCCGACAAGCTACCCTATCCATTCCACTCAAATTGGCGACTCTTTTCATCTCACTCGCTGCGCGAAAGAAACTTTTCCACGAATCTAGAAGAAAAATCGAACCAAGTTAGCTAATAAGAGAGCAGTCCACCGATTCAAGGCTGGACCCCTGAAACTGGAAAGCAGAATAATCAGCACCATACCGCTTGATATAATCAAGAGCCTGAAGGATACGCTGACATCATTTTATTTAAAAAAAAAAACTTACACAGGAATTATTTGATGCATGGCCTAAGAACATCAGAAGGTTCAATTGGGTAGAATAATGCAGCCTCTTCAGACACTCGGACCGACCCATTACTCAGGCTAGCTAACCAGCCAGAATAACTAGAGGCACAACACTTGCTGCCTCTGGAACATAATTTACTGCAGTAATATTAAGAACTGGAATAGGAGCTCCCTGACACCAAACGTCTACATCTGCGGCAACTTGATAAGCTGCCTAGCGAATAATAGGTTCTTGCGGTATCTGCGTCACCAAGATTCTCATAAAAGCATCGTAGAGAGCCAAGAGAACCACAAGGCCCTGCTCCCTTGCCCATCGCGAGCTCATACAGCTGGGGCCTGCGCAACTCGATTGTCAGTACGATCCACAACTCTCGGGGCTTGAGTAGCTCTAGCCCCAGGCTAGACTACCTCGTCCTGAACTCCTACCGTTTCCTGATTTGTCGCACGAGGGTTCACAATTACCACGAAGGAATTAACGAACATACTTTTGCATCCTAGACCGACGCACCATCAGAATAGAAGGAAGTGAAACTTCCTAAATTCCATCATAGCCTCTCGTAGATAAGTACGGACGTCTACGTACCCATCAGCGAGCTAGACTCTACTAGACACTGTCTTAGTCTGGATAGACTCTAAACCGGGCTCTAATACCAACTGACACGACCAGAATTTTCGGCTAGACCGTGCGGGCACCCGACATCCTCCCCCAGACCTGTCGGGCGAACCCTTAACAACTGAATTAGGAAAATAAATATAAATCCAACTCATAACTAAGAACAAGACTTACAAAAAAATACATCCATACTGATACCTCTAAGCTGTACAAAAGAAATTACAGTTGACTACTCAACATATTAGGTTTAGGGCTATCCAAACTAGACATCTAAGAGTACAAAGAATACATACGCCTCCTGAAGGGAGAAAATACAACAGAAATAATAAACATACCACTGGTGGCCATCCTGGACAGAAGGTGGCTCACCCTGACAGCTGAAGTTGTCTTCGCTCCTTAACAACGTGGCGAACTCAATCCTGGAGCAAACCTGCCGAAACGAAATAGATAGATGAGAAACAAACAACAAATAAGGGTGAGTCAAAAGGACTGAATAAGTAGGGCAGACTAGCCACCTCAAAGAATATGATAGCTAGCTAGGGAGAAGAGAAATAGGTAAACCAAATCCATCTTATTTATACTTTAAAAAACAGAGCCAAATAATAACTTAAAACACGTATGGAACCATAAGCTCATAAACAACCAGGGAAATAAGATAGGCAGAACATATAGGTATCCCGAACTTATCAACAATAAGAAACACATACTGTTGGTGTGCAATCCGATCCATACTGTTGCGGCCTTCAACCCGATCCATATATTTATACTATTGCGGCGTGCAACCTGATCCCTATATTTATACTGTTTCGGCGTGAAACCCGATCCATATATTTATACTATTGCGGCATGCAACCCGGGATACGAGCCAGAAATATATAGGCAAACTGAAATATGTCTACAACATGGTATACATACCGCAAACATAAAACACAGCACGATACACACAATAGTCAGTATGCGGTGCAATGAAATGGGATGAATGCGGTACAATGCAGTGCAGTCATATATGCCTGACATCTATCTTCGGGGCGAGACTCTCATCGTCTACCAGGAGATATATGCAATAATAATAAACCTTCACCGACGCGGGACTCTCATCGACTATCAGGAAGTATATGTAATGATGACCCTTCACCGGCTCGGGACTCTCATCGATTACAGGGAAGTATATGCAATGATGACCCTTCACCGACTCGGGACTCTCATCGATTACCGGGAAATATATGCAATGATGAGCCTTCACCGGCTCGGGACTGTCATCGATTACCGGAAGTATATGCAATGATGACCCTTCACCGGCTCGGGACTCTCATCGATTACCGGGAAGTATATGCAATGATGACCCTTCATCGGCTCGGGACTCTCATCGTCTACCAGGAGATATATGCAATAATAATAACCCTTCACCAGCGCGGGACTCTCATCGATTACCGGAAAGT
This sequence comes from Petunia x hybrida, assembly GCA_037355625.1. NCBI lineage: Eukaryota > Viridiplantae > Streptophyta > Magnoliopsida > Solanales > Solanaceae > Petunia > Petunia x hybrida. The sequence goes on along the minus strand of JBBBVM010001185.1, from coordinate 790,049 downwards.
ATATGCAATAATGACCCTTCACCGGCTCGGGACTCTCATCGATTACAGAGAAATATATGCAATGATGACCCTTTACCGGCTCGGGACTCTCATCATTACCAGAAAGTATATGCAATGTTCAAAACCAGAGTGTAATGCTCATATGCTCAGTGCAATACCAACAACAGGGAATAACATATAATATACAATGTAAATTTAAAGCTAAGGCGTAATGAGTACGCCTATCGGCAGCTACACACGTAAGGAACATGTGGTAGAATATCCACAACGCCAAGGGGCCTCCAAAGAAATGGATACAAACAATTACCTTGTTACAAAGTTAGCACAACTACTCAACAACCGCTTTGTCCTTTGAATTCATTGCCAAACGATCCCACTGTGTTCAATAAGCAGAAAAATATATCACATAAGGCTAAAGGCTTCATTCCTTACGTCTTAGGGCAATCTGGTTAGGAACCTGATACCCTATTCGCATACGCAATACGCAGGGCAGACCTATGTACAGGGTTCAAAATCACATAGCCAAACCCTAAATAAATTATATTTATGGGTTGCCCATAACTCCCTGAGTACGAATATATAATCAATTCCATTATCGAGGTCCAATTACCCTTTAAACTATCAATTTAACTTATTAGAACGATGTATAATATCCCAATTTTCTACCGTAAAAATATATTCAAACACATGTAATAAACTAAAATAATAAGTTAACATCATTACCTTGATGTTTCAGAGTGAAAGTTCTATTTTTTCCCGCTCCTTTCCCTTTCCTTTTTCTATTTTTCCTGCATTTTTCTCGCCGCGTTTTAGAATGTTTCCTGATTTTGTTCGATTTGACATTTTAAGCTTAGGGCCACCGCCTCTTTATCTTTTCCTTTTTCTTTATCCTTTTCTTTCTTTTATTTATTTTTTCTTTTCTCTTTTATTTAATTTTCGTAACAAAACTAAAATGCAGTCCTACGAAATCCAGAATATTCTCAAATTTCTCAGTAAGTTATACAAAATATATGTAACATACTCGCTAAGGCGGATCTCAAATCGGACTCCCGAAACTCAAGATGCGAATTAAAACGAAAAAGATCAAATTCTTTAATTTTCGGTATTTTAGCGGAAACTATCCAAACGACCTCGAAATTTACTTTTGAAAGTTCAGACAAGTCACAAATAATCATACGAATATAACAACGCTTCCCAATTTTGAATCGGAGCTCATTCGCCAAAATCGAGCTCGAAAACTTCTTCTTAAAATTTACAGAAAATGAAAACTAAAACATTCTTCCTATACCTACCAAACGAGGTCTGATTTAGTTCAAATTTTACAGACAAGTCCTAATAGACCTTACAAAGATTTTAAAATTACCGGCACGCCAATCGGAGTCCTAACTTCCGAAACGACTACTTAAGGTCGTTTCAGGAGGGGAGGGGAGGAGAGAGTAGTTCTTAAATATATGGATTTTTATTTTTTTAATTAATATTTTAGACAGCTTGACACGTGGCAAATTATAATTTGTGCGTGACTGCCACATTCTTTTTTAAAACTGGGATATGCGAATAAGGATGGTATTAATTTAGTTTCGAATGTGTTCAGGGGGGTGATAGGACCCCCTGCAAAGTTAGAGGTTGTAACGCGCGTTTTGGGATAACTTTAGGGGGCATTGTATGCATTTTGCCTTTAATTTTTTACTTTGGATTATTGGATTTGGGCAAAATGATGACGATTTGGTGCAATTTGCTTGTAAAATAGACATAGTAGTTTTGACTCACTTGTAAGTAAATGATGTTGGATTGGCATTGTTTTATTTTTACTTTGGATTTTTATATTTTGGCAAAGTGGTGACGATTTGGTGTCATTTGTTTGCAAAACGAATGCAACTTTAGTTCAATATATGCATAAATACAGACGAATAATCATTATTTCTAAATATAAAAGCACTTGAAGGTCTTTTTTGCGGATGTATGAAGTGAGGCCCATCTGGCCTCATTTCTTTACAAACACATTCACAATTATATGCATAAGCAGACCCAGATTGTCGTTATTTCAAAATATATAAGCACTTGAAAGAGTTCTTTGTGAACGAATAAAGTAATATTGATTTGGCATCATTTATTTACAAAATGAATATAATTTTTTGCTCATTGTATAAAGAAATGACGCCGGATTGATCTTATGTTTTTGCTTTGATTTTTGTACATAAGAGAAACGATGACGATTTGACTTTATTTATTCACAAAATAGCCGTGAAACATAGACGAATTGACTGCCTTGTATATGAGCAAAACGATGTCGATTTGGCCTTATTTATTCACAAACTGGACGTGAAATACGACCAGGTTGGCACTGTTTTCTGCTGTGTAGGAAGCAGTGGTGTTTTTTTTGTAATTTTGGAGGTAAAAAGGTGCGGTGACATTATTGTAATTACGGCTTAAAAATGGTCGGTGACATTTTTGTAATTACGTGAAGTTCTCTATTAGTAAGGGTATTTTTGTACTTTTAGCTTCATTTAATGGTAAAGTGCTTATGTTTTCAAGACCACAAAAAAATAGCTTAGCAAATCAAGACCAGGTACTTTTTAGCTTATTTTTGTAATTCATCCGATATAGTTCATCAATTAATTAATGTGTAATTTTGATCAGTAGCCATTTTTGGACGCGCTCATTGGGGACTATCCACCGTTTCAAAATTCATTGAAGAATAGCCAAAAATTCGCGCGCACACTTAAGCTCCATTAGCGTTGGAAAAACACCCCAGACTAGTTCCATAACAAAATACTGAGGCTTTGAAAAGCCCAAGTATTTTGTTATGGATTTGAAGAAGTCCCATAACAAAATAATCCCATAACAAAATAATGGGACCTTTGAATATGTATGTTCAAAGGTCCCATTATTTTGTTATGGGACTTTACATTGCGCTCGAACAGTTGAGCGGCCGCCGGCCAGCAACTTCCCGGAGGTGGTGGCTGAACTCGCCGCAGAGGTCAGGGCGGTTCACAATTTCTTTGCTGAAGGAGAGCCGTGTCAAGGTCCGGATTCGAGACTTAGAAAGAACAAAGAAGTTTGGATCCGAAAATGACCCATAACAAAATAATGGGATTTATTCCCATAACAAAGGTCCCATCAAAGGATAAATCCCATTATTTTGTTATGGGACTTTATATATAAAGTTTCAGTCCCATAACAAAATGCTGGGGCTTTGAACAAGTTTTGTTTTGTTCAAAGACCCAGCATTTTGTTATGGGACTGAAGCTTTATACCAAGTCCCATAACAAAATAATGGGGCTTTGAACAAAACTTGTTTAAAGCCCCAGTATTTATACTGTAATTTGTTCGAAAATGGCTAGTCTTCAAACAGTTTTCCATCGGTTGCTAGTATTCATTTAATGCGGTCAAAACATGCTACGTGACTAAATTTTTAATTAATTACAAGTTAGGGACGGAGGAACTGAAATTTCCAATCTATCTATGAAGATTATTTTGATTAGGATGAACAACTTACTTTTGGCCAAACTGAAATAAGAGTTGGAAAATGAAGGCCCCATATATTGGTGTTGTACTTCTTTTTCTCCATCCACTACCCAATAAAGTTCTTCCAAATTAAAGAGCTCCACCATCTTAATTAAAGGACAATTCTTCTTCTTTTTTTTTCTCTTTTCTAAAGGTGTTCAACTCTTGTTTCACCAAATCATATATTATATGGCCTTTAAATGATACCATCCGTGACAATTGAAATCATGACCAGTGGTAAGAAACAAAATTTTACTCCTTTTGCTTCTTTTCTACTTGAAGGATCTCTACAACAGCATCTTACTTGTTCTTGTTTTTTCGAGCATTACTACATTAACTTAAGTGATGAAGCAAAATCTGTAGTAATTAACACTTTATTCTTTTCTTGTTTTCTCATGTTAGAAGCCTAGGATTTAATTATTCCTCCTAAAGACCCTTTAATAAATACGTTTAGCAATTGAACCTTTAAAAAGAACGTCCAACACTAGTAGAAACTCTGTTACAAGACTATACATCAACAACACATTATTGCTGCTATGAATATGGAAGAGTATCTTGCATTGGTGAGAGAAAAAGGTTTCATAAACCTGAACCAACGTTGTGACACAGTGCTTCACTTTCTGGCTATAAAAGGAAATTTGGCTGCCTTTAAAACACTTATTGAAGAAGGTCTTCTTGCAAGAGAAGCACTAACAAGGAAAAATGTCAAAGGATATACCGCATTGCATGAAGCTGTGAGGTATTATAATCATAGAGTACTTTTATAGTTAATTATATAATCAACATGTCCGTCACGAATCACGATGGGCATGATACTCGAACCTATAGCTTTATAACATGTTGAAGTGTGTGATCATATTATTTATGGTTAAAAATATGTACTTTTGATTTATTTAACTATTATATATACAAACAGGTACGGACACAAGGAGGTGGCAGAAATAATGCTAATGCAAGAACGTGAATTAGCATATATGGAAGATAAAGAAGGAGAAACCCCATTATATGTTGCAGCTGAATATGGGAAACATGAAGTTTTCAGACTTCTTGAGGACTTTGGGAGTGATTGCTTTGCTAAGAGAAATGATGGTCGCACTGTTCTTCATGCTGCTATTGATGGTGAACACTACCGTAAGTTTGCAACTCATACTCCCCAACTTTTTGCCTCCTATTTTGTGGAGGCAACATGTGTGCAAGTTAATTCTTTTTAACTTCTAAATAGTGCAAAATAATTTTATGTCTAAACAAATTCTCTTTATTTTGCAATGAGTGGTGCTAACTATTACTAATTGGATAAATTATGCTAGGTACCTCCATAAGATTACTCACTTTAAGATATATATCTCATGCATTTCTAAATTAAATGGTTATAAAACTTACTACATTATTAAAATCCTACTTGTTCTCAAGTTTCATACATTTAGACCTTTTTATAATAATTATTATCTATGAACAATTATTTTATTTTTTTTAAAAATTATCTGTATGTTATATGTTCTTTACAACAGCACCTTAACAAAACAGTTAGAAAATATCAAACGGCCGACGTCATTATAGAGAGATTTGATTGAAATAGTAAATATATGGACAAATCACTTATATCTTAACTAGATGCCCCGGATTCGAGTCCTAGGAATGAAGTCTACTCTGCTAGCAAAATGACTTATCCTGAAAGAGATTTCTATGTTAGATTTTGACCTATAAGCACTTAGGAGTCATTATTTGGTTTGTCGAATAAATAAAAATAATTACGATATATAAGTCCATATAACATTTAGTACACTATTTAATACCACAAATTAAACATTGTATAACTAATATGAGTATAAGTTATAGAATAATTTCTGTATATTACTTTTACGAGATAGAATGTTAATAAGTATTACGTGTATTAGTCATATGTTAACAATATCTAAAGACAGCTATTACTTCTAAAAGAAAATTCACATATATTACTTTACATTATATATAACCATAAAATCTAAAGAATTTATTCGCTTATAGTATACCATCTAAATAGATAAGGTGAGTATTTCGACTAAATATAAAATTGATGGGTAAAGGCGAGTAAATAACTAATCCATCAAACTAAACAACCTCTTAGATTATTGGATAATCCAAAAAGTGATACTATTCCCACCAAGTCGTCAATGGCTGTTAGCAGAGGCTCCGCTAAGGTAATTAAAACTCATTTCAATTATCTGCATGTGATTTTCCGTATTGGATACTCATATATATTACTCTCCCTGTTCCAAAATGAGTGTCTCGTTTGACTTGGTGCAGAGATTAAGAAAATAGTTAAAATTAAAATTGTATGTAACGTGGGCCAGTACCTTTAAATCTCGTGGTTCAAAACAAATCTTGAAATTAAAAAGTTACCAAATATGGAAAGAGACACACTCATTTGGGACGGAGGGAGTAGTAGCTACTTGTCAAAATCTGATGATATTCATTTGTTTTGCAACCCGGTTGGTTTTCTCATATATTGCAAATCCGTATTCTTGATGACTAGAACACACAGCGTTGTCAGTTTCGTAGATATCCCATGGGATGGGAATTGGTCATTTTATATGGTCTTAGGCAATACTCACCTTTTGAGCTAGCCCAATGTCAATTTTCTTATCATGGCATCCAAATTCTTGGCAAGTTTTTGTGCGAGATGGAAAATGGCCCTCATAAGAAAATCTTACAAAAATGTCCCTTTCTAGCGATCACCAGGTCTTTCTATTAGCAAGGACCTGATGGTCGCCTCTTTGTTAATAGAAGGATCTGACGATCGCCAGAAAAGACCATTTTGTATGACTTTTCCCTACGGGGTCAAATCTTTGACGGGCGCCAGAAAGTGTCATGTTTTTGTAAATATTCCTTTTTTTGGATAACCCGATACTGGGCCCCATATTATGTTGTCCATGCTCTAGTTGCTTGACCTGAACGTGCAGGGGTGTTAGATATCCCATATCGGTGATTGGATAGAAAATTGGTCTCTTATATGGTTTTGGACAACCATTTTGTAGGACTATTCCGTTACGCACTAGATCCATTTTCTTATCACGGTTAGAGTCTCCTGGATCTGCTTACAGTTCGTTTCATTGTTTTATAGACTGAGAAATGTGAAAATGCCTTTAGTCTAATAGACGGTGACAGTTTTGTCGACCCTAAAATGATTTTGACTTACCAACATACATCAGAGATGCCTGAGATGTCTAGAGCAGAAATAAAGTTTCTCAAGATATTTCACCTGCTGTCCATAATGATTGCTAAGGGACTGAAGACTAGTATATATCCGTTTACCTATATGCACAGTGTATTTTTTTCGCGAGGGTATCAAATTGATACCCTTGGATGAGTATAGCTCCGCCCCGGCTTCTATTTCTTCAGACACCAAAGCTAAGCTCTGGCTAGAGTTATCGTCGCAAAACCTCGAGGCACTCACTAAAAACACATGCACATTAGGCTTGAACATAGGCTTGCCAAAGTGTGACAAAATTGACTCTGAGGTCCAAGTTAGTATGGTACTTAAGATATTGCCTAGCAACGAGAACAATAATAGACAAGCTCAAAAAATTAAAGGTAAAGCTAAAAAAACTCGGTGACATGTGAATAGAATAATCATATGGATGGAGGCTTAGGTCAGTGACCTTATGAATGCTTCCTCAAAAGAGGGGGGTGTTTTTCTTATCATGTACATACAGACACAAGCTGTAAAGAAGGTGTGTTAAGGTGATGTTGACTCCTCCTGTGTAAGCCTTTTGACTCTTCTTTTCCTCTTTTCTGTATGAGGAAATCTCTTTCCTTCACTTTTTTTTTTTTCCTCTCTCTGAATCCTGTTTCGATGAACTAGCTTGTAGCTAAAGCCTGTAAGATGGTGAATGTTTAGTTTGTCCTATAATTATTTCTCTCTTTTTCCTGCTTGCACTCCTTGTAGAGGATATCACCATTAGAAACCGCAAGTGAGTTCAAGCCAATCAGTCACTTAGTTCACTCATCTAACGGAATGTGCTCAAATACTCATTCCTCTTATTGGGATAGATTGTTGATTGATCTTGAATGATATTCCGCATGGAAAATATGGAGATAGAGTGTTCAGTAGGTTACGTCTATATGGAGTGGGGTGTCAATGCCAATGATGCTTTCATGAGGCCATGCTCAGCCTATGATCCTTGAGTTGAAGGCTTGTTGCAGATAGACATTTGTATGGTCGCTAGGCTGTATGTTATTGCAAGTATGCATACTCCTAATGTTCAATCAGAAGGCTTGGCTGTCTTCTGTATGTCATTTCAAAACCAGCCGACTGGAAAACTTGATTATCCTCTTAATGCCGTATCGTCGATTTCCCCTTCCTAGGCTATCCATTTTGGGCTGAACAGGCATCTCGAGCCCATATACCAACAAATACTAGAGGACTTCTTCCATGTACCATATCAGATGGAGATGAGTGCTTTGGGTAGCTTATAAGCTCCATCTTGTCCTCACCTCATGAGTCACCTTTTTAAATAACTCAAACCTCTTGATTGAAAAATAAAGAACCTACAGAATGTGAGTTTGTGGGATGATACTTTTCCAAGGTTCTCATTATTGACAAATTTATGAGGGAATAGTTCGCTAGTTTTTTATTTTAGTTTTTATGATCGATTTCCATGTCTCTTTTCGAGGCCCTCAGTCGAGGTGGAGGGCGACTCTAATACAACGTAAGACATTGTCATGTGTCCTGTGTAGGAAAAGATGAGACTTTGTATAGTTTATAATCTCTTTCCTTTTCATGAGGTGTCGTTTTGAGGAAAACTTCTCCCTCTACATACCTCATGTATGAAGTGTATTGGGACCTTTCTGATATGTGGGGGGTGAGATATGTCACAAGGACCTAAATTGAAAGGTTCATTTGTCGATCTTGGTGTCGTTTATAAGATGACAGCCATGTTGCCTTTTGGGATCCTCATTTGGGGAAGTTCTGAATGATATCATGGGACCTTATGTCCAATGTAGAAATGAGATGAGGGCCATAGGCAACTTATAAGCTCCATCTCCTCTTACTCGATGAGGGCTTTTCAGGATAAAACCCCTTAACCTTCTATGTGAAATCTGAGAAACTCATACCATATGTGTGGGTGGGACTATATGTCAATAAGAATCCTGATGCCAGCCATTATGTTGGTCAACATTTGGTGTTATCCAAAAGAATGATGGAAGCATGATTATACATCACAGGACCCTTACAGTTGACAAATCTGTTAGTCAATTGTTGGTATTGTCCATGGGATGATATTCCCATGTGTTCCCATGCCCTCGTCTGTACGACCAGTTATAGGAGTGTTTCTGATACCATGGGATCTCATGTCCTGCAACAATAGGAGATGAGCTTTAGGAATCTTCATTATAAGCTTTATCCCGTCTCTCATCTTGTGAGGTGTCTTTTTATGATAATATTCGTCAACTCTCTAATGTCATGGGAGAAATCATGCAATGTATAGGTGGGATAATACATAACTGAAATTAGTTTGACATATCTGCTTGTCAATAGTTGGTGCAGTTAATGCGAGGTGGCCTTATCTTATGTCCTACCTCACAGGAAGATAAAGTCCTTGCACAGCTTATAACATTCCTCCATGATAAGGTGTCTTTTGAGGGCAAAACCTCTACACCTCTTATGGGAATTATCAAGAAAATCATGAAACTATGTATTGGCAGAATACCTTATTGAAGTCTCTTGTGATGATTAGATTTGTTCATCGAGATGTCACTCTATGTGTAGTTTCTTCATTACATCTTATGAGGCACTCGTCGCACCCAAGTCCAGAGCAGAGGTGAATGAATCAAGAATAGCGGTTTATAAGGACTATTTGTCGAACTACTTCTCTGGATGAATCTGTGTATACCAACTCTCGAGACCTTCACATTGATGACTATAAGTGAATACAGTGTTCAATAGACCAAATTAAGGAGATTAGTCTAAATACGAAAATGGGCTCAAGTACTCTTGACTACTAAAATAAAGTACAGAAGAGGAAAAAGAAAGGCAAAATGGCTAAAATACCCCCTAAACTTGTCCCGAAACGCCCGTTACGACCTTTAACTTTGCGGGGCTCCTATAACCCCCCTGAACACATTTCAAAAGGAATTAATACCCCCTTACTCGGTCAGCCCCAGCTATAACAAAGGAAGTACTTTACACGCACCATTCCTAACATGACACGTGTCTGTTAAAGAAAAAACACTTTTCTCTCATTTTACCTATGACTAAATTATATATTTTCATATTTTACACTATATTTATTTTCTCTTCCTTGTTTTTAACTCCATTACTGGAGCAAAGCAGATCACCGTCCACCACCCCACTCCCGCTTGTTGTCTGCTTTTCTAACATTGTTGATGGCGAAACTTGGCCTGTTGCTGCCGTAGTTAGGACGCCGACGGGATGAGCAGGCCGAATTGAACAGTGGTATATCTTCCTCGAACGGGCGGTGGAGAAACAACCACCGTCGCCGGATTCAGGCCAGAAACTACATCGCTGATGGTGCCCTGTTTTTCTATTCCTCTTAACTGCTACTAAATTAAAAAGAAGGCAAAAAGGGTTGGGTGGCAGCGACGCCGCCAAGCAAATCAGCGTTGCTCCTCCTCCGGTTTTGTTTGCTGCTGTTATCGGTGATTCGTAACAGAAGTTTGTTTTCTGATTTATTTGTTCCTTACCATTGTTTCGTTTATTGATTCTTGCTTGAGATGGGACTGCTGCATATTTGATTCTCTCGGCACATGATTTATTCTTTCATTATCTCTTTGGCCTTGTTAATGTTATTAATTAAAAAGTTGTTAAACTTGTGATTATTAGAAAAACTTGCGTGTTAAGTGTATAGGACTTGATGTGTGTTGAATGTATAGGAAGATCTGTTATGGAGGAGTGAAAAAGAAAGGAATGAAGAGAAAGAAAAAAAAAAAAAATATAGTTATAGTTAATTTTGTTGTGGCCGGACATATTTTCCGATGGCCAGATATATCTGTTATAGGGTGAAGTGTAAAGGAAGAAGATAACAAATTAAGAGTTAGGATAGATAAAGGGAAAAATAAAAGAAAAGCCTACAAAATGAAAAAAAGTACAATTTCTATGAAAATAACTCATCTCACTCTCCTTAGGAAAGTGTAATACACTCTCTTTGCCACCAGTCGCAAAAAGGGTTACTAAATACCTTTGAAATTGTGTTCAGGGGGGTGATAGGACCCCCGCAAACTTAAAGATCGTAAGGGGCGTTTCGGGACAAGTTCAGGGGTCATTTTATGCATTTTGCCAAAAAGAAACAAGAACTTGTGATCGCAACATGAAGAAAGGAAAATCAAACCCAACTATAGCTAACATGCCAAACTTTTGATGATTAATATCTTATATTACAGTCGCTCCTTTGTGCAATATCAGTCCCTTTATTGATTAATGGCAAGCACATCATTCTAATTTTTTATGAAAAATCACCAGTATAATCTCATATCTTCAATAGCCTATTGTTTAAATACATCTCTGAAGTGAAAAATTCGATTCCTGTAATTTACATACTTTTCACCATTGAATTTCCTTTTCTGTTTCTTTTTTTCCTCAGCTAATATTCACCACAAATTCACAATAAGTTATTGTAATTAGGTTTGGCAACAACCATATTATCTTGCTATCCTGCTCTGGCAGAAGAGCATGACAAAAAGGGTATGACTGCAGTGAATTTGTTAGCCACAAAAAGGTCGTCATTCAAGAGTGGATCATGCTACATGTTTAGTGATCTCAGCCGATCGCCTTTCATTCCATTTCAACTCATTGGAGCCATATCCTATCTTGGTACGTGTCCAATTAAAAATGTTCAGTGGCATTCTTTAATCATGGCTTTATCTATTTTAGAGTACGAGCTTGTGAAATGTTAGTATCAATTACTTAAAAAGGGAGAAAAAACTTCGGACTAGAAGCTTTAACCTCCTGTGATTATTATTTTGCTTTTACCGTTTGAGCAGCTATCCCAGAAATGTATGTTGAACTTGGAACTGTAACAAATCATGAAGACCAACATCATGTAAGAGGTGGCATCTCTAAGCTAAGAAGGTCATTATGGTTGAATGCAATATTAGGTACTCCATACTATAATTTTCGCTTCAAGAAAGCATTATATGGTCTTGTTTTACTTGTGTTTAAAAACTTCAAGTTGGTCCGTTGAAGTTTCTACATACTGTAAATAATATGTCAATATTACTTATTGAAAGTGGTTTCAGTTAGGTACTCTGTGCTATATTCCAATGAGGCATACTTCCTACTGGTAACAGGTCTTCCATGGTTGAGAGGAATTGATAATGAAAAACAAAAACATGGACTAGCTCTTATACTAGCAAAAAGATTGATATCGAAAGAAGATTGGAGTTGTTATATGATGGATTCGAGCTCATCTCCAGCAAGTCCTGTGAATCCCCTAATACAAGCTACAATACTGGGCAATACTGAAATGATCAAGGAAATCTTAAAAGCATGCCCTGAATCTTCTGATTCATTTGACGAGAATGGAAGGAACATTTTACATATTTCAGTGCAGCAGAAAAATTTACATCTTTATGAATACTTGAAGAAAAACCTCGCTTACAAGGATAGAATGTTGGCAGAAGTTGATAAAAATGGGAACACCATAGTTCATTTAGCTTCGAATGTGGTAATTCCATTTCCTTATTGTTTACCTGTAGTGTCAATGGAAGTCTACTTGTAATGTTAATCAAGAGCATGTGGTTTCTCAGAGTGCGACAAGGTTTGGAGATGTGACAGGCTTTCCAACTCTTGAAATAGCAGGCCAGATGTCATGGGATGTATATTGGCTTAAGGTACAGTTTCTGCCTTTCTTGGTTTACTTTTGGTTCTTGAATTATCACTGAATATAACTTTTATGTCCTGCATTATTTCGTTCAAAAAACTTAATCGGTAGTCAGTTGAAGATTGGTCATTCTTATCTCAGCACTAGCTAGCTCGGCGAGTTAACAAACTTTGATCAATATTTTACAACAACAGACCAACTTCTTTAACCATTATCCCTTTACTCCATTATTTCTTTAGCAAATCAGGATGAGATGAAGTTTAGACGTCAATGACAAAACTATATGCACTTGTGTCAATTATTAAATGGAAAAGGGCCAAATATACACTTGAATTATTGTAAATAGAACAAATATACCCTCCGTTTGATTTTTGGCACAAAATTACCCTTAGGGGACATTTGGTATGAGGGATAAGGATTATAATCCCGGGTTAAAGAATGAGATTAGATTTGTCTTATGTTTGGTAGGAGGTATTAGATAAACTGGGATAAAATCTATCCCACATTTATGGGATTAACTTATCCATATAGAGGGTGGGATAAGTTATCCCAAATTTTAGTCCCATTTTAATCCCAATATAGACTTTATCCCAAAATTATGGATATTCCACTTTTTAAAATCCCTCCTACCAAACGACCCCTTACCGTTAGTTAAATAGAGCAAAAATACCCCTACTCCATTAACATGTTCCATGTAAGATTTAACTCCATTTTAAAAGAAATTTATTTGTCTAGTTGGATCTCCACATAGGAAAAATTGACCCCACAATGACCCACATTGCAAAATTAGGTTTGCACTCCCCTATCTTGCCCAACCCCAAGTCCCAACGACCTCCCCCGCCCCCCTCCCCACCTTCCTTCCATCACTGCACCTCTCAAACACCACCATCTTCCTCTAAAGATACTCCTACTGTGCCAATTTCCCTTTTCTAAAGTTATCTTCATTGCACTTCTACAATTTGGTGGAATTGCTGCTCCGATATGAAATGTTCATGGCACCAACATTACGCTGGAGCCCAAGTACTCAGATATCTTATTTCCACTTGTTCAAATTTTGCTCCATTTATTTGAATAAAGAAACCGTATATGCTGGCAGTACATGCAATTACAAATTATTAAAGAGTAATCAATTTGTTGATCTAGAAAATTTGGTCTCTAGTTTAAAATCGAAAAATGATGTTTATCAAGAGTATAAAAGGTCTAGAGGGGTGGAATGAAGTGTAAAACTAATTTTGCAATGTGGGGTCAATTTTTCCTATGTGTAGATCCAATTAGAAAAATAAATTTCTTTTAAAATGGAGTTAAATCTGACATGAAATATGTTAACGGAGCAGGGGTATATTTGCTCTATTTAACTAACGGTAAGGGTAATTTTGTGTCAAAAATCAAACGGATGGTATATTTGTTCTATGTACAATAGTTCGAGAGTATATTTGGCCCTTTTCCGATTATTAAATTTTGTAATGTATATTTATGCATCAATATATCTAATATCTCTTAGTCATAATTGACTAATGTGGTTTGATGTAAGAAGTAAGAACTAGAATCTTTTCCTACTAGCATTAGCAGACCTATGTTGAAGCCTTTGGGTGCATGTGCACCTGGGCCTAAGCGGCTAGCCGAGCACAACTAAGCCTTCTAAAGTAATAAGACAAGTCTAATTGGAGCAGAACATAAGTGAGCTTCCGTAGTGCTGAGTTGGGTCGAGTCAAGCCGAGCACAGCCGAATTGGGTTGAGGCAAACTGGAGTTAGCTCTTTAATGTTTGTTTAGGTGTATACGGCTGCACCTATAGCAAATCATATTATTCTTCCAATCAAATTGTTAGATTTTTAGGTACACAATAGGATTTGCAGAATCATATTATTAGATTTTCGTCTTAATCTTTTCATAACTTAGTAGAGCTTTAACAAGTAAGTTGCAAATAGAGAATTAGCTATATGCAGTAAACGGTTTTTGGTATATTGGTGGTTTCTCTTGCACTAAAACTTGCAGATGTTCTATCTTTTACAACATTTTCATTAGCTTTTTTATATGCTTCTCCTCTTTACTTTGAACTCTGGCCTCAACAGCTGTTTTTCCAAAGTAAGTTTATTTTGATCTCTGTTGCGGAATGGTGATTTACAACATAATTTAACAATTCTAAGGTCTTAACTGATAGTTTTAATAAAACTAAATTTCACATGTAATTAAGCTAAAATATAGTTTCTGTCTGTTGCTCAGCATGCAAAGTTGGACTGCTATCCGCATCTAAGGTACCTTCGAAATTTTGATGGGAAGACAGCTGATGAGTTATTCGAAGAGAATCACTTGAGCTTAAGAAAAGAAGCAACGAAGGTGAGTCTGGATATGATCAACAGTGTCATAGTCGTCGCGGCCCTCTTCTGCACAGTGAATTATGCAGCATTGTTTACAGTACCTGGAGGTTTTGATGAAACTTCTGGCATACCTGTTCTTGATAAAAACGATACACTCTTCAAGTTCCTAGTGTCCGTTTTTGCAGCAATATTTTGTTCCTTTGTTTGTTTGGCAGCTTTGTTATCAGTCCAACAGTCGAGGTTCAACACTGAAGACTTCTATATTTCTTTACCTTTAAAAGCTATTGCTGCTTCTATTGGTTTGTTGTTGTCTGCATTCTTTACTATTACTGCTTCTGCACAAGCCTTAGTTCTTGAAAGCAAAAGGGTCAACTCCTCTTTCTTACTTTCCCTGTTGCCTGTTGGTTACACTATAATGATTCTCATGTTTATTGACATGAGGTATCGCATGTTTGACTATTTGTATTATGTTATTTTGGATTTGATGTTTAATAAGGTACATTATGCATAGATATTCGTTGTTAATTCATTAATAAACGTTACATATATATACACTAGCTTTTCTTTTCTTTTTTTCTCTAGGTATCATATACACTTGTCAATGCATGGGATGAATTAGTTATATAAGTTACTAAGTGGAATACATTGAGTTGTTTGTATGAGGATTCATTATAAGTAAAACCTACTTGAAGATGTGTAGGAAATATTTAATGAAATGGGTGACTGAAAAGCGATTGCAGGTAACTCTAATTAATAACCATTCCTTGGTACTCGAAGAAATAATAGATGGCAACAGTGTATAGTAGTAACAAGTTAAATTACTAAGTGGAATACATAGTCTGGAGTTAGATATAGGTTTGCGAAGTTGAATCAGAAATTGATGGACAACATTAATCTGCTGCTTGTAATCTTCGTGATTCATGCAGGTAACATCGTTCTTTCAGTATTCACGTGGGTTAATCTCGAACAGCTGTTCATTTGATGGAATTATAGAGATGGCAGCGCAGCGGGGCGGGTGCGGGGCGGGTTGAATCTTAACCCGCAAAAGTTAAACCCGCCCCGCATAGCATTAACCTGCCCCGCCCCGCTATATTATTTTTATTTCTTTTTGTTAATTTTATGAATTAATTAACGACTTTCTCAAGTATTAATCACTTTATCTTAGGTAAATTATCATAGTAGTTTGGGCAATAATTTTATTATTCTAATGATAGATTTTATACATACCCATATGTATAAGTTTGTTATAAAATTAAGTCTTTTATATATAATGTAAAAGTGATAAAGTACATAACATAATATTCAAGCTTATGAAGGGACGGTTCATACGCATCAAATGAAAAAACAATTGTTTATGGTAAATGACTTGCTTCATTGTTTTAGCAAAGTGATTATTCCACACAGCTATCTCAATTATTGACTTCATAAAAGTGTTTTAACCAATGTTTAGACATTATTTTATGTATTTAATACGCAAAGTTAATCAAAATAGTGTCCAATTTGCTAATATATGCATAATTATCGATCTTTAGTAAATACTACTAAGTACTACTATTTTTCTAGACAGTATGTTTCACTGTTCAATCAACACCTACAAGAGAAGTCAAGAGTAATGCCCGCAATTAAATTAAATAATCCTAGTAATTAAATTGACTAGATATAATTTATAAATATTTTAAAACTGGTTCTAGAAGGATTTGAAAAAGAAAAAAAAATTAGATAAACCCGCAACCCGCCCCGCCCCGCCAAAATTTTAAAAAAAATTGTCCCAACCCGCCCCGCCCCGCCCCGCAAATGGCTTTAACCTGCCCGCCCCGCGTAGAGTAAAACCCGCCCCGCCCCGTTGCCATCCCTAGATGGAAAAATTACATTCAATTGTAGGACCTAAGATTTGCTAATAAGGAGAGGTTCTAGGAAAACTACTAAATAAATTTTTGGTTTGTTTTGCATAGTTCATGGGCAAAAGGTAAGTCCTACTAATTGAATGCAGATGGTTCACTTGGATTCAAATACACCGATATAGAGATAAAAAAATGTTGCAAAATAATAAAACTTAAATTTGTCTTTCCCTTCTACGCTCTTCAAGAAAGTGAATGCACGACTCTCTATTCACCTGACCTTACTAAATACGATTTCAACAAGCAACAAGAAGGTATGATATTTTATACGAAGTTCAAGTGTGTAATTAAAAGCTTGGACAAGTTCTGAAAAAAACTTATGTAGTATTATGCGAATTTTTAACGCAATAACATCAACAAAAGCTTTTTCTCATGAGCCACGATTCCTAAGTTTAAGTCAATATAGCCCGTTTGAAGCAACATCGTTGCTCCTTTAAGTGAAATCATGAGTTGGTCTTAATTTTCTAAAGAAATTTTACTAGTGATTCGATATTCTCCTACTATTTTTTTATGATAAGCTAATACAAGCACTTATTAATTTAAAAGTAGAAATACAATCAAACAGATAAACTTAATTTGGAAATTAAATAGATTAAGGAAAAGAAAACGTAACGGAGGGAAAACACTTTTACAATTTTAATCATCAAAGTTTGACTAGGACTAAAATTTAGTTTCAAGATATCAAAACTAGTTGGAAGATTCAAGCTAATCAAATGTTTCAAGCAGTTGGTGGAATATGCATATATTTAGTCCTTAATTAGGTAGTATACTTTGAAAAAGTTGTGATATTATCGTGCATTCGTAACTTAGTTAGGTAAATAAAGCAGCTAATATATTGTTAATCATCAGCAAGGAGAAATTTCATGATGTAATGTTATAAAGTTTGTTATGTTATAATAAGTATGAATGTAGTTTCTTTCTTAAACAAAAGGGAGAAAAAGAGCAAGGTAAAAAATGTATAATTACTACTTTTACTTTATGACTTTGTATTTAAATATTAAAACTCTCAAAGAAGGTCATGTCATGAACTCAATCTTAGGGGTGTCATTATGATCAATCGTAGTATTATTAAAAAGAATTATTACCGTAATTGTCATTTCATATTTTAATTAAACGCGTAGACGTCTGAATCTTTGTCCTTTAATTTCTAGGAAATCTCACAATTGCATGTCATTTTCACTCTATCTATTTTGTAGTTTTTCCATCGATTTCTTCAACCAACACTCCTCGTTAGCCTAACATCATCTTCCATATCTTTTATTTTTCTTTTGCTTTGTTAAAATAATCTTTTATCTCTTTATATAGAACTATTCGTATCCATGCACTATTTAGATGAGTGAATCTGTGGTCCTACCAGTTTTTGTCTCATCATCCTTTTTCAAAGGCACCTACAAAATGGCTTCTCGAAATAGTGGTATATATCCACAAAAAAATGATACAAATTCTATCTTCAAAATGGGCACGCAAGAGTGAGCAAAGGCATGGAGGTTTAGTTAGAAAAAATAAAATAAAGGAGAGATATATAGACTAGTTTTAATGAGAATATTATGATTGGCTACAAAAATAAAATAGTTACATAGTACTAGTATTTTTTAACAGTATAAAATGGGTAATGAAATCACATTCAGTTCAATGATATCGATGAAACTTTAGAAAAGAGCCATTCGTGCAATGACTCCAATAATACTCTGCTTTCTCTAGCTAGTTTGCTATCCAAAAATATTAAGAAAAAAAATTATAGTATACTCTCTATTTTATTTTACATGACACTTTTTACCTTTTTGTATGTTCATAAAAGAAAACCGTTTTTGTATATTTGTAAAAATTAACTTTAAACTTCTCAATCATTTTACCATTAATATTCTTTTAGGATTAACTTTAGACCATTTTGGCATAGTTCAAGATCGAGTTTAGCCCTTTTTCCTCTTGAAAATAGGCTTGCGTTGGACATCAACACTATTAGTGGCCGAGATTAAGCTTTAGCCGTTAGTTATGAATGTTTAACCGTATTTTCGTTTATTAGGTTAATTCACAATTAAATTTATAAAGCGGAGTCACGATCAATAATCAAGATTAAATGCTTAATGTGAACAGATATAAATGCCTATGGAGAATGTAAAGGAAGTGAACGTTCAAAATAAATGATTGCAGTAAAGGTAGGGAAATAAAGATACAATAAGTGCGATGTAATAAATGAAGATTAAATAGAAGGAACCGTATTCAGGTCGCATAGACTTGATCAAATTCCTTCCTCGTACTCTTTATGATATTTGAACAGTAGAATAATAAATGAGATCACTTGATTGCGAGTAGAAGTAATCAGTATAGGCTGAGGATAAAGAATCGTGTGTTAATACTTGGAGTACAGATGTGTGTTCAGAGAGAGAAAAATTAGATACAATGCTTGTGACTCGAATTACAATATATAGATGACTGAATGTCCGTTCGCGAACAGTTGTAACTCCTTGATTGAGCAGTTACGTTGCTTAAGGATAAGACTTCTGTTTTGAACCTGCTTGATGATGAATTGCGACTGTTCTGGCCGCGGTAACTGTTCATCTGCCCGTTGCAACTGTTCATCTTCGATTTTATCCGTTATCTTCACGCCCACTCATAGCCACGTGTCGTCCATACGTCATCCTACGTGGATGCTTAGTCACCAACCTTGGTGACGACGGATTTAACCCAATACAGATAGTCCCCGCACTCCTCGGGCAGAGAATCTGGTCGAGGAGTGGAAAACGAATTTTGAGCGGGAAAGAACTCTTTTGAATTTTTCCTTAGATGATACACTTGAGTCCTTACAGGATGCTGCCCGTCGAGTTGATCGTCATCCCATCAGTATAAGCATTAAATGCTTTCTCAAGAGCTTTTGATTTAACTGGCATCCTATTAGTACCAGCATTAAATGCACTGCTAAAGAAAAAACGTGCAAGCTGTCAATTCCGCTCCACTTTTTACTGAAAAGTGACTGTTGCGGGTTCCGAGACTGCAGGAGTGATGATTATACTGCGCCTACTCACGTCTTGCACGTCCCAAGGCGAAAAACCGTCATTTTTATTATTTTATATTCTAGTGGCTGAGTTTACCTCTTGCACGAACGCTTGACACGTGTATGTGCGGGTCGGGTTTTGCAAACCCTATAAATATGACCTCCACCATCTGGAAATCTTTTTACTTCACTCCCAACTTCGTCTGAATCTTTAAAGCTTTAAAAACGACTTTCCAAGAATCTCTAAAACGCACAAAAATCCTTCCAATCTTCTATTCAGAAATGTCTCCGAAAGCTAAGAAAAGTTTGAATATGGACGCCGTGGCTAGTACTTCCTCAGCAGCAGGTGGCCAATCCACAAATTCCTCAACCACTGTTGCTGCTGCTGAGACGCCCAAGGCTGGGCAAGAGAGTGTTAAAAGCTCGGCGGCCGCCCCTGAATCTGCTGAGCCTATAATATTTGATATTTCAGATTCAGAGGCTCCCGATGTGAGCTTGACTCGAAGGAGGAGGGCACCTCTTCGGGGTGACAAGGGGAAGGAGGTGGAGACCTCCTCTTATGCTTTTGAGGAGAGTCCCCGAATTGGTGAGAAGGAAGGAGATAAGTCTGGGGAGATAGGGGAGGAGAGAGTGCATGAGAGTTTTGCATTCTTTCCTGAGGACCTAAGGCCGGACGAGCCTGAGCGGGCTGGCAGTCAACAAGGTGAGCCTGAGCAAGCCAGCCGCAGGCGTCCCGGCAAGGAGCCGATGAGAGAGGAGGATGAGGAGAAAGATGAGGAGGTTGGTGATCAGAGGAAGGCTGGGGGGGAGGCTGAACCCCAGGTCTTTTACTACAAAGACATGATGAACTTGGCTGCTGATGGGGTGGCGCCAGTTTATCTACAAGAGTGCGACACTCTGGGCCTCGACGAATCAGGTGACGTCGAGGTCTCTCGCACTAGGCTTACCAGGCGAGTATCTTTAGGAGGATCGATTGGGGCGTACTCCGTTAAAGGTATTCGCCACAAATTTGGCCCCAACTACCCTTCTGAACAAGCGAGGGAGCCCAGGCCGTGCATGAGGGAGTGTGACTTCATCATCCCTCCAGACACAGATTTTCTGACGAAGCCTGGCCACTTGGTCAAGGTGACGTCCAACCTGATCGGCCCTCGCGAAGAGTGGAACATGCGTAGCATGAACGATGAGAAGTTGGCTTATGCAATTACTGAGGACACTGCTCGGGTAATATTTCCTTCTTTACTCCCTTTATTTTTATCAAAAAACCTCAGTTCTAATTACCTGCGTATTTTTCACTTGTTGCCAGGCGGGTATGATGGCTACCGAGCTCATGCTCCGCTCCAGGTTGAATAATCAGGAACAAGTCCTTGGCCTGAAGAAAGACCTTTTGGAGGCTCTTCAGGTCAACCAGGCTTTGGAAGAGGAGAAACAAGCTCTGGTCAAGGAGAAGCGGGTCCTGGAGGGGAAGCGTGGCTTCTTTGAGGACAAGATAGACAGGTTGGAGAAATCCAACACTGAAGCTAATGACAAGATAAGCACGCTCCTCGAGGAGAGGGACCGCTTTTTAGACGAGAAGGAAAGGTTTACGCTGTCTTTTGAAGAGCTGAGAACCAGGATGGATGAGCAAGGTCGTCAAATTTCTCAACTTGCCCATGAGCTTAACCAGAAAGAAGTTATCTTGGAAAGCATCCGCGGCGCTTCTGATCTAATGTTGAGGGAATTAAACAAAGCTGAAGCTGAATCCCGGGCTGCTCGAGGGGAACTTCAAGAGGCCAAGAATCGGGCTGAGGAATCTGCGAGGACCCAAGCGCAACTGATGAGGGATTTGGCGAATTTGAGGGATCGTTATATGATCGACTCCAAACTGGAATCCCTCGAAGCCAAGAAGAAGCTGCTCATCCAACTGCAACGCGGCCAAGTCAGCGTCGACTCAGTCCTTGATCAGACCATAGCGGCCATCATCGACGTCAAGCAAGCCTTGGGCATGGAAGTGGGAGCTGATGACGACGATGATGAAGAGGACGATGAAGGCAGTGATGACAATGAAGATGAAGATTTGGGTGGGGATCCGACTGATGAAGTTAGTGCATCAGGTCGAGATCCTGGCCCAAATGATGATTAAAGCCTTATCTGGTCCTTCTTGTAAATTTTTACTGAATGTTGTTAACTTTGAACACTCGTGAATGAATGTACATTTTGACTGTTTCTTTGTTTGATTTGGCAAGGCTTGATGATCATTTTTGATCTTAAGTCTTGCTTATATGAATGATGTTGGTATCTGTTGTTTGACGAGGTTTTCAGAGGTCAGAATTATATTTCAAATCCTAGTGTCTGAGTTCCCTTTTAGGTGTTGATCTGCGCAGATGTTTGAGATAAAACTTGATCATAACTAGGTTAAGTCGCCCTTAGTTAAGATAAATGAAGTCATGCCTCCTGGGCTAGACGAAACTAGGCCGTTTAGGTTGACTGAGGTCTGGCCGTATAAGATGGCCTTGCGATAAACTTTGCTTGTCATATTTGACAATTTGAAAGTTTTCGCAGAAAAATTGTGTAAGTTTTGTTAATTTTGTTAATTGAGTTCTACCCTGTTATTTCTATTGAAAAGGATAGGCAACCCAATGATCAAGACACAAGACTGCTTGGTCGTAAAGTTGCAGAATTTGGGCCGAATACTGGCCGCTGTAAAGATAACGCAGCGCAAGTGAAATAGTTCTATTGAACTTACTTGATTCTGCTCAGTTGTGGATTTGGCTAATGATCATGGCCTTGCTCTGCTCGAAGATCACTCACGTTAGCCGGGGCTTTGGCCTACTGGGGCCCTCGCCACCCCCCTGTTTTTATGTTGAAATTTCGTAATTTCAGACATGAAAAGACAATGGGTGAAATGTTGAATCAAGGAACACATATAACCAAAAGAGGAGTGTGTCCGTTGTGGGACCTGAACCCACAGCCGCGAAGCACGGGGACTTCGAGCTCTACCAGTTGAGCTAAACGGATCTGGCCTTTTGAAGACCGTTAGTACCATTTAGCGAAAAATAAGAAAACAGAATAACTTGAAAGGAAACAATAACAAGTAAGCAACAGAGAATGGATAGGAATACTAACCCGCGCACTACCTAGAAGTAGTACCTCTTTAGGTGAGTCACGTTCCAACTGCTAGGTAGAAGCGATCCATCTGGTCGTGCCAAACGGTAGGAACCTTTACCAACAGATGCAACCACCTTGTAAGGGCCTTCCCAGTTCGGGCCAAGTTTGTCGACGTTTGCTTCCTGCGTATTCTGGGAGACTTTGCGCAGTACGAAGTCCCCGACTTCGAAGCTACGCAGCCTAAGTCCCCGATTATAATATTGTTCTATCCTTTCTTTCTGAGCCACTACTCGTATAAGCGCCAATTCTCTGTGCTCTTCTAGAAAATCTAATTCCTCGGAGAGGTTGACTGAGTTAGATTCTTCAGTTGCATGAGCATATCGTAGACTTGGCTCGCCGATTTCGACTGGAATCAATGCATCAGCACCATATACTAGGGAATAAGGCGTCTCCCCGGTGCTCATTTTTGTAGTTGTTCTATATGCCCAAAGGACCCCGGGGAGCTCTTCTACCCAGCACCCTTTGGCCTGCTCGAGACGTTTTTTAAGAGAATCCACTATTATCTTGTTGGTCGATTCTGCCTGCCCGTTTGCAACTGGATGGTACGGGGAAGAAGTGATTCTTTTAATATGCAGATCCTCAAGGAACCTTGTGACCTTCTGACCGATGAATTGAGGGCCATTATCCATGACAATCTCTTTGGGTGCTCCGAAGCGACAGATGACATAACGCCAAAGGAAATCAACTACTTCCGTTTGACGTATCTTTGAATAAGCTGCAGCTTCGACCCACTTCGTAAAATAATCAGTAATAATTAACAAGAAACGTACCCCTCTAGGTGCAGTGGGTAGTGGCCCGACGATATCCATTCCCCATTTCATAAACGGCCACGGGGAGATGATTGAGTGCAAGGGTTCTGCTGGCTGATGGAGGAGATGTGCAAACCTTTGGCACTTGTCGCATTTTTTGACAAACTCGTTAGTATCTTTTTCCATTTTGTCCCAATAATAACCTGCTCGTATAAGCTTTCGCGCAAGCGCCTTGCCTCCCAAGTGATTTCCACAGCAACCCTCGTGAACTTCCCTCATTACATACTCAGTCTGGCTAGGACCTAGACACTTGGCGAGGGGGCCTGCAAAAGTCTTACGGTAAAGGATACCATCTATAATCGTATACCTGGCAGCTTTTATTTTCAGTTTTCGAGCCGCCTTAACGTCTGATGGTAGGGTCCCATGCAGTATGTAATTGATTATCTCATTCCTCCAATCCCAAGTCAGGCTGGTCGTGTTGACCTCCATTGCATCTTTGTCGGCTGTTGTACATAGAAGGTGAGCCACGGCCACTGAACCTGTTGCTCCAATCTCTGCAACTGAACCCAGATTTGCCAAGGCATCAGCCTCGTGATTCTCTTCTCGTGGAATTTGTATGGCTTCCCAATTGTCGAATTGTGCTAGCAAACCAGTGACTCGGGCAAGATATCTCTGCATACGAGATTCCCTTGCTACGAAGCCGCCATTTATTTGATTGACAACCATTTTGAGGCGAATTCTGTCTGCTCCGTAATCTCGAGCCAATTTCAATCCTGCAATTACGGCCTCATACTCGGCCTCATTATTTGTAATAAAGGGACATTTTATGGCCTGTCTAATGGTCTCCCCCGAGGGAGTGGTAAGAACTAAACCTAACCCCGATCCTTTTACACTCGAAGACCCGTCAGTGTGTAAGGTCCATGTCCCTGATTCCGATCCGGCGAAAAGAACCGCCTCACGTTGAGCATCAGGGTACATGGTAGCGCTAAAATCCACAATAAAATCTGCCAGAGCCTGAGATTTTATAGCTACTCGGGGTTGATAAGATATATCAAACTCACTTAATTCTACAGCCCATTTTACTAATCTGCCCGAGAATTTAGGTTTGTGCAAGATATTGCGCAAAGGGAAGGTAGTAACTACAGCTATTGAGTGACTTTGAAAATAAGGTCTTAGTTTGCGGGCAGCGATTACCAAGGCTAGTGCTAACTTCTCCAAAGGTTGATAACGAGTTTCAGCATCTAATAGAGATTTGCTAATGTAATAAATTGGAAGTTGCTTACCTTTGTCTTCTCGAACCAGAACTGCACTTACCGCTGACTCAGACACGGCCAGGTAAAGTAGTAATTGTTCGCCTGGTTGGGGCGTTGAGAGTAAGGGCGGGTTGGACAGGTATCGTTTCAAGTCCTTAAGTGCTTGCTGACATTCAGGGGTCCAATCGAACTCCTTGTTTTGTTTCAGCACGTCGAAGAAGCTTTTGCATCGATCAGATGAGCGAGAAATGAATCTCCTTAGCGCTGCTACTCTTCCGGTTAGCCGCATTACATCTTTTCTGTTGTGAAGTACGTCGGGGATGGCTTCTATTGCTTTTATCTGGGCGGGGTTTACCTCAATCCCTCGCTGTGAAAAGATGAAACCAAGGAATTTCCCTGAACCTACTCCAAATGCGCATTTTTCTGGGTTGAGTTTCATGTTATATTGATCAAGGATTCGAAAGGCCTCCTTCAAGTGCGCTAAGTGATCTTCTGCCCGTTTGGACTTGACCAGCATGTCGTCGATGTAGACCTCCATGGTCTTGCCAATATGGTCGTGAAACATCCGGTTGACTAATCGTTGGTAAGTCGCACCTGCATTTTTAAGTCCAAAAGGCATTACTTTATAGCAATACGTACCTCGGCAAGTAATGAAGGAAGTTTTCTCCTGGTCGTCGGGATCCATTAAGATCTGGTTATAGCCTGAATATGCATCAAGGAATGTAAGCACTTCGTGCCCGGCCGTCGCATCGATCAGTTGGTCAATCTGAGGTAGCGGATAAGAATCTTTCGGGCAGGCTTTGTTCAGGTCAGTGAAGTCGATGCATACCCTCCACTTGCCATTTTTCTTTGCCACTACGACCACATTGGCCAACCAATCTGGATACTTGACTTCTCGGACGGAGCCAATCTTGAGCAGGCGGTCGACTTCGTCATTTATGATCTGGTTCCTGAATGCTCCTTGTTGGCGTTTCTTTTGCTTCACCGGGCGATGGTACGGATCCACATTCAACTTATGACAAATAATCTCCGGGGAGATTCCTGTCATATCTGCATGTGACCACGCAAAAGTGGTGTGTTGCTCCTTGAGGAAGTGCAAGATGTCTCTTCGCAAGTCTTTGCTTATCTCTGCTCCCAAATATACTTTTCTTTCAGGCATGCTATCGAAAAGTTCTTCCGGCTCTAAAGCTTCAATAGTTGGCGCGTACTCTTCTCGTGCATCCAACTTTGATATGAATTCCGGGACTTGGTAGTCTGATGCTTCATCGTTTGGCTCTGGTCCCGGGTTCTTTGATTGCTATTTTGCCTCCTCGGGGAGTTTGACTGCAACTGAGTAGCAATCTCTAGCGCAGCGCTGTTCTCCCCGAACTTCTCGTATTCCCCACTCTGAGGGGAATTTCATTACTTGATGATATGTTGATGGGACTGCTTGCATATCGTGTATCCATGGTCTCCCAAGGATTATGTTGTAAGCCATGTCACCATCAACGACATGAAACGTTGTTCGTCTCATAACGCCTTCGACCAGGGTCGTCAAAGTGATTTCTCCCAACGTCTTCTCGCTGGAATTATTAAATCTCGAGAGGACGCGAGAAATTGGTATGATCTTATCGTACAGTTTCAACTCCTGCACGACCCGCGATAATATGATGTTCGCTGAACTGCCTGGATCAACGAGTACTCTCTTGACATCAAACTCTTCCACTCGTAGTGTTATTACTAGAGCGTCCATATGAGGAAATTGCAAGCCATCTGCATCTGTTTCCTCAAAAGTTATTGTATCCTCAAGTCGTGGTCGCTTGGTCTTTGTGATAGATACTTTGGCGTATTTCTTTGCCGTGTATGTGACCGCATCGACCTCAATACCACCAGAGATGACGTCGACTGTCATTTTTGGAGACGATGCTCGGGGAGGTTCTGATTTATTTTGCTGGGCCTTCACGTGAGTTTGTTTTCCTTTCTCTGTCAAGTACTCTTTGAGATAGCCCTGTTTCAATAAGTTAGCGACCTCGTACCTTAGAGCCTTGCAGTCATCCGTTGTGTGGCCGTGATCGCGATGAAATTCGCACCACAAGTTTTTGCTGCGCTTGCTGGGGTCACCCTTCATATCCTTAGGCCATTTGACTTTTTCGCTCATTCCTTCAAGCACTGCTACGAGTTCAACTGCTCCGATGTTGAAAACGGGCAGGTTTGGAAGGCCACCAGAGGTTGAAGCGAGATCATCGCCCCTTGCGAGGCCTTTGTTGTTGCGACCGCGTCCATTTGAGTTGTTACGCGACCGATTGGGATATGGCTAGTGCCGTACGTCCGGTTTATCTGTCTCGATCTTCCCCCCAGCGCCACTGGTGCGAGTTTGGCTCCGTCCCCGGGCACCTGTGCCAATCAATTTATCTTCGTCTATGCGTACCTTTGAATTATAACGATTGTAGACATCCGACCAGTTTGCTGCAGGATATTCTCGCAGGGATTCATACAATCGCCTGGTCGCTTCAGAACTTTTGACGTCCAAGCTGTTAGTGAATGCAATAGCCGCCCACCGATCTGGTACTTTGGGTAGCAGCATGCGTTCACGCTGAAAGCGATCTACATACTTCCGGAGAGACTCCCCGGGCAGTTGTTTGATCTCAAAGATGTCCTCAACTCTTGTTTCTGTTTTCTGAGCGCCTGTGTGTGCTTTGACAAATAACTCCGCCATCTCGGCAAATGATCCTATTGAGTTTGGTGGCAACATCGAATACCATCGTAAAGCGCCATCTGCCAAAGTTTCCACGAATTTCTTCAACTGGACTGATTCGATCTCCTCGTCGGTGAGATCGCTTGCCTTTATAAAATTGCTAAACATCATCAAGTGGTCGTTGGGGTCAGTTGTTCCCCGGTATCTTGGTATGTTTGGCATTTTGAATGTTTTGGGTATTGCCTTGGGTGCTGCTTCTTTCTTCCAAGGCCTTTGAGTATACCGTTGAACGTCAACTTTCTTCAAAGTGGGTGGTGCGCCGGGGATCTGATCGATCCTTTCATGAAGAGAGCGCTGTAGGGCCTCTTGGCTCTCTTTGAATTGCCTGGTGAGGGCTTCCATGACCTCGCTCATCTCCGTTGGTACCGCTGATCCTGCATTTTGATTTTCAGCGCGTCTCGAGGCATGGGATGGTGGAGCATCCCTTGGACGTCCAATGGGCGGATCGTTTGGCAAGTTTTGTCTTCGTATGCTGTCGATAGCTTCCCGTATTTTCCTGTTGACTTCAGCCTGTTGCCGTATGAATTCAAGGATAGCGTCCTGAGAATTCCTCGAATTCCCAGGACCGTTGGGTCTTCTGGGCCCTCCAGGCCCTTGATCGGAGTTTCTCCGGCCAGGAAGGTGGCTATGTCTGCTACTCTGCTGGCTATGCTCGTTTTCCTGCTCTGCTGGGAGCACGTTCTCGTCCTCTGCGGGGGGAATTACGTTGTCGTCTGCAGGAACATCTTGTTTCTCATCCCCGACCGGATTCAAGTCTACTTGCTCCGCGTCGTTAAGGTTTTGTTGCCCGTCGATGAGAGCGTTGTTATGTGAGTTGTTATCTGCCATTTCAAAGAGAGAACGAGGAGAGCCAACGAACAAGAAAAATAGCGAATAGAAAAAGATAAAATACGGTAAGCAGTTAACCTACGGAAGTTATTGACCGGCTCCCACTGTGGTCGCCAAATTGTTTAACCGTATTTTCGTTTATTAGGTTAATTCACAATTAAATTTATAAAGCGGAGTCACGATCAATAATCAAGATTAAATGCTTAATGTGAACAGATATAAATGCCTATGGAGAATGTAAAGGAAGTGAACGTTCAAAATAAATGATTGCAGTAAAGGTAGGGAAATAAAGATACAATAAGTGCGATGTAATAAATGAAGATTAAATAGAAGGAACCGTATTCAGGTCGCATAGACTTGATCAAATTCCTTCCTCGTACTCTTTATGATATTTGAACAGTAGAATAATAAATGAGATCACTTGATTGCGAGTAGAAGTAATCAGTATAGGCTGAGGATAAAGAATCGTGTGTTAATACTTGGAGTACAGATGTGTGTTCAGAGAGAGAAAAATTAGATACAATGCTTGTGACTCGAATTACAATATATAGATGACTGAATGTCCGTTCGCGAACAGTTGTAACTCCTTGATTGAGCAGTTACGTTGCTTAAGGATAAGACTTCTGTTTTGAACCTGCTTGATGATGAATTGCGACTGTTCTGGCCGCGGTAACTGTTCATCTGCCCGTTGCAACTGTTCATCTTCGATTCTATCTGTTATCTTCACGCCCACTCATAGCCACGTGTCGTCCATACGTCATCCTACGTGCCAACCTTGGTGACGATGGATTTAACCCAATACAATGAAGAACAAATCTAGTTTATTTTTGTGACCACAATGATTAAATGATATCCCAAAACTATATTAAATGACAAATTTGAACCATTTCGCATAGTTATAGACAAATTCGGGTCCTTTTTTACTACTAGCTACTAGTTCTTATGGAAAAAATATTCAGGTGAACACTATTCGATGAGAAGATCACCATCATGCATGGGGCTACCTTTCGTACTTTCTTGGACCTTCTTTTATCACTATTGTAGTATTGCGTATTAGTCAACAGAACGGACGTTGATGTACAGTTCCACTATATATGTACTACAAGGAATTGGTGAAATATATATTCGTGTAACTCAGAATACCAAACGCTTTGTTTTATTTTGTTTTTGTTTTTCATATCTTTTTTCCTTTGTTCGACGATGTAACAGATTACATGAACATTACCAGTTTGACAGCCAGACAGCAAGCTAATTCTGACGTTGACAAAAGCTGCACATTGGATAGAAACCAGCAACAAATTATTAGAGTCAAGATGATGACTTTGATTTCTGATAAATCGTCCAATGTGACAAACAGCTATGCCATTCTTGTCATTTTGGTCGATACTAAAAATGGTAAAAATTAAAATAAAGATGACAAAAAAGAAAAAAAGCAGACGTCTTACTTGTGTTTCACGAACTACAACGTAATTTCTATTTTTAGTTCGAATGCTGTTAAAGCTATTGATCACGTGAAATGTGCCGGTACTCTCACCGTTCACTTTACGTGTCATAGTTTGATTCGGCACGGAGCTTAAAAAATAAAGGAAGACTTTTGAAATTTATGGTCTAAAATGAGACATAGATATTTGTGTCACTACTAAAAAAAGCTGAATCTGCGACCACCCAATCGGTCGCACATCGGTCGCCAGGTCGACCGATCGGCGACCGATCCGGGTGGTCTGAGAATTAATGGTAGCAAATTGCCCTGCGACCGATTTTCGGTCGCCACTTCGACCACTATGCGACCGAATTTCGGTCGCACAATAGCTCACATACAGTGACCAAGTATGCGACCGATTTTCGGTCGCACATCCTATTGCGACCGAAAATCGGTCGCATACTTGGTCTCATTTGTGGGAATTAATGTGACCAAGTATGCGACCGAATTTCGGTCGCACAGAATGTGCGACCGAAAATCGGTCGCATACTTGGTCTCAGTTGTGACCTCTGTGCGACCGAAAATCGGTCGCATACTTGGTCTCAGTTGTGACCTCTGTGCGACCGAAAATCGGTCGCCAAACCTGTAAAAACCTGCAACAAAAATCCTGCAATCAGGCAGTAGCAACAGCAAAAACCAGTATTTCAATAGAACCTGGACAGCAAAACACAGCAATAAAACAGCAATCCAAACATTTTTTTGAATATCCATTGATCCGTTTGAATTCTATATTATCTAGTAAGTTCAATGCAATACAAAACGCATACAATTTATCCGGTTTAGTCATAAGATGTTGCAAACATGAACAATCAAAACAACAATACCTAAACCCTAACTTTAAATGCATAACAAGTATTCCAAACACCACAACCCATGACAAGACATCAACACATTGCAAACAACTCTACCAAACAATTCCCAACATATCCCAACAATCACCATAATTAATCACAAACATCACAACCCTATATTTAAAGTTCATCAACCCAAAACAACTTATTATACATCACATTATATAGAATAAACTAATTATAACTAACAACTAACATGTAAACAATATATATAGGCTCTCCATTATTTATAAATATATATATAATTAAATTCGGATTATTAAACCAAAAAAAAAAATTACCTCTACTTTGTATTGGATCCAATGGCAAGAAAGTATGAGTTACCAATGTGCTATCCACCCAATAACTACAAAAAAGGTGAATTAAAAAGTCATTATATGAGTTTTTAAAAAAAATAACACAAATTACTAAAAAATGAAATTTACCTTGAATTTGTAGGTTTAGATTGTGTTAAATGTTATGTTGGAGGTAATAGAGTAGTAATTTAAAGTTATGTGGGGTTTATAATGGTGGGAAGTTGATTATGGGGTGGGGGGCTTCGGTTTTTAGGGATTGGGTGGGTTTTGGGAATTTTGAAATGGGGAAGAAAGGGGTTCTGCCCCGTTTTTACTTACAGTTATGCGACCGACATGCGACCGATTGTCGGTCGCATAGCTGTGACTAATTTTTTAACGACCGATGTGCGAC
Source organism: Petunia x hybrida (assembly GCA_037355625.1). NCBI lineage: Eukaryota > Viridiplantae > Streptophyta > Magnoliopsida > Solanales > Solanaceae > Petunia > Petunia x hybrida. The sequence goes on along the minus strand of JBBBVM010001185.1, from coordinate 758,793 downwards.
CGATTTTCGGTCGCATAGCTGTGACTAATTTTTTAACGACCGATGTGCGACCGATTTTCGGTCGCATAGCTGTGACTAATTTTTTAACGACCGATGTGCGACCGATTTTCGGTCGCCACTTTTTTTCGTTGAATGTGCGACCGAAAATCGGTCGCACAACTGTGGAGACCGAAAATCGGTCGCATGATGGTGGTCTCAGATTCAGCTTTTTTTAGTAGTGTGTGATTGTAAATCATTTCATTAATGGTAAAACTGTAATTTTGAAGTTAAATTATTACTAAATTTAAAATGATGACATTCTTTTTGGAACAGACTAAAAAGAAAATACCGCCACATAAATTGGAACGAAAGGAGTATCTTTTAATTCTTGGGATAGAGGTAGAAGTCCAATACGAGGTCCGCCAAATCAGAGTAATTTTATTTGAATGTTTTCTTTGTGTTAAAGGAATGATTTATTCATGTACAAATATTAAATTTAAAACTTAGAAGTAGTCATTCTAACTTCAAAACATATAAAGTTAAAAGTTTGACATGTCCTCTGCTTAAATCTTTAATTTCTTTTATTTTAGATGGACTGAAAAAAATTCTATAGAAATCTAATACTAGTGCTGTTGATACCAGAACCTTGGCACATTATAGTACACATCGAATGGAAATTAACTACGGGCTTGAAAGGTTTATAACCTATCATTGGTGGCATATATACATATTTGCATTATATCATCGCTTTTTCAAATTTGAGGTTGTAGAGGTTGTAAGATTTTACAACTCCTCCTACTTTGATATTCATTAAATATAATTTTTTCGCGAAATATATATTAGCGAGTACATGACAAAGAGGATATATTGACCATAAAATTAAGGAAGAGCTAGCAATTGGGAGGTCGGTATGGCTGTAACAGAAAACGTGTTTTTAGTTTGACATTGAAAGGTTAAAAAAATAAAGAAGACATTAAAAAATCTAGAGAAACTAGAAGCACCTAAACCTATGTTAATAAGGATTAGCTTCTTCCCTTGGAAGAAGTAAGAAGTAGAAGCTAGAATTTGCACGAAAATCAGAAAATGTCATAAACCAAAGCCAAACCAGATGTGCCAAGCATTAAGACTCAGTTAATAATTATATACTCCCTCCGTATCAATTTTTAAGCCACAATTTTAGTTCATTTTCAAGAAGATTTTTGTACATTTTTAAATTTGAAAATAATTTTACTTCAAACTTCTCATTTAATTTACCCTTAATAAGATGTTTTACAACCACATGCCCACATCATATATTTATAAGTTATTTTAACCACAAATTTCAAAAGCTCTTAATTCTTTCTAGACTTTGTGGCAAGTCAGACTACAAAGTTTTTTTTGAATTGGATGATTGCTTTGGTTATAAGAATAGGGTATAGATTATAATTTCAGAATATTTCATCACAACTCACATGCATGCATAAAGCTCATATAGCCATTTGCCTTGCATGCCAACTGTTAAAGCATAGGCAGTTAAAACAGTTAGGCTTCAGGGGCATAGTAGTCATTTCAGCTATTCCTAATTACGGTTATTATTTAAAAGTTTGTTATTAGTTAGTTAAGATTTTCCTAGTTAGTTTCTAGCTTGATCTCAGCTATATATAGCTGATTATGTAGTCCTATTCAACTACTACTTTGAATAATGAATCAATCAGTTTCTCTCCACAACTTCTTTTTCTTCCTCACCTCATTCTGCTTAATCTAGGGTTCATCAGAATCCTCCATTCTTAGCATGGTATCAGAGCAATTCGATCAGCAAGTCTGATTGAGTAATCGATTCCGCAGATTCAGAAACTACCTTCTAGTTATATTCACGATCTGTTCATCTCATTTCTAGAGTTCAAGAAAGTTCAAGAATTTGATAAGAAATATGACAAACATTCAGAACAATGGAGCTGTGTCACAAGCACTGGATCACAACCATCCTCTCTATCTACACTCCAATGATGTAAGTGGGATCTCTTTAGTCTCAGTTCAATTAACTGGTGTTGAAAACTATTCTTTATGGAGTAGATCTATGAGAATTGCCCTACTAGGGAGAAATAAGCTAGGTCTGGTTGATGGTACTTGTAGAAAAGAACTGTATACTGAAAATTTATGGACACAATGGGAAAGATACAATGCAATTGTACTCTCTTGGTTAATGAACTCTGTGTCAAACAGTCTATTAGGGGGAATTGTATATGCATCTAATGCACAAGTAGTCTGGGAAGATTTGTGTGAAAGATTTAACAAAATAAATGACTCAAGAACTTTCAGCATACATAAAGAAATAGCAACCTTGGTTCAAGGAACTAACTCTGTAGCTTGCTATTTTACAAAACTGAAAGACTTGTGGGATGAATTTGAGGCACTAGTGCCACCCCCTGGTTGTAGCTGTGATAAGTCTAAAGACTTCAAGGATTACCTGCAAAGACAGAAACTGTACCAGTTTTTAATGGGGCTTAATGAGTCATATTTGCAAGCTAGAAGTCAGATTTTATTAATGTCTCATCTACCTACTGTTAATCAAGCATATGCTATGATTATGAGTGATGAAAGTCAGAAAGGGGTGACAAATGCAACAGGACTTCTGGGTGCTGCACCACCAGTGGCAGATTCCACTGCCTTGTACACTAAGACTGGTGGGAACCAGAAGTACAAGAGGCCATATCCCAAGAATCTGTACTGTGAAAAATGTAAGATGAGAAACCACAACACTGAAGATTGTTACAAGATCAAAGGATACCCTGCAGATTACAAGAGAAGAAAGCCTAACAATGCAGCCTATAATGCTGTAGGAGAATTTGATGGTTATAATGATCTAGATGCATATCAGACACAGGGAGCAGGACCCAGTCAGATGAGTCAAGGTTCAACCACTTTTACTAAAGAACAGTATCAAGAAATCCTAAAACTGTTAGGCAATAACTACAGCTCTTCAGCATCAGCTTCTGCAAATGCAGCAGGTATGAGCACTGCAATGCTAGCCTCTAATCTTGTTCAAGATTGGATAATTGATACAGGAGCCACCAATCATATGGTGTCAGATATTACATTGCTTGATCAGTCAAAACTGCTTGATAATGGTCACTCCAAGAGGGTGTACCTACCTAATGGTGAAGTAGCCTTAGTCACACATACTGGTTCAAGTCAATTGCCAGGAAGAAACACAATAGAGAATGTGTTTCACCTGCCCCAATTTAAATACAATCTATTGTCTGTGTCCAAGCTGACCAATGAGTTAAACTGCTCAGTCACCTTCTTTCCTCACCTGTGTTTATTTCAGGATCTCTCCAATGGGAAGGCGAGGATGATTGGTAAAGAAGACAATGGACTATATGTTCTGAGGAGTCAAGCCAAGACAGATGAAGGAGTAAGTTTGGCTGCAACACACACTGCTGAGGACATCAGAGTATGGCACAAGAGGCTAGGTCACATCTCATCAAAAGTGTTAGGAAAATTACTTGGAGTAGAGTCTGGAGTTACTAGTTCAGTCTTAAATAAGTGTGAGGTTTGCCCCTGTGCAAAGCAAACCAGGCTACCCTTTCCACCTAGTAGTATCAAAAGTGTACATTGTTTTGATCTAATTCATGTAGACATGTGGGGACCATACAAACAGGCTACTTTTGATGGAAATAGATTCTTTCTGACTGTTGTGGATGATTACACCAGAATGACTTGGGTGTTTTTGCTCAAACTGAAGTCTGATGCTTGTGTTGCTTTAAAAAATTTCTTCAACTATGTCAAAACTCAATTTGACAAAACTGTCAAAGTAATAAGGACAGATAATGGTGCAGAGTTTCTTAATAATGTCTGTACCTCCATGTTTAATCAGTTAGGCATGGTTCATCAGAGAACCTGTGCATATACCCCTCAGCAGAATGGAGTAGCTGAGAGGAAGCACAGGCACATCCTGGAAGTTACCAGGGCACTCAGATGTCAAGCTCACATTCCTATAAAGTTCTGGGGTCACTGCATACTAGCTGCAGTATATCTAATAAATAGGATACCATCCTCAGTATTAAACAATAGTGCACCATATGAAATGCTGTATGGCAAGAAGCCATCCTTGTCTCATATCAAAATCATAGGCTGCCTGTGTTATGCTAAGCTAATACATGAATCTGATAAGATGCAGTCAAGAACCAGACCAGCAGTTCATATGGGCTATTCAGAAGTACAAAAGGGCTATGTGTTATATGACATGACAACTAAGTCCTTCTTTGTCAACAGGGATGTGATATTCAGGGAAGATACCTTTCCATTTCTTCTAGAAGAAACCTCACCTCCTATTTTCTTAAACACAGACCTTCCACATGAAGACACAACAGTTGACATTTCCCCTCCTGATACTACACCAACAGTCACTACTAATACTCCACCTACTGACCTATCCTCAATGCCACCTAATGATCCACATCCCAGTGTACTACCTACAATACAACCTAGTGCACCAGTACCTTCACAACCTGTAATACAATCTAATGCACCTTCTCAGGAACAGTTCCACACAGACAGACCTAAAAGAGGCAAGAATCCTCCAATATGGATGAAAGACTTCATTTCCCTAGGAATTCATGAAGACATACCTTATTCTATGGATCAGTTCCTATCCTATGACACTATCACTCCAAAGTATCAAGCCTATGTTGCAGCCATTTCATCTGCCACTGAACCTAAGTCCTATGCAGAAGCTGCAGCTGATCCAAGATGGGTAGAGGCCATGAAAGCTGAAATACAGGCCTTAGAAGGAAATAACACTTGGAAGATAGTAAGTTTACCTAAAGGAAAAAGAACAATAAGCTGCAAGTGGGGGTACAAAATCAAGTATAAGGCATCTGATGAAGTGGAAAGGTTCAAAGCAAGGCTGGTAGCCAAGGGTTACAGCCAGAAGGAAGGCATTGATTACCAAGAGACTTTCTCTCCAGTGGTAAAAATGGTAACAGTGAGAACTGTATTATCTGTAGCTGCAGCAAGACAGTGGTATATACATCAAATGGATGTGTATAATGCCTTCTTACAGGGAGATCTGTATGATGAAATATATATGGAACTGCCTCAGGGATTTAAGACAGGGGGAGAGAGTATGTAGGCTCATAAAATCTCTGTATGGGCTGAAACAGGCACCTAGACAATGGAATGCAAAACTGACTGAGGCATTAAAACGGCTTCAGTTTGTGCAAAGCAAGCTAGATCACTCCTTGTTCACAAAAAGAACCAGCAGAGGCATGGTGATTATCCTGGTTTATGTGGATGATATGCTGATAACTGGTGATAGCCTGGACCTGATAACAGAAGCTAAAACAGCACTGCAGAAGGCCTTCAAAATGAAGGATTTAGGTGAGCTGAAGTATTTCTTAGGTCTGGAGTTTGCTAGATCAGGCAAGGGATTACTAATGCATCAGAGGAAGTATACCCTTGAACTCATTTCTGAGACTGGACTGAGTGCTGTAAAACCAGCTAATACACCTATGGAACTCAATGTCAAACTAACTACCAAAGAATATGATGACTATGTCAACAAGAAGCTGAAGCTTAAAACCACTGATAAACTACTGTCTGACCCCTCTTCTTACCAAAGATTGATTGGAAAATTACTCTATCTCACAATTATAAGGCCTGATATAGCCTATAGTGTTCAAACTCTTAGCCAGTTCTTACAACAACCAAAGGTATCACATATGGAGGCTGCCCTAAGGATTGTGAGGTATGTGAAGAACCAGCCAGGTCAAGGAGTGCTACTATCTTCCAACAATATCCAGTCAATCAAAGCCTGTTGTGATGCTGATTGGGCTGCTTGCCCATTCTCTAGAAGATCTGTGACTGGGTACATAGTAAAACTAGGAGACTCTCTAGTGTCCTGGAAATCAAAGAAGCAAACTACAGTGTCCAGAAGTTCTGCAGAATCTGAGTATAGAAGCTTAGCAACACTGGCTGCAGAATTAACCTGGCTAGTTGGTTTGGTCAAGGAACTTGGGGGTCGTTTGGTTAGCACTAGCACTAATTTAATACCCTCATAAAGTCTTGGTATTATTAATACATTGTTTGGTTTCTCTTTTGATAGTTGCACAAAATTTAACATTATAATACCATGTTTGGTTGGTCTTTTCCTTTTCCACATAAAACATAGCATTACTAATACAATGTTTGGTTCACAATTTCCTTTTCCGCATAGCTAATACCCGCATTAGTTATGCGGGAATCTATGTATTATTTTATGCGGGGTAGAAGGTGGTATTAATAATGCGGGTATTAATAATGCAGGTATTAAAATTAAAAATGACAAAAATACCCCTCATAATAATAAGGATATTTTAAAATTATATTTAAGGAGTAACTAAATATTTTAAATTATAACATTGTATATTAATTTGTAATATATTAGTGATTCAAGAAATAATCCATACGTTATAATATATGCATAGCTAATACCTACATTACTAATATCCACATTATTAATACCCGCATTACTAATACCTGCATTATTAATACACACATTATTAATACATACATTGCTAATACCCACATTACTAATACGTACATTATTAATACCCGCATAAACTCTATCTCAACCAAACGACCCGTTGGTGTGCAAATTGAGTTTCCTGTGAAAGTCTTTACTGACAGTAAATCAGCAATTCAAATGGCAGCTAACCCAGTCTATCACGAAAGAACTAAGCACATAGAGATCGACTGCCACTTCATTAGAGAGAAGATCCAAGTTGGATTAATCAAGACTCTGTACATTCCCACAAAGGAGCAACCAGCTGATATTCTAACCAAGGGACTCAATCGTGTTCAACATGCCTATTTGTGCTCCAAACTAGGAGTTGTGAACATCTTCTCCCCTCCTAGTTTGAGGGGGAGTGTTAAAGCATAGGCAGTTAAAACAGTTAGGCTTCAGGGGCATAGTAGTCATTTCAGCTATTCCTAATTACAGTTATTGTTTAAAAATTTGTTATTAGTTAGTTAAGATTTTCCTAGTTAGTTTCTAGCTTGATCTCAGCTATATATAGCTGATTATGTACTCCTATTCAACTACTACTTTGAATAATGAATCAATCAGTTTCTCTCCACAACTTCTTCTTCTTCCTCACCTAATTCTGCTTAATCTAGGGTTCATCAGAATCCTCCATTCTTAGCAACAAATAAACAGATACATGAATCAAAAAAGAAATTAAATATATTTAAATTCCACGTAGCCCCTAACTAATTTTAACTTAATCTTCTTAGTCAATTTCGCGAAAGAAAGTCACAGTAGCTCCTATAGTCTAAAGCTAATAAGTGCTAATTAATTGTCTCCATTAATGTGGCATTATCAATAACACACACAAGGCAGATGCAGAGTATGAGCTGCAAGTAATCCAGTAATTTGGGCAGGTGCCAATTCCAAGTTCTTTTTCTTCTTTCTCTTTTCATGTCACCATCAGAATGGTTGGTTTTAGAACAGAGAAGGAACAAGATTTACTTGTACCATTTTCTTTCCCTGTGCAATAGTGTCTGGTAACTGCAGTACCGACACCGATGTTTTTTAATTTTCCATGCATGCACTAGGATGCCTACCGAATATAATCACAGAGGAGTTTTATATTCGTGTCAGTTTATATGGAAGTATTTTCTTTTTAGTTCATACATTCTAAAAAGAATAATAACGATCTTAATTTGAAAATAATTTAATGTAATTTTTTTAATTTATTTTTAATAATAAAAATTAATATAAATGTCATTACATGCATATGTAAGAGCACATGTTATAAAATGCTTATAGTCACACAAATATATGATCCGTTTAAAACTACTAATTTAAAATTTTGCGTTCAATGGGATATATGTCAAGCGAGGTGAAACGGATAGAGTAATAGTTGAAATGGTACTTCGGACCCTTCGAGTTAAAAACCTAAATTCCTCTGTGGTCATGCCTAGTGCATATCTATGATATCTTCAATATGATCTCAATACAACGTTAACTTTGCATGGGTTCAAAATTAAAATATAAAATAAAAAAGAACCTCAAAGGAAGACTAATTAGACAACATATACCCAACATAGCCACGCACTACGTTTTGGGTAATTGCTGAATATCTTTCTTATATGTAGATAGCAAGAAATATACAAATTTTCAGCCAACTCACTTATTTGGTTGAATTTAGACTACCTACAGTTTCAAACAATAAATGGATCTTAACATATGGGTATGAATTTGTCGAACCCTAGTGACTACTACACTTAATAATACATCTCTCAGTTATTTATGGTAGGCAAAATCTAGTAGTTCTGGGGTTTGGCAATGATAATTGATTATGATTTTAAAAGATAATTGTCATCCATTTTCCAGGTTTTAAGCAAGTTTCTTAGAAATTTATCTCCTAGTATGGCTAGTTTTCAAACTTATAGCCACGTACTAGCTATTTGAAATGTCTTATATGTTTGTACTTATTTCTTGTTTAATTTTCCTTTTGGCCAAACCTCTTTTCCCCTACATTTTTGGCCAGTATACTCGGAAAATCTTGTACCCATATTAAGTAGATGCCACGTTTCACTTTAGTCCTAATTAATTATCCTCTTTATAGTTTTCCTGGTTATTATCAGAAAACCGTGAATATATTAAACATTGGGTTAAATTTAATGACTACTATTACGCGCAATTAGGTAAGTGTTTCAAGATAATTTTTTCAAGTATTTTCTAGGTTTGATGACATAAGATTGTTGAAAAGCGACCATAAGAAAGATGAATTGCATCTCAATTTATTTTTTATAACCATCTAAATCGTATTGTACTAAGATGATTATCACTTTAGACAACCTCGAATATCATGGCCAAATCTTTGTTATTTTAATCTCTCAGTCTCAGGTGAATAATAGTTAAATCGTTTCTCGGTTTGACTCATTTTATTTAACCTTTTAGAAAATGATATCACAACAACAAGGTCTAGGATAATTGCACTACGATCCCTAAGTTATTGAAAAACTGTTCTTTTGGTCTATGCATGTAATATTTTACGAAGCATATATAACCATAAAGTAATAAAAATGTGTGTTAGCGGTTCCTAGTTGTTACGACAGGCTGAGAGCAGTGCCCGCTCTAGAACTATACTAGATTCAACTATGGTGTAACAGTAGGCATTTAACTAAACACATGAGTTTTAAAAGTCAACAATTTCTCATTTGTGAAGATTCAGACAGAATGATTAAGCTAGCGTTCGGATATAGATTTGGTTGAAACTTGGGAATTTGAGTTTTTGGAGTTGAGTTGAAAAAAAAAATTTTGAACTTGAAGTTGTGTTTGAACATAGAATTTACTTGGAAAAATAGTTGAAGTTTTGTGAGTAATTTTTCAAATTTCCCAAAAACTGCCTAAATACAGCCTTCGAGTACTTTTTTGAGTTTTTGGCACTTTTTGGGAGAAGTTCTGATGAAATAGCATAAACAAACAGTTTTTCTCCCAAAAACTCCCAAAAAATGTCCCCAAAAACTATAAACAAACGGGGGCTTAAAAGTGTACGTATCAATTAATTTGAGGTAGAATGCTCTTAATCAAATCTTGCAAAGATCAAAATATAAGTTTATAAATATTTTCAGTAACTAAAGCCGCATTTCCCAAGAAAACAATAACCCATCCACCCCTACCAAAACAACAAAGAAGGAAATTGAATAAAACGAACGAAGCAACTAAGAAAATTCTTACACTTTGATTTTGTAATGCGAAAAAATAACAAGCAAAGTCAACTACGGTTCTGGAAAACGTAGGATTCATTTTCATTGAACTTTTTTTTGCCTCTTTTACCCTACAAAAAATAAAGAAAAAGTTGAGAGAAACATGTTTTGGATCGATGCAGATTTTGCATATCGTTCATTTTCATTGATGTGGACATGGCTATATATCTTCACTATTTCATTACAAGATTCCAGCTGTGGATTAGAGTTGATAATCTCTTATTACTTCATCTATATTACTTTATGTGAAACAATTTTTTATTAATCCATTCCACAAAAGATAACACACTTTTATATTTTTTTAAACAAAAAATTAGTTTAACACAATGATTTAGCGTCAATGCAAAGTTTTTATAGCTATACAAATGTAATAATACATTTAAGACAAGCTTCAAATTCCTTACGTACAACCACACAAATAATATAACCTAACTAAGACTAAAGTTTCATAAGTCTTCATTAATTATTTATATAACTTCGTCCGAGTCAAATTATGTCACATAAACTGAAATAAAAGTGCTCCCTTCGGTCCAAAATAAGTATTCATTTAACATTTTCAAAATAATCCAAAATAATTGTTCTTTTAGAAAACAAAAAAGTTTTAATTTATTTTTTTCCAATTTACCGTCATAATTAATACGCCTACAATTAGTGTAAGGAAAGATAAAGGGTAATTGTAATAAAATTACTCCTATAATTGATTCACTTGATCACATTTCTTTAGGGGTGTGCAAAAGCTAAGATGGACACTTATTTTAGACCGAATGGAGTTGTATTCTCATCGTTTTAGATTATGAGACAAAATTTGATTAAGTATGAAATTTGAGCGAAACAAATTGAAATTTGTGGTCATTTGAGCGGCTGTAAAAATTTTGAAACTTTAAGTGTTTGAATATTCCGTAATATTTATGTGGTTAAAATTTATAATATTTTTTTGAAACAGAAAATTATGCCACGTAATTAAACCAAAACGAGGGAGTATTAAGGAATAGGGTGGACAACAGTGAGGCGAAACGGACGGCGGCTGACCACCAAGTGATGTGGTGCAGCGGATGGGGCAACTGCTCCTTCTTTAACTAGTGGTTTCGGGTTAGAGTCCTGGGTATGAAAAAATCTTTGGCAGAAAGCGCTTCCTGCCGAATGGGGCCATACGCGGCGCGAATCTGAATTAGTCGGGACTCCAATAAGGATACCGGACACCGAATGAGAAATAAAAAAAAAAAAACGGACGACGGCATCTTATCACTTCACATAATATTACTCCATGTATTTTCTTCAGCTTTGTTTCTAATGCATCAGCAACTACATTTTCTTGGTAGTAACAAATTTCTGTTCGTCCACGCCATAATTATTACAATTATATTGTTGAAATCAAAATGTCCTCATGTTTTTATTTTCTCTCTTCTTTTTTAATGATTCATAGCCACATGCTTTCCATTTGAAGACCTTTTTGCAGAGTTTTCTGGGGAAGCCCCTTTGATTTGAAGACCTTTTGAAGTAGTTCTATCAAAAAAATTTACAAGTGATAGCTAGGTTTTTGTTTTTTAATAGAGTGCTTAAAAAAAATGCCTCCATAATTCGTTTTTCATTTTCTTCTTTTTTTCTGGAAAACTTTTTAGAAAAAGGTACGAACAAACAGAAAAGCTTGGAAACTTTTTCTAGAAAAGCAAACTTTTCTTGAAAAAGTTTGTGGCTAAACGATACTAGGAGCACAATTCATAACTTGCCAATTTGGTACTAAAGGATCTTCAATAGAGATTCTATTTCAGTTCAAGTAAAAATGACACAACAACTTATTATTTTATTTCAAAATAAATATTACAATTGAATATTTGTAAAGAGTTTAGTTCAAACTTCTCATTTAACTCTTGAATTGAAGTTTAAATAGTCACATTAATTTAAGAGATGGTTGATACTACACTTTCAAAAATATTTTATTTATAAGCTCAACGCCAATTAAAGCCTGTTTGGCCCAGCTGCCAAAATCAACTTATTTTGAGAAGTGCTTTTCAAATAAGTGTTTTGTGTTATGAACGGTTTGTGTTTGGCCAAACTTTAGAGAAGTGTTTTTGTTATTAATTTGTGTTTGACCAATATTTGAAAAAATTACCAAATTACGAAAATAGATATATAATAATATTAATTTGATTAAATATAGAAATTTTATATGGGTATTCTTGTCCTAAATAATCAAAAACACTTATTTTTTCAAGAAGCTACTTTTTTCAGCTTCTTCTCCACAGCACAAAAACAACTTCTGCTCCTTCTCAAAAGCACTTATTTTTCTTAAAAGCTTGGTTAAACACCTTAAATTTTTAAAATAAGCAATTTTGACTCCCAGAAGCTCGGCCAAACAAACTCTTAAATTAAGTTATATAAATTGAAACCTAAGTAGTTTTTCACTTAAAAAAAAGTGAAAAAAGTAATAGAAGACAGAACCAAAATACACAATTTCTGATTTCGGCGCCCACATTTTTTTATCAAACATCGTAACAAAATGTTAGGAGTAAGAAATTAATTTTCAGAATTCAGAGCAGTACTTGTGTGCCGAAAATCTAGCAACAAATAAATGGGATTTTATACGTTGTGTGTTATCCTGTCCCATACCACAGTCCACAGCTAGAGCACAAAATCACAATTAATGATTCCTTCTGCCAATTTTATTTTTATTCCTTAAAAAGAAAGGTACACATTTCGTACACATGCCTTATATGGTCCAAGCCAAAATCTTTCACTCTACTACTACTCCAGTTACTACTTTTTTAACCACTTTATGGGTTTCCATGGCTGTAATCAAAAGTCACCTTCTAAATCAATCCTCAAGACAACTTGTTATTTTTCATGATATTCTTCTACATTTATCTCCACATTTGGTGCTTTGTATGCTGTCCCAGTCCCACTACCCATTTGGCCATTTCTGCAGTTACCTTCATTCCTTGCTTCATTACTTGTAACTAGTGCCTTGTATATATTTTTGGTCCTACCACCCACATATACAATTTTCCTCATTAATTCCCACCTTCATTCTACAAATTTAATACCACTGCTCATGACTCACGAGTTGTGATTAGCAATTCAAATCATCTATACTTCACTGAAATAATGTTACTCCCTCCGTCCCATATTGTTTGTCGTAGTTTGACTTGACACAAAGTTTAATAAAGAAATGAAGACTTTTGAAACTTGAGGTCTAAAATGAGCCATAGATATTTGTGTGGCTATAAATAAGTCAAAAAGTAAGTTTGGAGTTGAATTGTTTTCAAATTTGAAAATATGACAATCTTTTTGGGACAGACTAATAAGGAAAGTATGACAAACAAAATGAGATAGAGGGAGTACAGAACATATTCGCATAAAATGTTCATATGTCCACTTAGTTTTGAGAAAGCAACAGAACGTACTTCCTCCATTACATTAATATCTTACACTCTTTCTTTTCCGTCTGTTCTTAAAAATGACACGTTTATACATTATAAGCAATTTCAATTTAAATTCTAATTTATCCGAACAACAATACATGTGTAAGCTTTCCAAATGAAGTAGTCGGTCGACAAACAACATAAAATTAGTCAATTTACCTATGACTTTCCATTTTACCAAATAATATTATTTACAATTAATCGAAAAAATGGTGTGATATATAGGAGCACAAGTCCAAAGGTCTTCATCTTCTTGAACTGCATTGCCAGTCAAATAATTTTACATAAAATAAAAACAGAGAAAATATTTTATAACACTTATTAGTAACATAAAATAAAGGGAAAATTTCATAACTAACCAAATATACAACATGGCCCTACTGTTTAATAGACACATTTAATATACAACAAAGGCTAACCAAAAAGAGTCTAAAAAATAGGTGCATGCATATTAAAAACTATCTCAATTAACTTAATTCTCTCCTAATTTTAAGCACGCAAACATATATTAGCTCTTTAATTAGAGATATGCTGAATATAGTTTGATTGCTTTCCTTAAAAGAAGCAAAATATAAGGATTTTTTTTAACAGAAGATAAGCAAAATAAGGGGACTCCCAGCAGATACAGAATTCTTAATTTACCTTATAAAAGACGTTTACCACCTTAGATGCCACAATCTTCTTCCTCAACTTTGAGGAATTACAGAAAATTAAAGTTTCAGTTTTGAAGTTTCAGGTAATTCATTTTTCGTATGTTTCTAATACTCATAATATTTGTTCAATATCATTCTAATATTATATCTTTCAATGTAACATGTATATTTTTTGATTTTTGAATACCAGTTTATATAATGTGCATATTTTTTGGATACCAGTTTATATAACGTGCATATTTTTTGGACACCAGTTTATATAAGGTGCATATTTTTTGGATACCATTTTATATAACATGCTTATTTTTTGAATACCAATTTATATAACATGCATATTTTTTTTGGTACCCGTACGAATATATTTTTGGGATATAAGGTATATATTTTTTGGTACCAGTCGGTTTATATATGCTTGTTTCTATTATTAATAAGTAGCATTATTTTGTATATGCCGAATAACAAATCTTGTAGTTGCAATAAGAAGTTAGTTCATGAATTCAATGAATATCAAAGAGATATGGAAATAAAAAGAAGTTGGAGAAGATAAAAATAAATAGAAGTTGGGGAAGATACAACGTGTAAAAGGAAGTTACTAGCAGCCATTTAATTAGATGAATGCAATAAAGTCATTTAGTACACACGATTTCCTAAGAAAATAGGCATTAATGAGAGAAATTGATTAGTTTTTTAAAAATGGCTATAAAAGAGGAATACCAAAGAGTAAAGGTCTATAAACCATAAATTACAATAAATGTATCTATTTTATTTAAATAACACTAATAAATGTCTATACACAGTGAAATTTCCTAAAATATAGGAAACTCTTTAACATGTTAATTTTACACTATATGATGTTTATAATGCTTAAATTCTTTATACATACGTATGTCACTTTGTATGTATGCATGTTGCTTTATACCGTCCAGCCTATAACTCTACAGCTGTTGTTTCAATGTAAACGCAAACTTTTTTAATTGGTAATGACGCATTGACTTAATATTGTTAGTTTAGTCTGAGAAATTCAAATTTCCTTTCATAAGAAGGTAACCACATATTTTTGGTAGTAGGGTCTTTGAATCTGGGCTATGAAGTCATTATTTAACTGCTTATCTTTATTTCTGCAATCCAGGCGGTGTCTTTTCTTAACAAGTTGCAATTCTTAATGCACGTTTTAGGTTTTGTTCACTATCAGTCAGAGCTTCACTTAACAAATTGACTTAAAAGAATTGAAATAATTTTTAAAAATAGTATTTTGATTGCACCCTAGGGTATGTTGGCGTAGCGGTTATGAAGTGGTTGAAAATTATAAGAGATTAAAGGTTAAACAAAAAATCCTAGGTGATGTTCTATCTACCTAGCTAGCCTTTGTGGATTGAGCTATGCGGTATCCTTGCATACATGTGGATTCAAAATTTAATTTTTAAGGATTTGATTAGAAATTCTACCACAATCAATTTGGTTTACTAGGTTCGAAATGATCATCTACCCCTGCTTAATGAAAATTTTAACATAAATAAAATCTTAACTAAAATTACTAGATCTGAATGAATCTCATAACTTATACAATATATTCAGCCTTGCGTGATCAATTAAAACACAATAGGTAGGGATATGCGCAAGCTAACCGGTACAACATAGTTGTTATACAAGAAGGGCAGGAAGCCTAACTATCATTGGTTGGTCATGGCTAATTTGAGCTCTAGGTGCAGTTGAGGAGCCAATATCTGTAGCTTGATCACCCAACAATTGTAAAATTGAACATGGGCTTAATTAAATAAGGGATCAACAACCTACTTTACTAGTAGATCCTAATCCTTTTTAATACTCCCAATTAATATGGTCAGTGTGACTCTGGAATTTTGTGACTTTTTTGTCTTGTAGTAACAATATGCAACAAGAAGCTGATTTGCACTTTGAATTTTTTATTAGTACATAATCTGTCCTAACTATTGGTGTCAATGCCTCATATTTACCCACTTTCCTGGTTGAGACTTATGAGTGCACACAAGCATTACTCAAGTTTAATTTAATATGAGATATCTTGTGCTTGAAAATGACTTTCCTTAATTTTTTATTCCTTTTTATTTGTGTGTTTACTTCAGCTTTCAATAATATCACACTTGTTTTTTCAATAAAGGGACAAGTTTAAGGACCATTCAAGTTTTTTATTTTTTTATTTTTTGATATGCAAGTTGGAGGACAGTAGATATCTAGTTAAGCATGGCCAATACTTTCTATGTCCTTTACCATTTGTTTCTTACCAAGAATCTTCTTTGTATTTGGCAACAAGTCTGACCATTGACAACCTGTTTTCTAAAAAGGCTTTTCAACTCTTTTAAATACTTATTCATATTAAACTCAAAGTCCACCAACACTTGTAAACAGTCTAAGCTTTTGTGCCACTGTTGGCATTCTTGGAAACAAATCTTTCAGCATTTACTTTAACTAGTTCATTACTTTGCACCTTTTTGCAGCTATGCTAATGAAAACTAGAAAAGGAAGGAGATCACAGGTGTGTTTTCATGGTTTGTTAGCAGTTTATTATGTAATTTATTTCCTTTCAACAGTAAGCTGAGGCCTTTTGTTTTGTTTGTAGGCCTTTTGGCCATCCATTGTGATGAAGAAATGGCTGAATATTACACCTCAGGTGTATGATTTTAGTGAAGATGAAGTCGATACCGAAACCGAGAGTGAGGATGAAGGTGTGCAAATTTTCATAAGTTGTACATGAAAATTTGTTTCTTGTTTTTTGTTCTTGGCTTGATCAGTTGTTCTCTTGCAAATTTTCCAGCTTGCCCACTGAAAAATGAAAGGGTGGTTGAAAAACATGGACTTAGGAAACAAGGGAAGCTTGCTGAATGCCAGACTCAAACTTCAGGCACTAACCTGAACTCCAATATCTCAGTAATTTGACTCTTTGACATGAATAATCCAACACCTTTTTATTTACTTAAATCTTTTAAGCTTAGAGTTGAGCTTGATTAATCAAGTAAATCAATTTTTTTTGCCACACAACTTGAGATCATGTTGAAGGCTAATTCAAAGTTGATATAGGAAATCTAAATTGTTTATTAACTAGTTGAATTTTAATTGCTCAGAGAAACCTTCAGCTGAGTATTCCATGAAACACAGGAGAGGGAAATCAGAAACTTTGCGAGCTCAGTACATTAACACGAAAGAAGTGAGGTTCGGCTTTACATTCAAATGCATGCCAGTTTGGTTCTTTGGACCTGAAATTTAGTTAGACAAGTTCCATTTCTTCAATGATTTACAGAAGCCCCTAATTTTTCTGCAGAGTTACAGTAGGAACGTGGAACGTTGCAGGAAGACTTCCAGATGAGGATTTAGACATTGATGAGTGGCTTAACATGCAAGAACCAGCAGATATTTATATTCTTGGGTATGCAGAAAAAAGCTTTTAGGCACTTGCCAATAAACTGTGTACTATCAAATTCCTCTTTGTCTTAGCTGAAATATTTTGGTTGTTGAAATAGATAACAGAAACTAGTTCTATATATTGAATTTGTGTATGTTGTTTACAGATTCCAAGAGGTGGTCCCTCTGAATGGTAGAAATGTACTAGGAGCAGAAAATAAAAGGCCAGTTCCGAAATGGGAAGCTATCATACGAAGAACGTTAAACAGGACAGAGGAACCTGAAACTAGGCCCAAGAGTTTCAGTGCTCCACCCTCTCCAGTTTTAAGGACTACTTCTGCTGCTGATATAATTGCGGATGTGGTTGATGCTCCTGCGCTGGATAAAATGATAGAGGCATCACTGGGAACGACTTTGTTCCATGAAAGTAGTAATATCAATCCAGGACAGAATCTCTATTTAAAGAGAATATATGGTATTGATTGTGACAGTAGATTGGATTGGCCTGAACGTTCACTAGATGCTCCGTCTCAAGTTCTTTCTTCTAATTTTAAGTTGAGGAGAGTATTGAGCAGTTCCGCAAGAGTTGGTTTTGGTACCATAGATAACCCTCTTGCTTTTGACACTAATGGATTAGATGGTTGTGGGCTAAAGAGGGTGCACCAAAGCTCAGGAAACCTAGGATTGATGTGGATGGATAAAAAAGATGAACTTGTAGTTCTTGATTCTCTTTCTGATGGATCTGAACAATTTTCTGACGAGGGAAATGACTTGTTTGAAGAATTTCCAGAGGTCATTGAAGAAAGTTCACTTCTAAATCATGCAGTGAAGTCATGTCCAACGTATGTACGGATTGTCAGCAAGCAGATGGTTGGGATATACGTATCAATTTGGGTGCGTAAAAGATTGAGGAGGCACATCAATAACTTGCAAGTTTCCCCTGTAGGAATTGGACTTATGGGATACATGGGCAATAAGGTATTGCTTTGTCTTTCAAGTCTATAGATATTCATTGCATCAAATATTTCAGCATGCATTTGTTGTTCAAGTAGCATAGTATACTTATCAGTTACTCAATCAGCTAAGACCTCCTTTTCCAACCCCTTGAGAGTTACTATTTCCTAGGGGTGAAAAAGAAAATAGAAAACTGTTTATCTGTCGACATTTCTTGTTGAAATATTGAAACTGATCAACCTAAGTGATCTATAAGCCAAACAAAGCTACTGCTCTGTCTAAAACTTAGAGCTGATTAATTATTGGTGATATACAGGGATCTGTTTCTGTGAGCATGTCTCTATTCCAATCGCGGCTATGCTTCGTTTGTTCTCATTTGTCATCTGGTCAAAAGGATGGAGCTGAGCAAAGGCGTAACTCTGATGTCATTGAAATCATAAGGCGCACTCGTTTCTCATCCATATTTGACACAGATGCAGATCAACCACAAACAATTCCATCTCATGAGTAAGTATTCCAGTTGATACTTTTGGAGTTGACATATAATATAAACTTCAACTTTCCTCTAATATATATTGGATCTCCAAAACTGCTGTTACTAGACCAAAATATGCTGTTACTAGAGCTGTGATACCATTTTAACAAGCTAAGTATTTAATAATATATGCATTTCCTTTGAAATATACAGTCAGATATTCTGGTTTGGAGATTTAAATTATCGCATCAGTATGGAGGATGCTGAGATACGGAAGCTTGTTGCCAGGAAGCAATGGAATAAACTTCTCAACAGTGATCAGGTGAGTTAACTAAAATTAGTTGAACAGCACTTAGTTTGTTGATTGGTGATCCTTTCCCTAGTGGAGTAGTTCACAATTTTGTCGAAAATTAGTCTCATTTTACTTTTTCTTACTGGTAGTTGTCATAATATAGCATCAGAAATAGCTTGGACAATTTCATTTCATGCATAAGTTCCTAGTGAAATATGCTTAACAGTGTTGCATCATATGGCAGTTAAGCAAAGAACTCCGAAATGGGCATGTATTTGCTGGTTGGAAAGAAGGGTTGATCAACTTTGCACCAACTTACAAGTATGAATTCAACAGTGATAGATACAATGGTGAAATAACAAAAGAAGGGGAAAAGAAGAGAGCACCAGCATGGTAAGTAGAAGTTTTTTCTTTGAATGGACTACGTTTGCCAAGTCTTGAAGTGAACAAGAATTGCGATGAACATGACCTTTTATCGCCACATTGAACTGAGTATATATTTCTTTACATTATGCAGGTGTGATCGTATACTCTGGTTGGGAAAAGGTATAAAACAGCTCTTTTACAAGCGAGCAGAAATAAGACTATCGGATCATCGGCCTGTAAGCTCAATGTTCTCAGTAGAAGTGGAAATATTTGACCACAGAAAGCTACAGAGAGTTCTCAATGTTAACAGTGCTGCAATACATCCTGAGATTCTGCTAGAAACTGGAGAGGAAGACTTGAGCTTCTTCAAATAACTGACTATCAAGCTTGACAATAGGTGAGTTGACTTTCATGCCATTAAAATTAGATCATTAATAGCAGAGGCGGATCCACGATCTAGAATCAGTGGGTCCAGAATTCGTGTGCCCTTATTATATATGCGCACATTTACAAAATATTGTGTGCAGAAAGTAATAGGTTCAGTTGAACTAACAGGCATATTGTACTTCCCTAGTTCCCTTGAATTTGACAGTTTCCTTTTTATCTGGATTTCTTTCTATCAGATGATTATTTCATTGGGAAACTGCTAATTACGACTTGGGAAGAGAAGAGCTACAACAATAAGATTGCAATTTCAGCAACCATGCAAATGAAACTTGACAAGCCACTATAGCAAACCGTTAAAAGTCTGATCGATGAACACTGTACACTTGAGCAATGAAAACCTAGCTACAAGAAAATGTGTCTAATGTTGTATAAATCTAAAATGTCATTGAAAGAAAGTTGGTGATTTTTTGTAAGTTGTCATCCTATACTGTATTTGTTCATAGGCTTCTTTCCCATAGTGTGAATTTAGTTCATCCTTCATTTTTTTGTTCTTATTTCTTTGTTTCATTAGATTTCTCCCCATAAAAGAGATGTATAGTTAAGTATATTGTTTCCAGGTAGCCATTTCAAAGTTCCAATTTAGAAGAAGTGTTATGCTTGTAAATGACCAACTGAACAGATGATTGAATAAAATTACCAATTGTATTCCATTCATTAACTTATGAAGCAGAGTTCTGATTTGCAAAGGCTTGCTTAATTTTTGGTCCAACTTAGAGCTTAGTAGAAATTTATGAAGAGCACAAATCCATTTCTGTGGGAATAACTGTGCAAAACTAATTTTTTCCTGCTTTTTTCAACTTAAATCATGTTAATGCCTAGGAAAAAATAACATGGTCTTAAACTCTTGGACTCCATTGTTTTTCTTAAATTAATTATCATATTACTATAAAAGCATGTACTCTTAAACTTGAAAAGTTGAATTACCTAAATACCCTTTAAAATAATTTAAATATCATACTTATAAAAAATATATTTAAAAAAATTAATGTATTTAATGTGTCTTTTCTTAAAAGGTTGTATCCTTTGGTTTATATATTCACTAACTTCCTCATATTGTTTCAGCCGTGTCTTTTCAAAAGGAAAGCCTAATCTATTTAAAGGCTCTAAAGGCGTCATATTTATCATCCAATAAAAATTAACTCTTTTTTTCATGTTATTACTCAAGTATCCAATCCAGGTTGCATTTAAGAGAAGTCTCCTAATTGGAAATCTCATTACAAATAATGGACCCTCGTGAAACCTTTGTGTTGCAGCAGTCGTGCGAACCGGAAAAAGTTATAAAGATGAGGCTTTACTTTCTTAACTCCATTAATTTTTCATTTATTTGTAGATATTTACATGTTCTTGCGGATCATGTATCTTCCTTTTTTTCTTTGTTAGCACCAATTGTTTTGCTTTGAACCAAGTTACTATCTATCTTTGTTATTGGATAGAAAATTCACCATACAAAGATGCACATTTATCATGCACATAGTTGTATACTTTATTCTTTCATGTATAAAATTATTTACTCAAACTTTTGTGTTCATAATATTGATATTATTTAACAAAATCGCGTATACATAAGTCAACATAATCGGCATATACTTATAATATACGTATAATAAATACGTAAATATAATTGCCAGATCAAAATTTTCAAGAATATGATCCCTCACATTGATCATTCACAAAAATGTATATACTATTATTTGATATGATAATTATTTACAACATTGTATGTTACAAGACTCGATATCCACGTGCAACGCACGTATCGAGAAACTAGTTACCTTAAAAGAGAACTTGATAGGATGAAAGAAGAGTGATATGATGTGGTATGATCTGACTTTTTTATCTATGAGAGCTGAGGGGGCTTTTTTAAAACAAATAAAGCATAATTTTATGAATTTTTAAAAACTAAAATCTGCATCAAACCAAAACGAACAATAGATCATCTGAAATATTATCTTCCTTCTTTGTACAGAATATTAAAAGCACCAAAATTGGAAAACTGAAGTATCAAAACAAGAAGAATTTCTAAGAACATATTCAACCACATTCAATTAATTCAAATAACAACTATATTTCCAAGAAATATAGGACTGTATTAAAACATAGCAATGTTGAAATAAAAAGAAGCACCAGCAGAGCTCCAAAATGTGCTAATTCAGGCAGACCTTAAGCTCCACCGCGTTTCCAATCGACCTTATGCCAAGATGATAGAACAAAATATCAGAGCATTTTCTGGATTTTCCTAGCATGAATCAGTCCTATCTAAATATTGCAGACGACTCCAATCTTACTATCTTTCCACTGTCTAACAAGAGCAAAATATTCTGAAAAATGTCCACAACAACAAACAAGCTTGAAAGAAGAGAAGTATCCGTTCACTCTGCCTGTCAGTCACCTCTAAAGATAGGGGAGCTAAAGGAAAGATTCATGTCAATAGAGGCGTCAATTGATGGAAAGTGAACAAGGGAGATGATTTGAAGAATCAAAAAATATATATCATATATAGAAGCTAAATGCGAGCTCCAGTCACATGGCTTGAGGGGTTGTCACTATCTCTCCTACCTACTGGAAAATGCTACTCACAGAACAATCATCATGCACACGCCAGATTGTTTCACCGAGAAGATTTGCAACTGAAAGAACTGTTAGCTGTGGGAAATAGTTTTTGTCCATCGCTGGAATTGTGTTTGTGACAATAACCTCTTGAAAAAGGCCACTTGACAACCTCTCAATCGCAGGGGGGCTGTCAGAATAAGAATATTAATAGTGAGTTAATATAAAGGTAATTCAAGCAATACAAGATGAGTAAAATTGCAACCTGCATTGACGAATTTATCTAGAGTGTTGACAAACCAGAGGAACAAAAAAAAAAAATATGCATGTAACATACAGTAACGAACATCTTATGGGTCTCAAGGTCAATAATATGCAAGTTAAACACTAAACAAAATTCAAATTATATTTATCAAGAAAATACGAGTTTTAGTAGCTCCCAAAGATATCTCATCTCATATACTGAAGAAAAGTGATTAGGCCAAATCTGCACAAGGTCAAACACATCCCTCCACTCCATAAGAAAGTTAACTATTATTACAAGAGAAGTAGAATATTAAGCGTTAAAGGTAATTATTTAAGGTGTGCAAAAGAATAGAACAATTTTCACACAGCAACAGCCAGTTATATGTTAAAGCATCAAACCAAGATAGATGTGTTGAAGTGAATCCAATTCACCCAGCTAACCACTTTATTATATAATGTGTGTGTATATCCATAATGCTGTAGAATGTGTCATTTAATGGGAAAAATTACCTAAAAACAGCATGTGTACAGCATGCATAAACTTCGCGTGCGCCCTCCTGATGCAGAAGTTCTGCACCTTTGGCAATAGTCCCTAAGACCCATAAGCAGAAAGTAAACAATGAGACAGATTTTCATAACCTTAAGAAGATGTGCAAATGGAAGAAAGATAAATATAGTAAATAAATCAGAGCGACCAACGTAAGATAGAGAATAACAACAGATCACCACATTTAAAAAAGTTCATTGCTTCAGTTAGCGCTCATACTAGAAAGAATGAAGACTAAAAAACCATTTATGTTTTCCAGGTTTTGAATTCACATGAATAATGGATTTATTCATCCAACTAACCCGCTGTGTCAATCATGTCATCCACCATAACTGCAACTTTTCCTTTAACATCACCAATCAGGTTCATAACCTGCAACACGACAAAATAATGGCTAGACTATCAGGATGATTGGAAGTGATGTTGCAAGAAGAAATGCAAACACAATTTACTGATTTATGTAGTATAATAGCTCTATAACACTGTTTCATTTGCATTCAAGCATATCTGCTATGAGTTTTTGCCCTCCGCAGTTGGATGCGTAATCAAGACATGTAAGTGATAGATTAAGAAGAATAATTAGGATGATGATCCTCACGTCGCAAACCATATCTAAAAGCACCAAATTCATGATGAGGTAGACTAAAGAAAAAGTGCAAATAGATGCATGTCTCGACAGAGTCGGTGACAATACTTGTTTGATGTCTTAGCCAATCTAGACCCCACTTTTGGGATCATACTTTGCACATATGTCTTAGCAATATTTAGCATCAAATATGGGCATTAGGTGCATAGGACTCAGTATATTCACAGTACCTTGCTTGTACTCTGTTAATGCATATCCTGATCCCCCAAAACAGTCTCTCTACCAATTTACTAGACTTGAGAGGAATGCTTATGAACTATGAGACTAAGACCGAACATGGAAATACGGCCTACTTTACAGAAAAGAACTTAATGGAACTGCAAGTCACTTGTAAGCCATAGTAAACAGTGGTGAACCTATACCAGACATAAACATTTGTTTCCACGAGGAAAAAAGAAAAAATCAAGAGCATTTACGTGACTGAATATTTTTAGGTCATATATTTATGGGGAAAAAAACTTGAAAGCATATTAATGCAATAAACTGCAGTGCCAAGATTTAGCTTTGTATCTACCTCCGCCACATTATGTGCGTGCCGCCTTTTGTCCACAATAGCTAAAGGTGCATCAGATAACTTCTTTGCAAAGGCACGTGCTCTAGCAACACCGCCAACATCAGGAGATACCACTACCAAATCATTGGAACAAATCTTCTTGCTAGCAAGGTAATCAAGGATGACAGGCTGTGCATACAAGAATTCAGAATGCTTATTTGCCAATTTAAAATGCGCAATGGTTGAGCATTTTTTAACAGTACAAAAGAGAATACCTGACAGTATACGTGGTCCACTGGAATGTCAAAGTAACCCATGGATTGCCCAGAGTGCAGATCACAAGCTAGCACGCGATCCGCACCTGCTTCAGTTATAAGGTTTGCAACCAACTTGGCTGCGATGGATTCACGACCTTGTGTCTGTAACAAAAGATTTACGATTATTAGAACATAATATACAACAACAACAACAACATACCCAGTGTAATCTCACACGTAGGGTCTGGGGAGGGTGGGATGTACGCAGACCTTACCCCCACCAAGGTGGAGAGGCTATTTCCGATAGACCCTCAGCTAGAAATATTAGAACATAATATAACACACTAAAAACTATCTTCTCATCTCTAACTCCTTAAAGCCAACTGAGAAAAACCCCAATGCATATGAAAGAAAATAGTAAAAAGGGACAAAAAGAGACAGTCTGACATAATCGTTACAACAGGTAAAGGGTGAAGAACACTAAAATATTGAGCAACCAGACAAAGATGCAAGAAAATAATGCAATACTTGTAATCATTAGAGGGCAGCGAAATGTCAGGTAAGGCTCTACCTCCCTTCCTTTTGTAATCACTTTTTGGGCATTATACTATTATTACCGGTCACCTCAAGGTGGAGTAGAACAAAACAAAGAGGCAGAGAAACCTGCCCAACAAAAAGTTGAAGCTTGCAGGCATATAATTTGCAACAAAATCTAACTTGCCTTTCTATCAGCTCTGGCATACCCAAAGTATGGAATCACAGCAGTAATGGTCTTGGCAGAAGCCCTTCGGCATGCATCTATCATTACCAAAAGCTCCATGAGGTTTTCATTTGCCGGAGGGCATGTCGATTGAATCAAGAACACATCACAGCCTCGAACACTCTCTTGCAACTGGACATAAATTTCACCATCAGCAAAGCGCTTGATGTTGACCTTTCCCAGGTCAAAGCCCATGTACCAAGCAATTTCCTAAGTGACAGAAAATGTTGCATCAGTTGAAAAGAGATATATAGCATAGCTTTAACGTAGTTTGATGGATTCAGAAAACATAGCGTATGCACATAACTCCATTAACAAATGTCTGGTTTACCTGAGAAAGCGACGAATTTGCAGTTCCAGTGAATATTTTCAGCCTACTATTGTTTCTACTAACTGCATTCTCTAGGCGTTTTGCTTGCAAGAACTTTGGAAGTGTTCCATCGTTGATGATGGGCACGCGAGGCTTCCCATTCATTGATTCACCGACTTCACAATTCTGTTTCCAGAAAAGAGAAATGATGTCAGATAAAGAGAAACAAATTGTAGATGCGTTATAATAAAACAAGCAAGTACCATAAGCACCATAAACAATTCAACAACCAAAGTTGGAGCTTTAATAATCTCATAGCACTGAGTCCAGAAAGACAAAGTTTTGGATAATCTTATAAGCTAGTCAACCAAAATTATAGCACTTTTTGGCCTCCAAAACTGCGTAATATCCAAAATCAAGCAAAAGACATAAGTTGTAACAAGGGTCACTTATGATTCTAAGAGAGTTAAAAAGTCACTTATGATTCTTCGGCTTATAAATACTACAAATTTATCCCTAATAACTTTTGTATGTCATCGAATTACTCTTGCGAAAACAAACCCCTAACTCCTCCTCAATTCTATTTCCACTGTTCATCCTTCTCTTCATAAAGATACTAATATATTTGTAAATAGCTTTAAAAAAATTCTAGACACACATATATAGTTTCAATACTTCTATTTCTAAAATAAGTTTCAACACTTATATGATTTTCCGCACTTAGTACTTATCAGCTATTTTTAAT
Source organism: Petunia x hybrida (assembly GCA_037355625.1). NCBI lineage: Eukaryota > Viridiplantae > Streptophyta > Magnoliopsida > Solanales > Solanaceae > Petunia > Petunia x hybrida. The sequence continues at coordinate 732,547 of JBBBVM010001185.1, read as the reverse complement.
CAACTAATCCAAACAGGCTCTAAACAAACATTTAAAGCCTATATATAAAAGGAAAAGTGCAAAAATTAGCATTAAAATAACGAAAAACAAAGAGTAAAGTTATCTAAACAGAACAAACAAACACTCCATACACACTTCTCACAAACGAAAATTTGGAGCTTTAACAAAGTTATCAACTGATAAAACTCAATCCTAAAAGAACAAAAATACTCCCTATATATGTAAATTCAATTGCTCATACTGCAAAACCAACATAAAGAATCAATTTTTGCCCACACCTCAACTAATATAAAGAATCAATTATTATAATGGTGGTATCGTCAACTTGTGCGCACCCTCAACTAATATAAAGAATCAATTTTTATAACGGTGGGGTTCGGACCAATTTGCACGCACTTCAACTAATATAAAGAATCAATTTTTATAACGGTAGTGTTCGAACTAGCTTGCGCGCACCTCAACTAATATAAAGAATCAATTTTTATAATGGTGGTCGCCAAACCAGCTTGCACACAATTAAACTAATATAAAGAATCAATTTTTATGACGATGATGTTCGGACCAGCTTGCGTGCACCTCGACTAATATAAAAAATCAATTTCACAAGGACCTTTTTAATAAAAAAAGAATGAACACAAGAGGGAATGTAAAGGAACTTACAACATAGCAAGGAAGAGGGGTTCGTTTAGGAACAAAGCTTTTATGACTGAAAGAAGAAGATGTTGAAGTTGATGGCAAAGCTAAAGAAGCAGCCATTGAAAAGGGTAAGAGCTGAGTTTTGGTTTTTGTTTCTCCTTATATTTGTATGGCACTGCTTTGTTCTGTGTTCGGTTTTCGTTTGTTTTTATATGTGTGCACTTTTAGGATTTTGTGAATAAATAGCAGTTGGAAACTGTTGGATGTTACGGAGTCGTTGGATGTCTTTTGGTCTTTTGGTTTCCTTTTTAGGAATTTGTTGACTGTAATCTAGTCAACAATCTAACATCAGATTCATTTAGAGGGAAGTGATTTATGGAATAAAGTGAATTGTTAGGCCTATGGGCCCACAAACTTATCTTTTTAAAATTTTTATGCTAGTTAGACACATGAAACTCCAAAATTACAAAATATACCGATATTTTCAAATACTTATAAAATATATCAATATTTCTCAATTTATTACCCTATATATACCATTTTTCATTTCCACTCTTCCCAAAACAAAACCATATCTTCCTCTCCCTCTCCCCTCCTCCACTCACCCACCCACCCACCCGCCGGACCTGCTCCACCGCCAATGTCGCTCCGCTGCCGAGCAGCTACTCCGATCTGCTACTGTACTGCTCCGATTTGCTCCGATCTACTACCATTTGTTGTGATTTGTTGATGTGTGGTGGTGGCTGCTGCTGCGCTGTGGTGGTTGTTGCTGCGTGACTGCTCCTGCTACGGTTGCCGGAGCTCCGATCTGCTTCTTCTCCTTCTTTTTTTTATTTTTTTTTGTTTAGATTCGTGTATACTGTTGTATGCTCGTGTATGTATATGTCTGTGATGGTTGTTGATGATTGTTGATGGTTGTTTGAAGGTGGAAGCAAGTGTATGTTTGGTTTTGCGCAGGTGTATGCATTTGTATGTATATGAATATCTTTTACAAGTGCAGTGTGTATGTATGCGTATATCATTATATGAATGTGTATTGAGTATATATTGTATATTTTTGTAATGTGTGTGTATGTAAGTCCAAGCTTGACACACATAAATTTGTATGTATAATTTATAGATCTGTAGATCTGTGTATGTATGTGAGTGTTAGTGTATGTATAACATATTTTTTTTGTGTATGTGTATGTATTTTTTGTTTAAATGTATTTAGCAACTGTAATTTAAAAAAAATATATATGTTTATTTAGTGTCTTCCATCTTTTAGATCCAAAAAAACAAAAATTTCGGGGTGACAAGGTGGCGCCGCCGACTGGGGTGGTAGCAGCGGAAGGGGGCAGTAGGAAGAAGGAGGAACAAACTCTAATTTGTTAGTTTTGTTGGTTTTATATATAATGTGTAAAAAAAATATTGGTATTTTTTGTAAAGTGAAATAATATTATTATTTTTTTGTAATTTTAGTGTTAGGGTTGTATATATTTGTAATTAGCCCTATTTTTTTTAGCATCTATAGAAAAAAGCCTCTGCTGATAGCCAGATCTTACTAGCAACAAAATCCGGCGATCACCAGCAGTTTCTCCCTGGTGACTTCTGGCGATCCCTAGGAGTTTTTTAGATGAGGACTAAAACTATGAGAGTTCTCTCTTTGCGTCCAAAATTGTGATAGCAGCGCTAAATTTGTCCATTTCCTGCAACCACTTCAATTTTATTCTCCAAACTTCTGACCATTATATCAATATATCAACTTTCAGCTTAATTCTTTATTTGTTATCCGAAATAATTCAATTTATAAATATTTAAATTCTTTTTTATCACTCAAGTCAATTCCTTTTCTTGGGAAATCTATAATGTTATACAGTGTAATGTTATTATAATGTATAAGGATTTACAAATAGGTGAGGGCCTATTGAAAATTATGATTTTGCCTCACAAAAAGTAAGAATAAGATCTATGTACACCATATTCTCTCTAAATTCTGAGATGATACTAAGTATGTTGTTGTTGTTAGTATATTAAATATCAAATATATTGTTGCAAAATAAATACTCCTAATGGTTATGTTGATGTACACTAAAATTGTAGCTATGTGGGTGTAAAGTATTGACGTTGACTTGTATATTTTGAAAGTTCTCCTTTAATTTGTGCAAGAGTTATCTTGTAAAATGAGACCATGTAACCACTTTTACCACACAAACACATAGAAGTCAAATTTCAAGAAGGCAAAATACATAAACAGCCCCCTAAAGTTGGCGCCAGTTGTCAGTTTGACACTCCAACTTTTCAAGTGACTTTCTAGACACCTCTTCTCGCCACACCCTATGTGTCATAAGTCCCTCACGCTGACATGACAAAATGAGTGTTATATACTCAGATTTCAGCGCGTAAAACTTTCTGATTTTGTTTAGTTCCCTTTTTTTAATAAAGTTTTGTGGGCCCCACAGTTTTTACTTTTATTTAATTTTATTCTTAATTCCTTTCTCCTTCATCAAACAACATCCCGCCTGACAACACCACATTTACCACCATTGAAGCAAAAATATCTCTCCTTGTTCAAACCATGGTCAATACAAGTGCACAACTCCTATCCACTGCCTCCAACCATCCCACTTCTCATTTTCTTCACCAATACAGCAACCACCAAAATCATAGACAAATCAATTAAACTCCACAAATTCACCAGATTATGCACAAATTCAAGCAAACTCAAAAATTTAAAAAAAAGTTAAAAAAAAAAAAAAACAGACGACAGAGGTAGTGGAGATGTCGGATTCTGATCTGAAGTGTTGGGATCTATTTTAGGTACACTTTGAATTAATTCACTTTTGTTTTGGATGGTGTGGGAACATTAAGTGACACCATGAATGCTTGCAAGAATAAACCTACAAAAAATTTCAAGAAAATTGTAACACTTATTGTATCGAGCAACAATTTGAAATTGAGGTACTTTGATTACCAATTAATGACTGTCAAAATGTTGGTAAGGTTAATTGAGTTTCTAGGAGCTTATTTGTTGAAATGGAATGTGGATCGCGGGGGTTGATGGGGTGCGGGGTGTGTGAGGAAGAAGAGAAACGGGTGATGTAAGGAGATGATAATTGGGTAAATCTTCTCTGTTAAAGAAGATGAAATGGAATGGGGGTGGGGGGTAGGTGAGGAAGAAGACGGGAGGGAGATGATAATTTCCTTTTTTATTTTTTGTGTTCTTTTTTCTTCAAATAGTAGTATTCTTTTATAAATTTTTAGGTGTTAATATTTTTTCTTTCTTTTTTCTTTTAAATTCCACGTGTCAAATTTTCATTAGTAATTTTGCCACCTCACCCGCGATTGCAAACCACGCATAAGATCAGCTGAACTGAGGTGTTTAAAATTTTAACTTATGCACTATATGAGGTGCTTGAAAAGTCATCTGAAAAGTTGGAGTGTCTAACTGACAACTGGCGCCAACTTTAAGGGACTGTGTATGTATTTTGCCTTTCAAGAATAATGTAAGGGAACCTAATGGATCAGCTCGAACCAGATGCCACGACAACTTAGGGAAGCATTATTCTTGTTTCAACTTTCTACTCATAGGCGTACATTCCATACCTTGGAGGAGTCAAAGTTGTTGCTCTACAAAATCCCTTTCATTTCAAATATAACCTTTTCCACTCATTTAAAGTGCAGAAAGATGACACCATAAAGGGTGGTATTGAAGTTTTGACCTTATTAAACAAAAATCTTACAAAAAATTTGTGTTTGTGGCCCATTGGACATAAGTTTTAGTTAAAATCCTGATCATAGGCAACACATTATAATATTTTTACTGTATGTAACATATAAAACGTCAATAACTCCTACCTCATAGGCAAACAACAACTTATAACTGATGTGCAACAGAGACATTTTTTCAAGACTTTGTTAATCAAGGTCAAAATTTCAACAACATCCCTCATTAAGGTCATTTTTGTAAATCAAATTGTCCTTCCCTCCCAGAACAAAGCAAGGGAAAGTAAAAAATTTGATCCCGTAGCCAGTTTACACCGCGCTAAATAAGAACTACCCAACGTTTGAAAGTTTTTAGAAGAATAATCACATTTAAGAGACATGGAAAAATACAGTAAATTTTACGAAGATTTTGAACTAAAATATTCAATATCCCGATAAAATTTTCTTGGGAATGCTTAATATGAAGTCCCAGTAAATTTTACAAGTTTCAAATGTCCTAGTAAAATTTACTAAGACTTCAAATATGATGGTTCAAGAAAATTTTCTATAACTTTAAACTGACCCCACAAAATTTTACCGGAGTTTGGTCAGATTAGTTCACGGAATTATTTGCGGTGACTAGTCTTACAAAATGAGTGTTTTAAAATATGAGCACTTTTTACAAAATATTATAATTATTAACTGTTTTTCTATAAGTGATTAAGAAACTGGCTAGTCATCAAAGTCATCCAAAGGAAAACAATTTCCCTCGTTTTCTTCTTCATGTCCCCTTTCTCGTACTCCCATACTTTCAAGCTCAAACCAAACAACAGTTTAATTTGTAATCTTGTCTCAATAATGTGTCACTGCCAACCATGACAAGACAAGCTTGTCATCACACATTGTTCACGGCAAGAATGATGAAACTAGCTAGCTAGCTTGTTTTTGCCTCCTACATTCTAAGAACAATGAACATAGACAGCTGGACATTTGATCGTATCAAATTCATAAGAAGAGGTGATAATAAAGACTTGAATAAACCATTATCTGCAGCACGGAAAGTTGAGTTGTTGTATTGTATACTCTAGAGTATTTGTAATGCCAAGGGTTAGAATTAATAATTTTATGAATGTCTCCCACGTCAGTCGGGACTATAGATATAGTTACATACATTTATTTTTTCTTACGTACAATTAGAAGGAGTTAAAGGTGGACACTTGTAATATTGCAAGCATATGCTAAAGCAATTAATTAGGAGTATATTTAGTTCAATATTCCAGGTTAGTTTGTTTAACGCCATAACAAGTATCTGTTATTTTATAGTATTGTTGTAGTAATTTCGTCAAGAATCTACTTTCGGACTTTAGGAGGAGGTGAATGGTGCTAGCGGAATATAGAATAAAGCCAATAAATTGAGTTATGGGACCCAAGAGGTCCTGTTGCTACAGGTAATTGCAATGATAAAGCAAATTATATGTTTCATGAGAGGACAAAACAAATTGATATAGACTGTGATTTTATCAAGAAAAAATTCTACAAAAATAATTGATGAAGGCTGAATATGTGAAAAAATAAAAATAAATGGCAAACTTATTAATAAAGGGATTAATTAGTAGAATACAACATGAGGTATTTAAGTTCCAAGTTAGGCGTGCTAACTGCTAAGTGTTTCTGCATCTCCTAGCTTGAGGGGAGTGTTAGAAAGGGGTCATATGATATGCACAAAACTAGTAAGGTATTTTGGGGATCAAAATAACAGGAAGATGAATGGCTTTAATTATTGTTAGTAGCTAGTATTTGCTACAGTTGATTTGGGATAGGAGTTGAGGGCCTTATCTGAATTTGAATATCAACTTGGCCATTAGGATTCGACCTGAAATAAATTCACAAAAACGAATTACGAACAGCTAGCAAACAGAACTCTGAATTTTTCTTTAAAAAGGAAATTATATATATTAGAAATGAAAATTAGAATTTTTTTTAGACAAGAGTACTTCAATTCCTTCAATTGCTTTGCTGATCATTTCTGCATTTCAAGTAGTTCCTTCCTATATATACCTCAGTGAACGGCTTCTCTTATCGAGGCCTTAACCAACTGTATTGGGTGGAAAATCAGTGAGGTTTAAAAGACAGGGCTCGGAGCTCGGAAATGTTGAACGCTTTATTTACAAGCTCTCAAGAGCTCACCCATTTCCGAGGCCAGTTGACTCGCGCACAAGATGAGAGTTGGCCACAAGCTATATCACGAGGCGATCAGAAGACAACCATCATGAGGCGCAAGGTTCACTCCTCGGGGAAGATCTTACCTCGTGGCGAACGAGCTCTCATCTTTTGTAACTGACGACCGTTGCTTGCACATTTAATAGGAAGATCATGGGTCAACCACGATCCGAACGTGGAATAATGGCCATAAAGTACATTTATTGTTATTCTTATTCCTGTAAGCTATTAATAGCAATGGGAAGACTATGTAATGTATCCAGAAATATATCGAATACACTTATATTTTACTTTCAATCTCTTGTCTCGTGTTCCTTATTAAATTTCTTATCTTTTTTGCGGCTTAGATACGAATAATTGCTAGTTAACCCAATATAAATTCAATTTATTGCCCTAATCAGATTTAAACCAACACAAATTGGCGCCGTCTGTGGGGAACTGACAATAAAGTTCGTTCCAAAGTTGCGCTCTTGTAACACGATTACGATGACTGAGGCACAATCTCTTAAGAAGAAAATGAGCGTTATAATGGACGGATCAGAGGTGAATGGCGTTAACCTCGCTTCCACCAAAAAATTCGCCAAATTGTCAGTCACCGTCGAAGGGAGGGCCCGAACCGATGGGGCGGAGAATGAAATAACCTTCGACGAGGATGACTACGAGGGGATGATTTTTTTTCCTATCATGATGCTCTAATAATCACATTGAAGATCAATGATTGTTGTCATACCCGATTTTGGACTCAACTCGAGGCGAGTCAGGCTTTGGATTTGACTTGGTGAACTCATTTGAGTTTAGATGTTGGAGTCGCCACCTAATATAATTTTTAAGGCGTATTAGGTCACCTAAGTATCTAAAGTCAAGTTCAAAAGATCAACTAGTCAATTTCAGAGATTCTATATAGGTAAGAAATCCAAATGACTCAGGGAAGAAGGTGTTAGGCACTTCCCCGAGTCCCACGAAAAGTGGTTACTGTCCGAGTCTATGTTTTGAGATTAAAAAAAAAGTGTCTATTATCATAGGTACTAACTTTAGGAACTAATTGAGCATTTTAGTTTCAAATAATGTCTATGCGCACATATATATACAAATAATTTTCAAAGACAGCCTATACTTAAGCCTAATCGTATACAATGGCCTCTAGGATTAAACGCCTAATCGTAGACAAACATGCAAAGGATATTCACTTCTGGTTTGGTTATGCAATTTTCATACTTAAAACAATTTGCATAAATAGTTCCTTTTGTAAATAAAATTCAGATTTGGCAAGGAACCAAAAAGGGTGTTGTTTTAAAATGAAATATTGGCCATTTAGGGTTGGTGTGACTCGTCATTAATTGTCGAGCCCTAACCTTAATAGCCTTTTTTTGTGTAGGGGTCAGATTTTAGAAGATATATATAGGTAGAGGGGCTGTTTTTGAAAATGGGTTCACAAAAGCACACAAATACAAACAAAGGGCTATCACACGTAATAGTATATATATATAGGTATAAACACGCAAATACATGATCCAAATCATAATTATACTTTAAAATATATAGTTTAAAGCGTATAAACGACCCCAAATACCTTATAAACCCCTATACACTATTAGATTAGTATATAAGGGCATAAGTTGTAGTCAAAATTGATTTATGCACATAAAGGACCTCTTTTGAAAATGTTTTTCGGCCCAGACCGTTTATGCAAAAGAGGGGCGAGTTTAGTTTTCAGAAATAGTCTCATCTAGGCAAGCAGAACACATATAGCCCCTGTTTATTCAAAATTTTAAATAATGGCACTAATTAATCATGCTTCTGATGCTTTTTAGGTGTAAAGACTTTCAGGTTAGGTGGGACTCCAAACACACTACCAAAACAATCAGTTTTCACAGAAGAAATAACTCAGAATCATTTTTATCTCAAGCCTAAGCATGATGCATTGCACACAGGGAGAAAAGAGACAAGAGAATGGCCCCTGGGTAGCCAATTTTGTACAACATCATTGTTGTACTCCTGTTTTAAAGGATACAGGCAGGGCACTTAATAAATATACAGGTTAGGGACAATTCCTAAGGGAAAAAAATATGAGGGGGAGAGTACTGATCAAGAGAAGTCCCTGTTTCAAAGTCAGAAGTACTCTATCAATAGCCAAGGGTTCCTGATTCCAGAAGAACCAGTTTAGAGAATTCAATCACTGACTTTATTGAACCCTCAGGGTTCTCTAAGCACAAGCTACAAATAAACAGAGTTAGAAAGGGAACAGGGAAAGGGAAAGGCCTGAATCAAGAGGAGATGCTAGGAACTTTATTGAACAGGTGCAGTCAGTGCACCTTTTATGACTTAACAAATGTGCAAGACTCCCAGAACAAAATACACCAGTGACTAAGCATAACAAAGATGGGGCAAGGTCAAGTTGAGAACACACACACACACAGCGAGATGCACTGAACAATGATAAGTAAAGCATCACACCTCTAATGTATCTTAACAGAAGTGCAGGGGTACTTAAGACATGCAGAACTAGAGAAAGATAGAGTATACCAGTAGTCTTAACAATGACAGGATAATAATATGTCATACATATACATAGATGCAAGGAGGTGATCAGGAGTTAAAGGAGAAATACTTGTAGGCACTGTGAGAATGTAGACAAGGGAAAAGAGAAGCACAGGCAGCACACAAGCAATGAACAATGGCCCTTCAGGAGAACAACAAACAGAAAAGAGAACTGTAGGCTATGCAGAAAATTTTCTAAGTGTATCAGTGTGTGTTTCTGGGTTTTTTAATGTCCAGAACTTGTGTCTGTAGTTGAAAAGAGAATAGTTTATATAGGTGAAGAGTAGGGATTTGAAAAGTAACGGGTAAGGTTAAGAATGGTAAGGAAATATAATTCCAGAAAATAAGACAATCACCCTAAATATGTTTTCCAAAATTAGATCAATCATTCTCCCAAAATTAAGGCAGAACTTAATCCCAAATCAAATTGGATTTCATAAAAGTTGTAATTTTGGGATTTTAAACAATTTTGGATAATTTTGTCAAAATAGAAGTAATTGCGAGAATTGTAAAAGCAGCTATGGTTTGAGACGATGTTTTCAAAAATGGCCTTGATTGTCAGACTATCATGAGAAGATAATTTGAAAGAAATAGACTGGGCAAGAGTGGATATACGATTGTGTGTAAAATTTGAGAACTGTTGATTTTGAAAATAGGAGGGACGAAATTGGGTGTCAACAGCTACCCCTCTTTGCCCGGGGATGATGAAAGAGTTTTCGGGCAAAGACTTTGACAATGCGGCCAATTTTGACATAACTCTAGAGGAGCCTATGGCTTAGGAGAGTGTAAGGTGTCAGGCTGAGATGCTTTCTTTGCTCGGGGTGTATTTCCTACAATAAAAATGTGTTTACAACATAATGTATATATAAAACGTACCTTCCCACTGGGCTGGATTGTCTTTCCAGGATTCTTGCCGCATATAGCTGTGCTTGCTATGCCATGATGGTGTGTCTTTTGCTGTCAAATGTTAGATTCGACATCGGGTTGTATGCCCTCCGTCGGTGCATTGGGCTGTGTACCCTCCGCAAAGAATAAAAAATGACAAATCGGTGTCGAGCTGTGTACCCTCAACCGACACTTCGGGCTGTGTACCCTCGGCTAAACGTAAATGACAAATCGATATCGGGCTGTGTACCCTCAACCGACGCTTCGGGTTGTGTGCCCTCAGCTAATTTAAAACGCAAATTGATATCGAGCTGTGTACCCTCAACCGACGCTTGGGGTTGTGTGCCCTCAGCTAATTTAAATGCAAATCGATATCGGGCTGTGTACCCTCAACCGACGCTTCAGGCTGTGTACCCTCAGCTAAACGTAAAATGCAAATCGATATCGGGCTGTGTACCCTCAACTGACGCTTCGGGTTGTGTGCCCTTAGCTAATTTAAAATGCAAATCGATATCGGGCTGTGTACCCTCAACCGACGCTTCGGGTTGTGTGCCCTCAGCTAATTTAAAATGCAAATTGATATCGGGTTGTGTACCCTCAACCGACGCTTCAGGCTGTGTACCCTCAGCTAAATGTAAAATGCAAATCGATATCGGGCTGTGTACCCTCAACCGACGCTTCAGGCTGTGTACCCTCAGCTAAACGTAAATGACAAATCAATATCGGGTTGTGTACCCTCAACCGACGCTTCAGGTTGTGTGCCCTCAGCTAATTTAAAATGCAAATCGACATCAGGCTGTGTACCCTCAACCGACGCCTTGGGCTGTGTACCCTCAGCTAATTTAAATGACAAATCGGTCTCGGGCTGTGTACCCTCAACCGACGCTTCGAGTTGTGTGCCCTCAGCTAAATGTAAATGACAAATCGATATCGGGCTGTGTACCCTCAACCGACGCTTCGGGTTGTGTGCTCTCAACTAATTTAAAATTAAAATCGATATCGGGTTGTGTACCCTCAACCGATGCCTTGGGCTGTGTACCCTCAACTGATTTAAATGACAAATCGATATCGGATTGTGTACCCTCAACCGATGCTTCGGGCTGTGCACCCTCAGCTAAATGTAAATGACAAACCTTTGCTGAAGATTATCTTTGTCGTGTATTGCCCAGTTATGTATTTCGTGCCTGCATCCAAAGAAAGATTGGTGAATTGTGCGGGGTGGTTTGGTTCGTGCATTCTCGACTTGCTTCGCGTTCGCTGTCCACGAGTGCCGGGATCTTGGCCGAGCTGCTAGGGATACGTATAAAGTAGTAAATAATGCAAATGATTTTGAAAAGCTTTTATAAGAAAGAAACGCAATGAAATATTTTGTCCCATTGAGTCACGAGTCGCATTGTGTAAAGCCAAAATTGTCGTTCTTCATGTTGTTCCAAACTCCATTAAGTGAATTTTGAGGGCGACCTCAAAATTCTGCCCCAGTTTGTATTTGAAATTTTTTTAGAGGTCCTCAAAAATTTCTGCCCCAGTGTCAACTATGTTCGTCCTTTGGAAATTTTTTAGAGTTCCTCAAAAATTCTGCCCCAGAATTTGCTTCGTGGGAAAATGAAATTTTTTGTATTTATGCGACCGAACCTTGAGTAGGTTGCCTACGTCTCCCATTTGGGGAATCAGGTCGTGACGTAGTTCAGATTACATAATTTATTGTAGAATGTAGAAAACACTAATCAGTACGAACTCCTATACATAGTATCTCTTGACAGCGTCTGAGTTGATCGGTTTCGGCCAGACTTCTCCGTCCATCTCTGCCAATATCAATGCTCTTCCATTCAAAACTCGGTGAACCATGTACGGTCCTTGCCAATTTGGTGCAAACTTGCATTTTGCTTCTTCTTGATTTGGAAATATCTTCTTCAGTACTAACTGCCCAGGTTCAAAGAATCTTTCTCGAACGTTCTTGCCAAATGCCTTAGCCATCCTTCTCTGATGTAATTGCCCATGACATATTGCATTCAATCTCTTGCCATCGATGAGGGCTAATTGCTCTATTCTTTCTTTGATCCATTCAGCATCTTTTAATTGTATCTCTTGGATGATTCTCAAAGATGGTATCTCGACCTCCGCGGGTATCACTGCTTCGGTGCCATATACCAACAAATAAGGAGTAACACCTGTTGATGTTCTCATTGTGGTGCGGTACCCTAACAGGGCGTAGGGTAGATTCTCATGCCATTGCTTTAAAGTGTCTGTCATCTTGCGCAATATCCTCTTGATGTTCTTATTGGCCGCCTCGACTGCACCATTCATTTGAGGTCTGTATGCGGTGGAGTTGTGGTGCTTGATCTTGAAGACCTCACAGGTTGCTTTCATTAGGTCACTGTTGAGATTGGACCATTGTCAGTGATGATGGATTCAGGGATGCAGAATCGGCAGATCATCTTGTCACGGACAAAGTTTGACACCACCTTCTTTGTTACTGATTTGTATGATGCAGTTTCTACCCATTTGGTAAAATAATCAATGGCCACCAGTATGAAGCGATGCCCATTGGAAGCGGCTAGCTCGATAGGTCCTATGACATCCATTTCCCAGGCAGCAAAAGGCCAAGGCGATCCCATAATACTCAGTTCATTGGGAGGCACTCGAATCATATCTCCATGGACTTGGCATTGATGGCATTTCTTCGCGTGCCTTATGCAGTCATGTTCCATTGTCATCCAGAAATAACCAGCTTTCAAAATCTTCTTTGCAAGCACAAAACCATTCATGTGTGGACCACACGTCCCAGAATGTATTCCTTTAAACAATTTAGCAGCTTCTTTCGCGTCCACACACCTCAGCAAACCTAGATCGGGTGTTTTCTTGTACAAAACCTCTCCGTTCAGAAAGAAGCCATTTGCTAACCTCCTCAGTGTCTTCTTTTGGAGACTTGTTGCACTCTTTGGATAACTGCCGTCTTTCTCTTTGGATAACTGCCGTCTTTGAGAAACCCTTTGATATCGTAGAACTAAGGCTGTCCGTCTGATTCTTCTTCCACGTGATAACAGTAGGCTGGTTGCTTCCTCACTGTCACGGACTCACGGGTATTGGGTCAATGTAGTTCTTATCGGGATGCTTGATCATGGCAGATATGGTAGCCAGAGCGTCCGCGAACTCATTTTGCAGTTTGGGTACACGCCGGAACTCTATCTTGGTGAATCTTTGCTTCAACTCCTTTATGCACTCCAGGTATGGCAATATCTTCAGATTCTTTACCGTCCATTCTCCTCGAACTTGGTGAATCAATAAGTCAGAGTCCCCGATTGCTAATAGCTCTTGTATGTACATGTCCACTGCCAATCTAAGACCCAAAATACAAACTTCATACTCCGCCATGTTGTTGGTGCAAGGAAACCTTAGTTTGGCCGTGACAGGATAGTGTTGTCCAGTCTCGGAAACTAACACCGCTCCAATGCCGACTCCTTTGAAATTGACCGCTCCATCGAAGAATAGCCTCCAACCATCATACTCTTCGGTGATATCTTCTCCTACGAACATGACTTCTTCGTCAGAACAATAAGTGTGCAAAGGTTCATAGTCGTCTCCCATCGGATTCTCGGCCATATGATCAGCCAAGGCTTGAGATTTCACTGCCTTATGTGTGACAAAAGTGATGTCGAATTTGCTGAGCAGCATTTTCCATTTAGCCAGCTTTCCAGTAGACATTGGTTTTTGGAAAATATACTTGAGAGGGTCCATCCTCGATATCAAAAATGTTGAGTAAGATGTCAAGTAGTGTCTCAACTTCTGTGCTATCCATGTCAGCGCACAACACGTGCGCTCCAACAATGTGTACTTGGCTTCATAAGGAGTGAACTTCTTGCTTAGATAGTATATTGCTTGCTCTTTCCTCCCAGTTGAATCATGTTGTCCCAATACACAACTAAAGGCTGAATCTACCACAGACAAGTACAAGATCAAAGGTCGCCCAGGCTCAAGTGGGACCAGCATAGGCGGGCAAGACAAGTATTCCTTTATCCGATCAAATGCTTTTTGACACTTTTCCGTCCACTCGATCACCGCATCCTTCTTCAGCAACTTGATGATTGGTTCACAGATGACGGTGGATTGTGCTATGAAACGGCTGATGTAATTGAGCCTTCCTAGGAAACTCATAACCTCCTTTTTGCTCTTTGGCGGTGGTAATTCTCTGATGGCTTTGATCTTGGACGGATCCAGCTCGATGCCCCTTCTACTGACAATGAAACCCAAGAGCTTTCCTGCTGGAACACCAAAAGCACACTTTGCCGGATTTAGATTCAGATTGTACTTTCGCAAGCGGTTGAAGAACTTGCGCAAGTTGTCAAGGCGCTCTGAACTCTTCTTTGATTTGACGATCACATCATCTACATAGACTTCAATCTCTTTGTGCATCAGGTCATAAAACATAGTTGTCATAGCCCTCATGTAAGTTGCCCCAACATTCTTTTACCCAAATGGCATAACCTTGTAGCAATAAGTCCCCCAAGATGTAGTGAAGGCTGTCTTCTCGACATCCTCCTCATCCATGAGAACTTGATGATAACCAGCGAAACAGTCCACGAAGGATTGCAGTTCATGTTTCACACAATTATCAATCAGGATGTGTATGTTTGGTAGAGGAAAATCATCATTCGGGCTTGCTCTATTTAGATCCCTGTAATCCGCACAAACTCGGAGTTTCCCATCTTTCTTCGGCACTGGGACAATATTAGCCTACCAAGTTGGATATTTGACTGTCTTCAGAATCCCTGCATTGAGTTGCTTAGTTACTTCTTCACCAATTTTCAGCAGAACTGATGACTTGAAAGTTTGGGCCTTTTGCTTGACCGGCAGAAAGCCCGGATTGATAGGTATTTTGTGAGCTACCACATCCGTGCTTATGCTAGTCATGTCATCGTACGACCAGGCGAATATGTCCTTATACTCTTTAAGAAACTCAGTATATCATTTTTTATCCTCGGCATTGAGATGCATACTGATCCTTGTCTCTTTCACAACTTCCTCATCTCCTAAGTTTACCACCTCATTCTCCTCAAGGTTTGGCTTAGGTTTGTTTTCAAATCTTTCTTGTGCTGCAGACACCTCCCCTTTTCGACCATCCAAGTATCCAGAAGAGACGAAGATATGCAAGAGAGTCTTGGTGCTTCTCTTATAGAACTTGAAATCTAGTGACGCTTCTTTCATGCTCTTTTCATAGGTCACAATGTACCCTATGCCAGCCTTCTCATTGTCGGGCCTCATCATAATTCTGATTGGCTCGACAATATCATCCAAGTTCTTGCCCAAGCCTTTGCCTGGTTCATAGCCTTGCTTGATCATGATGCATATAACCCAGTCCCCAGGCCATTTTGCAGGCTGTGGGAGTACATATGGCTCTTCGATCACCACCTCCATAGGTTCGGGTGCTTTGGGTATCCACACTTGCTTTCCCTTTATTTCTTCAGAGATGCGTTTCCAATTGGGTGAGTACATTGGTCGCTTCTCGGTCTTAGCTGGTAGGGTCTCACGAAATTTGCGTGAGGGCACTCCCCAATCAGACATGACTGGATCCCAGACCAAGTTCCTCCTTTCGTAGCCTTTGCCTCGGCTATCTCAATAAGCGCTGTAAAAGTTTCTCTTTCTTTCTTCAACCCCAGGCGGTGTGTTGACCAACTTGGGAGCAAAGTGTGCAGTGTAACCTCCTTGGACCATGCCCGTGGGATTCCAACTTGAATTGTAATTCTTGCGGCGTCCTCTTCGGGTGCCTTGCACTGCTCCCACGAGTTCTACAGTATAGAATGTCTGCCCATCAGGAGTATCCCCTTCAATTGCTGGTATGGTTTTCTCATTGTAGATAGAATTGTTCCATTCGCCGAAATGTACCACCTCTTTGTGATCCTATTCGAACTTCACGGTTTGGTGCAATATGGAAGGCACCGCACCAGCCGTATGGATCCAAGGTCTCTCCAGTAGTAGATTGTAGGAAGCAGAAATGTCCATGACATGGAACTCAGCAGTGAACTCCACGGGACCAACCATGATAGTTAGGTCAATCTCCCCAATGGTGCTTTTTTGTGACCCATCGAACGCATTCACCTTCATTTCTCTCTCCCTTATCTTGTTTTGGTTAATTTCCATTCTCTTCAGAGTGATGAACGGGCATATGTTCAGACCAGAACCTCCGTCGATCAGAACTCTTCCCACGAACCAGTCTTTGTATTTGACAGTGATGTGCAAAGCTTTGTTGTGATTCAATCCTTCAGGTGGTAGCTCATCTCCGTGAAAAGCAATTCAGTTGGCCTCCATGACTTGTTCCACCATGCTAGCCAGGTTTTCAACTGAGTTGTCCACCGGAACATGTGCTTCATCAAACACCTTCATCAAAGCGCTTCGGTGACTCCCCGATTTGAGGAGCAAAGCCAAAACAGATATTTGTGCTGGAGTTTTGCCCAAGTGCTCAACTACAGAGTACTCCTTTGCTTGTATCTTCTTCCATAGTCACTCAGACTCTTCCTCGCTAATGCCTCGCCTATCTTGAATAAGATTCTCGGGAGTGTAAATCTTTCCACTCCTAGTCATCCCTTGTGCGGCAACAGTCTCAACTGCGGACTTGTTTTTCTTCTCCCTTTCATAATTCCATGGTACCGCCTTGTCGCTGTATGGGGGAACCACATCAACATAGAATTTAGGAGATATTTCCACCTCAATGGGCTCTGGTGCTGTAGCGGCTTGACCAACGGAGGCGGTTGGTGGTACCTTTTCTTTTGCCTTAACGATAGTCCCTTCTAAGTTGCATTCCTCATCCAACTCGATCAGGTTCAGCCTACTATGTCCATGATTAGGCAAAGGATTGTTGTGCACATTCGGAGTCTTCAAGTGTATCACTTTTTGGTCGATCAAGTCTTGTATTTTGTCCCTCAAAGCGTAGCACTTTTCAGTATCGTGACCAGGTCCTCCAGAGTGATAGGCACAGGTTTTGGTTTGATCAAAATAGGGTGTCATCTTATCAGGCATTTTGAATGACACGGGTTGTATGTGACCGGTTGCTTTGAGTCTCTCGAACAACTAAGTGCGAGATTCAGTCAACAGGGTGTAGTTTCTTTTGGGTCTTGGGTTGTTATTGGCGTGGGTCCTTGGTGAATAGGTGTTGGTATTTCAGTAGTTTGGACTTTGTGGGTAGGTTGGTCTTTGTATTGGTGGGTTTTGGTACATGGGCTAGGTGTTATAGACTGGGTAGGTGGATGTGGGTGGTATGTATGGGTAGGAGGGAGGAGGTGTTTGGTAGTAGTGGTTGTGAGTATGGGAGTGGTCAAGTGATACGTCCACGAAGGAGACGTCGTCCTTCTTCTTTCTTGAGGTGGTAGTGCTACCAGCTTGTAAGGCTTTATTAGCGGCTTGTAGTGCGGCCAGACTAACAATCCTTCCAGTCTTTAGTCCATCTTCGACCATGTCACCAATCTTGATCAACTCTCCAAACTTCTTATCTTGCAGATTCAACATTTTGTCGAAATAGACATCTTCTTGTATGCGAATGAAGGTTGCCACTATCTCGTCATCTTCTATGGGAGGTTGGACGCGGCTTCAGCCCTCCATCTAGTTGCGAACTCTCTAAAAGTCTCAGTGGGCTTCTTCTTCAATTTCTCTAAGTAGAATCGGTCGGGCATGGCATCAGTGTTGTGCCTAAAACTGTCGAAAAAGTCTCCAGCCATTGCTTCCCAGCTCGTCCACTTCTTTGTTTGTTGCTTAGAGCACCATACTAGTGCATCTCCAGTTAGACTGTGGTTGAACAGCTGCATGCGGATCTTTTCGTTGTGTCCAACTCCAATCAACTTGTCACAGTAAGATCTTAAATGAGCCATTGGATCTCCACTACCGTCGAACATGTTGAACTTGGGTGTCTTGTAGTCTTCAGGTAGTTTCAAGTCAGGATACAAGCAGAGATCCTTATAAGCTAGCCCTCGGGTTCCCTTAGTGTCTTGGAGTTGTTTGAACTTCTCAACCAGCCATTGGACTTGCTCTTTGGTGCTTTCTGGGTCTTCCTTAGTCCATGCGTACATTTCATGATCTTTGATGGGTGATGCGATGGTTTTGGTTTCAACAGTGAAGGAGGGTAAGTTGTTTTGTGGTGCTTTTGGTGGTGCAGTGTAGGTAGGGTAAGGAATGTCTTTTTCAGGGTAGAGTGGATCTTTGCCGTGAGGGCGAGCAGTTTGGTTTGGTTCAGTGATCTCATCAGTACGGGCAAGAGGGATCCTATTTTCCAATTCAAGCAGCCTCTGTTCCAGCTTAGCATAATTTTCATAGGCGACCATGCCTTGTTTCTCAGGAGTTCCAACCTTGTCAAACTCAGCCATGATATTTCGTCTCGTCCTTGTCCTTGTAGGTAAAGGGAAAGGTGTTGGGATTGATCCTTTGGACCTCAACCAGTATTACGGCACGGCCAGAATGCACAAACCAAACTATCTGGGACTTGGGAACTGACACGTTAAAAACAAGAAGAGAAAATGTGAGTATACGTTAGTTTGAATAAAAATCGCGTCCTATCATGCATAGGACCTTTCTTTCGCCAGAGGTGGGCCTATCGCGGATTCCAAGTAACGTTTGCACCGAACACATCATTCCATTTGAATAAACATAATCATCACCAGTCTAAAACCCAAAAATTAACAAAAATTTTATTTAATTTGCTTGGCTTTATTACAACTACTAATGACTCGATTAAGATGAAAACAACAAAAAAGGGGACAATATGACTCGACTCGATAGGACTAGACTAGGTGCCAAGCAAAGAGACTCCAGATTCAAACATCAGCTCCAACACCTTCCTTTTCCTTCTCCTCGTCGGTTTCTTCCTTGGGTTTGTGAACCAAACTAATGAGTGGAGGATCAGCAAATGTCTCTAGCAGGTCTTTCCCAGCCTCCATGTCACCCAGAGCTTTTATGAGGAACTCACAGATTTCCAATCCCCTTGCTTCCTTTTCTTCCAGCGGCACTGACTTAAAATACTCTCCCCATCCCTTGAGCACATCTTGTAAATTCCCAGCAGCTTGCCTTGCAGTCATGACCTTGCCAGTCCAATATTTGATTTCATCTCCTTTGATCTTATCTTTGTATTGTCTCCTCATCTCTCTCTCTTGTGTCACCCTTAACTCCTTCTCTCTTTGGTCAAACTCGTGCTTCAGCTTCTTGTATTTTTCAGCAGCATTTGGAGCTTAAGCTTTTCTTTTTAGTGTGATCTTAGACCGAAACCTTGCCTTTTCTTCGCCGAGCCATTGAGGGTAGGCCAGGGTAGCTGTGGGGTTTACCCAACTGTCACGACCACGACAAAACTGCATAGTAAGCCTCTTCTCCCACATTGTTAATATGGTGAGAACCATTAGATGCTCGATGTTCTTTATGTCAACGTTGAAGCTTCTTCCCTCAGTCAACTGCGGGGTTTGTTGTGTCATTCCCACTTGTCGAAGGATCCTTAGAGGAACATAGTAATGAGTTCCTCTGAATCCAATCAATGTCAAGAAAGTGATGTCTTGATCTTGTATGGAGACAACGAAGCCGGCACAATTTTCAATCACCCATTGCACCTCTTGCAGTTCCTCGAGCTTGGTGTACCAACCTTCCATGTTCGCGGGGTATTGTAATACCTTGTTAAACTAAGGGCAATTGAGTCATTACTCAAAATAATTATTATACAAAATAAGTATAAGTAAAAGGAAAAAAAAAAAGAACAAACAAACAAATAAAACCAAGCAAAAAGGGCTCTCTGGCAGACTCCAATCAAACGAAGGAAAGGGAAAACATAAGAAGAAATCCAGGCTTCTCGTAAAAGTGGCAAACATCAACAAAAAAATTTCAGCACAAAAAGGGATTAGAAAAAGCATAAATACGGTAGTAGCTAGCAAAGTGGAAATTTCTCGAAGCCATTGTTTATCCAAATTCGAGGTACTTCTTTATACTCTTCCATTGTCATATTGTCATGGGGAATAATTAGAACTTAGTCCTGTTGAGTTCAATAAAATTGGATTTGAAGTATCATGGATACAATTAAGACTCTTTCTCTGAATAAACAAGGTAATGAGTTGGTTAAATTAGATTACTAATCTGCTATAGAAATTACAATAGAGAAAAGAGTTATGGGCAACCTGTTTGCTATTCTGAATAGAATTGAGTTATGGAAAAATTGAGAGTTTGGTCCGAAATTTCAAAAAAATTATATATTGTGAAGTTGAATAAATTGGAGAATAGAATCTCAATCATATATCCTCGAGGATTGAGTATTCTAATTAGTTATGAGTTATCTTAGATAAGAAAATTGACACGAGATCGATACAATGTGATTATAGATTGACGGGACGAGGTGTTGAATTGCTCGTGGAAGATACGCTTAGGCCACACGCGTTTGTACTGTGAGTGATGACCTTACCGCAATTTGTATTTCCATAACCTGTATGGTTTCTACTTGATTTTGAAGTAAAAATATATTACTGAATGATTTAAATTGCATGGGACAAGTCCTTTTACAAGATATGTACCGAAATAATTATTTAAATTATTTTACCGTTACAAGATTTGATTTTTACCGCTACTTGACATGTTTTACCGCTATTTGGAATATTGTACTGTTACTTGAAATGCCCCTTTACTTTGTATAGAAAATATATATTTTGGGATGAGCCTTGACAGACCCCGTAGCTAACGACGGGTACGTTAGACCTGGTTCACCTTGTATTTTCCGGATTACCGTTACAGCCCTTGCTAGTGGGAAGGTAGAACTAGCTTACCGCTACTGATTTCCTCAGAGAGGAATTTATACTACATGGTTTGTTCTTGGAAATCTCCCTAACCTATATACTTGATTTAATATAATGATTACTGAATTTATTACTGGATTGATATTGGTTACTGTTTACAAGAAGTACTTGAAAAGACTGATTTCTGTTTGTTATTCTGAAAGTGACAACTAAATTATATGTATATTTCTGCATAAGATATACTGGCATGTTTTTGACTTGTCCCCACTTAAAACGGTTGTGGATAAGCGTTATTACTCACTGAGTTGCGACTCACTCCTCGCTATATTTTTCCTTCCAGATACAGCAGGTGCCGTAGCCGAGGATCTTCATTCTTAGAGTCGCGAGTTGACAATCCTGGTGAGCCCCGCATAAATTCGCGTGGGCAAGAGCTTTATTTATTCATTATCATCTTTCTTTGAAACTCTTAGAGTCGCTCCATTTAGTCATTTGTTTGTCAGTTGTCTTATCTTTGAGTTGGTTATTCAGTTAATAAGTTGGTCTTGCCAGTATTTTAGGCCTTTATGAACTTAGTACTTCTTGTTAGATGTTCTGGTTTATTGGGAGTTAGATGGAGCACTTTTCTTTGTTAATGCTTTAAAGACGTGGATTTTGAGTAATTATATTGTTATTGGTATGTTCTGGTTTTCTGGTTGATACAGGAAATTTTTGGATAGGCCTAAAACAGGGGAAACTCTGCCCGATTTTCTGTAGAATTTTGATAAGGCTTGTTTAGGGACTTAGTTCCTAAGCGCCGGTCACGGCCCTAGAACTGGGTCGTGACAAAGTTGGTATCAGAGCCCTAGGTTATTCCTGTGACTAATGGAGCACACGTCAGTAGTAGAATCTCTATTATGGTTATGTTGCCGGCCATTCCCATAATCGTTATTCTGCGAGGGCGTGATAGGATGTTTCGTGTCTTTCTTTCTTTCTTGTTCCTTCCGTACGTGTGAAATGACTACTGCTAAATAGATGAATCTAACGTTAGTTATTCTATTACTCAGATGGCTGGTAAGACAAGATCTAAAAAGGCGGCCCGAGCTGCTCCGAATTCCTCCACTGCTGGGCCGTCATCTACCTCGGCTAGAAAAGGAGGTAATACTCAGGGACGAGGCCAAGCTACTGCTACGAGGGCTGGTGTTACTACAAGAGCTACCAGAGAGCCTACTCCAGAAATTGAGGATATTCCACCTCCACCGTCATATGAGAATGCTACTATTGAGGCACTTAATGCTATGCAAAGGTCCATTGAACTCTTGAATGCCAGAATGGATAGACAGGAAAGGGCTAGTCAACAGAATGTTGCTCCAACGCAACCTCAGGCACCTACACAGGCTCAGACTCAGACACAGATTCAGGCACAGACTCAGGCACAGGCTCAGGCACAGGCTCAGCCACAGACTCAGGCTCAGCCACAGACTCAGGCTCAGGCACAGACACAGACTCAGGCTCAGCCACAGACTCAGGCTCAGGCTCAGAGACAGACTCAGATTTTTGGTAACAGAGAAGTGTCCTTACCAGAGTTCTTGAAACTGAAACCACCAAGGTTCACGGGTTCTGACACTACAGAGGATCCTCAGAGTTTCTTGGATGGTACACTTAAGGCGTTGCGTGCTCTTGGATGTTCTAGTGAGAGATCCGTGGAACTTGCAGCATACAAGTTGGAGGATACAGCTAATACTTGGTATGAAACTGTACTTTTAGAAAGGCCCACGGAAGCAGCACGATTGACATGGGATGGGTTTACTAAGTTGTTCATGGATCGCTTTCTCCCTGAAAGTCTGAGGAAGGAGTACGCTAGGCAGTTTGAGAGATTAGTTCAGACTCCAGATATGGATGTATCGACATATAACACTAAGTTTACTAAGCTGGCTAGATATGCACCTAACTTAGTGCCTAATGAAACATCTCGGGTTCAGAGGTTTGTTGATGGGTTGGTTGATCGTTTATTCAATGCAGTTGCTCCGCAGATGAAGAATCTGAATTACTCTGATGCACTTGACCTTGCTAGAAAGATTGAAAACAGGGGTCGTGAATCACGGGCAGCTAAAGATTCATATAAGAAGGCTAAGACTGGGGGATCTTTCACTGAGGGAGTTAGCACAGACCGTAGAGCAGGGAATCAGGTACAGAGACAGGGTTTTCAGACAGGGACAAACTTGGTTTCCCAGCCATCCGTTAGAGCACCTCCTCACAAAGATAATGCTAAAGGGCTACCATTATCATCTGGACATCATAGCTCTGGACAGATATATGCTACTGATTCAGTATGTCAGACTTGTGGTAGATCACATTGGGGTCCGTGTCGTGTTCTGACTGGAGGGTGCTTCCGGTGTGGCAAGTTGGGACATCACATACAGGATTGCCCTCATCCTCATAGAGAGTTTAGCCAGGCTTCTGTGCAGGCAGCGACATCTACGCAGACTGCTCGTAATAATACAGGTACTGCTGGTAGAGGTAACAGAGGCAGAGGTGCCGGAGATCGTGCCATGGGTAATCGAGGACAGGGGACTGCTGGTAGAGGCCAGTCGAGAGTTTTTGCACTTACTAGGCAAGATGCTCAGGCCTCAAATGCTGTGGTTACAGGTATTCTTTCTGTTTGCTCACTTGATGCACTTGCATTGTTTGATCCAGGATCTACCCACTCCTATGTGTCCTCATTCTTTGCTTTGAGGTTTGATAGACAGCCAGAAATATTGCATGATCCTTTTCTAGTTGCTAATCCTGTGGGAGATTCTTTACTTGTTGAATATGTGTATCGTGCTTGTCAGATTCGAGTTGAGGGTAGAGACACCTTAGCTAATCTAATTGTACTTGATATGGTTGATTTTGACGTACTGATGGGTATGGATTGGCTATCTTCTTGCCACGCTACCCTCGATTGTCATGCGAAGGTAGTTAGGTTCGAGATGCCTAATGAACCTAGTTTTATTCTGAAAGGGGATCAAATTCCAGAGATGTGTAATGTCATATCATTTGTAAAAGCTCAGTAGTTAGTGAAGAAAGGTTGTTGGGCATTCTTAGCTATGGTGAGAGACACAAGAGATGTGACTCCTAGCTTGGAAATGGTTCCAGTGGTGCAAGAGTTCACCGATGTATTTCCTGAGGATTTACCGGGACTACCTCCAGTGCGGGATATAGATTTCAGCATTGATGTAGCACCTGACACGCAACCCATATCGATTCCTCCATATCGTATGGCACCAGCGGAGTTGAGGGAGCTAAAAGAGCAATTGCAGGAGTTATTGAACAAGGGATTTATCAGACCAAGTGTATCCCCCTGGGGTGCACCAGTACTATTTGTGAAGAAGAAAGATGGGTCCCTAAGAATGTGCATTGACTACAGACAGCTGAACAAGGTAACGGTACGTAATAAATACCCTTTGCCTCGTATTGATGATCTGTTTGATCAGTTGCAGGGAGCTGCCTATTTCTCAAAGATTGATCTTCGATCTGGTTATCATCAGCTCAGAGTTAGTGACAAAGATATTCCTAAGACAGCTTTCAGAACTCGATACGGGCATTATGAATTCCTTGTGATGCCTTTCGGGTTGACTAATGCTCCAGCTGCATTCATGGATTTAATGAATAGGGTGTTCAAGCCGTTTCTAGACAGATTTGTCATTGTATTTATTGATGATATCTTGGTGTATTCTCGCAGTCAAGAAGAACACGAGGCTCATCTGAGAGTTGTACTGCAAACATTGCGGGAACATAAGCTTTATGCGAAGTTCTCTAAGTGTGAATTTGGCTAGACTCCGTAGCATTCCTTGGGCATGTGGTATCCAAGGATGGAATACTGGTAGATCCTAGAAAGACAGAAGCAGTGCAGAAATGGCCCAGACCCACCACTCCTACAGAGATTCGCAGCTTTCTGGGATTAGCAGGTTACTACAGGCGTTTTGTGCAGGATTTTTCTAGAATAGCAGTACCATTGACCAAGCTAACACAGAAAAATGCAAAGTTTCAGTGGACAGATGAATGTGAGCAGAGTTTCCAGAAGCTCAAGACATGTTTGACCACCGCACCAGTTCTAGCTTTACCATCCGGTTCGGGAGGATTTACGGTATTTTGTGATGCTTCGAGAGTGGGATTAGGGTGTGTTCTCATGCAAAATGGTCGTGTGATAGCTTATGCTTCGCGACAATTGAAGAAGAATGAACAGAACTATCCCACTCATGATCTGGAGATGGCTGCAGTGGTATTTGCACTGAAAATTTGGAGGCACTACTTGTATGGAGAAACATGTGAAATTTATACTGATCACAAGAGTTTAAAGTATATTTTTCAGCAGAGAGATCTAAACATTCGGCAGCGTCGCTGGATGGAACTTCTCAAGGACTATGATTGCACTATTCTATATCATCCAGGGAAGGCCAATGTTGTGGCTGATGCATTGAGCAGAAAGTCTATGGGTAGTTTGGCACATATAGCTCCTGTAAAGAGACAGTTGGCCAGGGATATTCACAGGCTCGAAGGTACAAGTATCAGGTTCAGCATGACTAATTCTAGTGTGTTATTGGCTTATGTTCCAGCCAAGTCTTCATTGGTAGAACGTGTTAAAGCCACTCAGTACGAGGATGAACGATTGTGCAAATATCGGGATGAAGTCCTAGCTGGTAAGAGCAAGAATATGATTGTTGATGATAATGGGGTTCTCCGACTAGGTAACCGGTTATGTGTACCAGAAATTGATGGGCTAAGACGAGTTATTCTCGAGGAAGCTCACCATTCTAGATACACTATACATCCTGGATCCACTAAGATGTACCGTGACCTGAAGCAATTGTATTGGTGGGAAGGTATGAAGAAAGATATTGCTAACTTTGTTGCTAGTTGTTTGACTTGTCAGCAGGTTAAAGCTGAGCACCAGCGACCCGCAGGACTACTACAACGGCTTGAGATTCCAGAGTGGAAGTGGGAAAGAGTTACCATGGATTTTGTGACTGGGCTACCTCGTACACTTAAAGGTTATGATTCATTATGGGTGATTGTTGATCGGCTTACAAAGTCAGCACACTTTTTGCCGGTTAAAACTACTTACAGTGGTGCGAGATATGCACAGTTATACATGAATGAAATTGTCCGACTTCATGGGGTTCCACTGTCCATTATCTCTGATAGAGGATCACAGTTCACCTCTCACTTTTGGAGGTCCTTTCAAAGAGAATTGGGTACTAGAGTAGATCTTAGCACCGCATTTCATCCTCAGACTGACGGTCAATCTGAATGTACTATACAGATATTGGAGGACATGTTGAGAGCTTGCATGATTGATTTTGGTGGTAGTTGGGATGCTTACTTGCCTTTAGCTGAGTTTGCTTATAACAACAGCTATCAGGCAAGCATTCAGATGGCTCCTTACGAGGCTTTATATGGTAGGCGTTGTCGTTCTCCAATTGGATGGTTCGAAGCCGGTGAAGTTAAGGTTTTAGGACCAGACCTGATACAAGAAGCTATTGATAAGGTCCAGTTGATTAGACAGAGATTGCTCACAGCTCAAAGCAGGCAAAAGTCTTATGCAGATAAAAGGAAAAGAGACTTGGAGTTTGCAGTTGGTGATCGTGTGTTCTTACGAGTTTCCCCGATGAAAGGCGTGACACGATTTGGGAAGAGAGGGAAGTTGAACCCGCGATTCATAGGACCCTATGAGATACTTGATCGAGTTGGAGCCGTTGCTTACAGTTTGGCTCTTCCTCCAGAGTTATCTTTTATTCATCCTGTGTTTCACGTGTCTATGCTACGAAAGTATGTACCGGACGATTCTCATGTGCTTGAGACACCGACTATACAGCTTAATGAGAAATTATCTTATGAAGAGGAACCAATAGCCATAGTTGAGAGTGAAATAAGAAAGTTACGGAGGAAAGAAATTGTGTTTGTGAAAGTTTTGTGGAAAAACCATACTGCTAGGGAAGCCACTTGGGAAATGGAAGATGATATGCGAGCCAAGTATCCTCACTTATTTCACCATACAGGTATGCTCTTAGTTTAAATTCGGAGACCGAATTTCTTAAGGAGGAGAGATTGTAATACCTTGTTAAACTAAGGGCAATTGAGTCATTACTCAAAATAATTATTATACAAAATAAGTATAAGTAAAAGGAAAAAAAAAGAACAAACAAACAAATAAAACCAAGCCAAAAGGGCTCTCTGGCAGACTCCAATCAAACGAAGGAAAGGGAAAACATAAGAAGAAATCCAGGCTTCTCGTAAAAGTGGCAAACATCAACAAAAAAATTTCAGCACAAAAAGGGATTAGAAAAAGCATAAATACGGTAGTAGCTAGCAAAGTGGAAATTTCTCGAAGCCATTGTTTATCCAAATTCGAGGTACTTCTTTATACTCTTCCATTGTCATATTGTCATGGGGAATAATTAGAACTTAGTCCTGTTGAGTTCAATAAAATTGGATTTGAAGTATCATGGATACAATTAAGACTCTTTCTCTGAATAAACAAGGTAATGAGTTGGTTAAATTAGATTACTAATCTGCTATAGAAATTACAATAGAGAAAAGAGTTATGGGCAACCTGTTTGCTATTCTGAATAGAATTGAGCTATGGAAGAATTGAGAGTTTGGTCCGAAATTTCAAAAAAATTATATATTGTGAAGTTGAATAAATTGGAGAATAGAATCTCAATCATATATCCTCGAGGATTGAGTATTCTAATTAGTTATGAGTTATCTTAGATAAGAAAATTGACACGAGATCGATACAATGTGATTATAGATTGACGGGACGAGGTGTTGGATTGCTCGTGGAAGATACGCTTAGGCCACACGCGTTTGTACTGTGAGTGATGACCTTACCGCAATTTGTATTTCCATAACCTGCATGGTTTCTACTTGATTTTGAAGTAAAAATATATTACTGAATGATTTAAATTGCATGGGACAAGTCCTTTTACAAGATATGTACCGAAATAATTATTTAAATTATTTTACAGTTACAAGATTTGATTTTTACCGCTACTTGACATGTTTTACCGCTATTTGGAATATTGTACTGTTACTTGAAATGCCTCTTTACTTTGTATAGAAAATATATATTTTGGGATGAGCCTTGACAGACCCCGTAGCTAACGACGGGTACGTTAGACCTGGTGCACCTTGTATTTTCCGGATTACCGTTACAGCCCTTGCTAGTGGGAAGGTAGAACTAGCTTACCGTTACTGATTTCCTCAGAGAGGAATTTATACTACATGGTTTGTTCTTGGAAATCTCCCTAACCTATATACTTGATTTAATATAATGATTACTGAATTTATTACTGGATTGATATTGGTTACTGTTTACAAGAAGTACTTGAAAAGACTGATTTCTGTTTGTTATTCTGAAAGTGACAACTAAATTATATGTATATTTCTGCATAAGATATACTGGCATGTTTTTGACTTGTCCCCACTTAAAATGGTTGTGGATAAGCGTTATTACTCACTGAGTTGCGACTCACTCCTCGCTATATTTTTTCTTCCAGATACAGCAGGTGCCGTAGCCGAGGATCTTCATTCTTAGAGTCGCGAGTTGACAATCCTGGTGAGCCCCGCATAAATTCGCGTGGGCAAGAGCTTTATTTATTCATTATCATCTTTCTTTGAAACTCTTAGAGTCGCTCCATTTAGTCATTTGTTTGTCAGTTGTCTTATCTTTGAGTTGGTTATTCAGTTAATAAGTTGGTCTTGCCAGTATTTTAGGCCTTTATGAACTTAGTACTTCTTGTTAGATGTTCTGGTTTATTGGGAGTTAGATGGAGCACTTTGCTTTGTTAATGCTTTAAAGACGTGGATTTTGAGTAATTATATTGTTATTGGTATGTTCTGGTTTTCTGGTTGATACAGGAAATTTTTGGATAGGCCTAAAACAGGGGAAACTCTGCCCGATTTTCTGTAGAATTTTGATAAGGCTTGTTTAGGGACTTAGTTCCTAAGCGCCGGTCACGGCCCTAGAACTGGGTCGTGACAGGTATTCCCATGCCACTGTTCCAGCCATACGGGTACTATGTGAGCGGATTCCTCCTTGCCAAGATGGTTTTGGTGTTGTAGGACTGACAGGGACGCTATGCAAGTGTTCTATCAACCATATTTGCAGCAACAAGTTACACTCCTCGAAAAAGTCTCCTCCTCTCCTACATTTTGTTAAGGTCCTATATAAGGCTGTCTAATAGCCCGGTCCGGCCCGGTTCCGGTGCGGCTGTGCCGGTCCGTTCCGGTCCGGTGCAAACCAAAAAAAAAAAAAAACTCGAACCCGGTCCGGTCCAGGTCCGGTCAAAAGGTGCAGTTGCACCAATGCCGGATCGGAACCGGAACCGGTAAACGGAAACGGTCCGGTCCCGGTCCGGTATGGTGCAGTTCGGTTCAGTTTCGTTCATTTTTTTTTGTTTTAAATTATATTTTTTATTGTTTAAAATAGAAGAAAAAAAATATTGGTAGACTAAAATCTAAAAAAACAACACAAAACACACATATTATTCAACAATACACATAGTACATTACGTTGGAAAATGGAAATGCATAATTAGAAAATAAAAACATGAAAATAGACTAGAAATTAGAAAAATACATAAATTTTAAACTTCTGCGACTCAACACTCAATTATCACGTGGTTGCAGATATTTGCCACCATCACGAGTTGCCCATTCGTAGGCATGATGGTATTCCAAGTGTCTCTTAAACCTCGTTGTCCCTCCAGTATTTGATTCATCATCCCAATTCCAAACTTTCTGACAAAGAGTACATTGAGCTTTGCCGGTATCATTATTTTTTGTGATAAATTCCCAAACTTCGGATCTTTTAGTTCTTTTTGGACCACCAGACGGACCTGCTGTCGTAGCACCTCGAACTTGATTAGCATTATTTGCATTTCCAGCCATGTTGATAGAAAATTTAATAAAATAGCCTTTTGTTAGAAATTTTTAAGAGAAATGAATAGAAAATATTGAATTGTGATTAATTTGATGAAATATGGGAGTATTTATAGGAAAAATAGGTAGGGGAGGGCTGTATGGGCGTTTATGGGTGTGGGGGTGGGAAAAATAGCCGTTTATGGCCGTTGCCAACGGCTATTTTTTAAAAAGGAGCGGATTTGGACATAGTTGCAGTGGGCCGGTCCGGTCCGGCCCGGTTCTGTCGTTTTTTTGTTTTTGGTGTTTTTTGGTTATTTGTTTTGTTTAAATTTTTGTTTTATGTAATAACTTATATAATACTAGTAATCTAGTATTAAAATATTAACTATTATGTAATGTAGTATTTTAGTATTAAATTGTAAAAAGTATAATTGAGTTTTTTTGCAAACTTAGTAATCTAGTATAATGTAAGTAAATTGTTATTTTTTTCAAACTTAATACTAAGTTAGTAGTATAGTATTAGTATTTAGTATTTAGTATTTAGTATTTAGTATTTAGTATTTAGTATTTAGTATTTAGTATTTAGTATTTAGTATTTATTTAGTATTTAGTATTTAGTATTTAGTATTGAATTGCAAAGAGGTAACTTAATAGCAAAGGATAATTGAGAATATAACAAAGGATTATAATTTACTTAATAGCAAGGCGTAACTCATTTTATTGAATAACTAGTGGCGAGAGCCTGTGCTTAGCACAGGCCCAAGAATTTTTTTTATCCTATTTTCTTTTAACCATTAGATTTGCGCAATGGTTTGGTTATTTTCATGGACTATTTCTTTATTTGTTCATGCCACCTTACGCAGGATTGATATTACTCTCTCGATTCCAATTTATGTGATGTGTTGAATTATTTTTAAATTTTGTGGTCTTAAATCTGCTTTAAAAATTTCTTAGGTTACAGATCATCTCATTAGATATAGTATTAAAAATTATAGTTTGAAGTGTTGTCCGCGCAAGCATAGGTCAAGTACATATTGAGCATTTTGAAGTTTATAAATATTCCCTTCATCTCATTTTAAGTACTCTCTTGACTTCAATTTACTTATCATATTTTTATTTTACACGCCCTAAAAAATATTAATAATGATAAATTTCCGACTATTTTACCTTTATTTATATCTCTCCTTGGTAAATGTTTATTCTAGTTTGTAAAATCAAGATCGATTAATATTAAGGACAAAGTGAGAAAAGTAATTGATTCTATATTGATATTCTAAAAATGATAAATATTTTAAGACAAATAATTTTATTAACCATGGCAATAAAATGATAGTAATTAACATTTTATCTGTCTAAATTTATGTGACAATTTTTTTTTTTTGTATTCAGAGCAAAAAATAATGACATATTTTTAGAATTAATAACAATTCAGCTTTAAATATTATTTTGATTACCTTAGTAAAATGATTTCAAGCCATGTAAAATATATGTTTATTTAAACCACAAATTCAAACACTTTCGTATATTAATTTTTTGAACTTCGCATCCAGTCTAATACGATCACTAAATTCACAAGAAAAATATATCACATTTCAATAATAGCATTTAATATTTAGGTGCAATTTAATAAATTACCTCTATACTTAATATTTAATAAACTTGTTGGCAAATTGCTATTACTCCATCTTCGTGCCAGTACAGGCTCATTATAAGTCCTTATTCGGTTAAAAAAATCAGAAGCTAATTTCTCAAAAAGTAACTTATAAGTCACTTTTAGCTTATACGCTACTTAAAATAAGCTAAACCAAACGGATTCCTAACTTCTCAAAAAGTAACTTATAAGTCACTTTTAGCTTATAAGTTGCCTAAAATAAGCTAAACCAAACGGGCTCCCATACTTATACTTCCTTTAATTTGTGTGACAATAATTGAATATGTATGAAATTTTAAGAAAGAAATAAGATTCTTAAAACTCGTTGTTTTAAATAGTTTAATATCTGAAATTTTGTAATATACATGTCTCCTTTTCTAAACTTAATTTGAAGTTGTGATCAATATTGTTTAAATGGCTCAAGCATATGAGACACCAAAAGCAACTTTAAAGGGAAAATCTAACACTCAAAATTTTAGGGAGAAGTTACTTTCAAGTGGAAACATAGAACAATGAATTCAAAATGCATTTTAAGGAAGAAATAAGTGTGAATGGTACATTCTATTTTGATAGTGCTATATAAATCTGTACACATTTGCGTAGCTTGAAATAAATCAACGTGTTAATAGCAGTATTATATCCTTGCAGTTAACAGTATAGGCTAGGTTAAATTTATTGACAATATACACTTGAATAAAAAAGGAGTGCATTTGTGAAAAATGTTTTACTATGCAATTTTGTTGACAAAATAAGCTACGAAGGAAAGAAAGAGGATTGAGTTAGCAGGTGGGTCCCATAGCTACCACATGTGCAACTGATAGGCAGCCTTAAACTGACCAGCCATTCTGATGACGCATAGTGAGACCAGCAAGGGGTAAAAAGGTCTACGAGCCAAAATATTTCAATGGAGCTACAGTAACTCGTAATGGTAGCCAATTAGATAGTTTTCCTTGACTGAATTTACAAAAAGACCCTCCTAAGCAGCACAAAACTCCTCAGACTCCCTCTTCTATAGCAGTAATTAGTAGGAGAAGGAGATTAGTTATTATTAGAGGGATAAGCCCTCATGGTCGGCAAGCATGTTGACCATGAGGTGCTTATTGCCTCTTATATATTAAGGAATAGATGGTTGAATTTTTTTTTTTTGCAAAGTACATAGATATTAAATTGCAAAAACTACATATTAATAAAAAAACTTCTCATTTTCTGAATAATTTCTTCTGGCACCTCTGGAGGAAGCGGTGGCAAAGAGTCATCTTCTTCATAATCAGTTTCATTGTCCAAACTTCCATCGCCGAATAAAATTTCTGATGATGCTTCTGCATCGGCTAGTTCATCTTCTGCAAATCCAAAATTTCTTCTCTCCGATCTAATCCAATCTCTGAATAATACGACCGTCTCCATTGCTTCTTCCTTCAATGAATGTCTATGATCTCCAATTTGTAATCTTCCTTGGCTAAACGCGCTTTCTGAAGCAACTGATGATGCTTGAATAGTTAGAATATCCGTGCCATTTTTGCTAAAATTGGAAACTGTGCTTGTTGATCCTTCCAAAATGGCAGTAGTTGCTCGCTTCCAAAATAATCAACTTCCTTGCAAGCATGAAGTAAATAAACATCAAGCTCGTTGAACCCTCCGCTGCTACTCGAATGCCTGCTAGAAAGCCTTTGATTAAGGCTGGAAAAACTTCCCAATCCGGTTGCAGCTCTTGTGGTAGCCTGCGTTGAACTTGATCCAGCTCCACTTGGAACAACATTATCAGCTGCACTCCTATACTTTTCATAAATCCGTTGGCAATCTACAATTACCTGCGCACAAACTGTTTCTACACTTGGTGTTTCTTCATCAGTAATTCTCAAAGTCCAATAAATTTCTCTAATTAGCATTTCCGTATTAAAACGTTTAAAACATGGATGTAATACAGATGCAATGTAATAAAGTGGTGGAATCGGAAAAAAATATTTTTTAAATTTTTCAATCATTGCTTCTACCGTCAACTTCATAACCAGGCACTGCTCTATAATCGTTAAGTAATTCCGCTATTCCAGCTATAAAATACAACATGGTAGTGATTGTAGGATAATATTGACCGAAAAATTCTTTAGTAGCATAAAAAAACTTTGCTAAAAAAAGAAGAAGACGCTCAACATTTTGCCAATCAGATTCTTCTAGGTGATACACTTCAGCCACTTTGCCATTAAAATAATTAGTCATAGGCACTCGTAAAGTGTAAGCAACAGTCAAAGAGTCATATACAGTGTTCCACCTAGTTGAAACTTCCTCTGGAACTCTTCTAGAAGTTAAACCTTCTTTCACACACTCTGCTTTAAAGTCCCTCCATCTATCCGGTTTTTTAGATTTAAAAATATAACTAATTGCGAGTCTAACCTTCATAATAGTAGGATCAAATAACTGAAGGCCATCTTTTACAACTAAATTATATATATGACATGCACATCTAACATGAAACAATTCTTCAAAAGGGGGATGCAATGCGGGTCTTAACTTACCAATAGCAAAATCATTGTTTGCAGCATTATCAAGAGTTATACTTAAAATTTTGTCACTAATAAAATACGCCCTACAAATATCATAAACTTCTCTCTAAATAAATGCTCCCGTGTGTGGTTCATCGACAGCGGAATATGCTAAAATTCTTTTTTGCATTACCCAGTTAAGATCTATCCAATGACAAGTAACTGTTAAATACTCATACCCATTAACACCACGACCCAAATCAGTAGTAAGACAAACTCTACAATCAAAGTGATAAAATATATATCGTAAATATTGTCTATATTCATTTTTAAATTTTATAATATCACTTCTAACCGTAGTTTTTGGAAAACCTTGAAAAGATGGATTATATACAGTTTGAATATAACGAATAAAACCTTGACAAGAAGCAAATGTAAAAGGTAAGCACTCTACCGCAATCATTTTTTCCATTTGTTCCCTATCTTTCTTTTTATCATAATGCATAAGCCTCCCCGTCACTGGGTTAATTTCCTGTTGGACTCCACTACCTTGCGATAGAGCCATTCTATTCCCTGAACGAGGGCCACCCGGCCTCCTTTACCATTCATCCTTATGATGGTTTTCTAAGTGTGTTCTCAACTTTCCCGTCCCACTATTATGGCTGCCGGTTTTAAAAGCCCAAACTTTTTTACAAATATTACATTTAGCGGTCTGAACCGCAACATTTTTAGTCATAAATTTCCTCACATCCGATCGTTCGTGTCGTGCATATCGTTCTCTACTAGGAGGCATAGGTGGTAAATCATTTTCTTCAGGTTCACCTTGAAATTGACTAGTGGGTGTTTCATCATCTAAATTAGCCCCTTCGGTATTTTCTTGATATTGTGTCTCTAACAAATCATTATCTAGTGGTTGATCAAAATTTATATCATGCATAAATTGCGAGTCATCTTCCTGAGTAAAATCATCTAGAAGAGAAGGAGCGCTAGTAGTACCAACTGGTCTTTTACCTAAAGCACGACTACGTCTATCATCCCCCCCTCGGTTAGAAGCACCTGATCTACGACCGCTACCCATACGCCCAGTAATTGATCTCCACACTCTAGACATTTTTATAATTTATAAGTAAATCAAACAAACAAATTACTAAAATATGCTACAAACAATAGTATTGCACAAAAATAAAATAGATAATAAAAAGTAAGAACGAGTTTACTTGATGTCGTGAACTTAGAATGTAGAATTTTGGAAGTGAAAGTTGAAACTTGACCGGAACCGCACCGAACAATATTCCACTTCACTCCAAATATTTTTTTTTGCAATTTAGCACTTACACCCTTTTTGCAAGAGCAACTTTGAATTATTTAGCAAATAGCCTTTGTAGAAATAAGAGAGATTGATAGAGATTTAGAGAGAATATTAGAGAAATTGTGAATAAATTGATGAAATATGATGGTATTTATAGAAAAAATAGGTTGGGGGGGGGGGGTATGGGGGCGCCTAGGGGTGGGGGGCCAAAAATAGCCATTTTTTGCCGTTGGGCCAACGGCTGGGCGTGAAATAGCCGTTGCCCAACGGCTATTTTTGCCAAAAGCCCATCAGCTTTCCCGGTCCGGTCCGGACCGGTTCCGGTTCACTTTGGTCCAGTCCGTCCGGTCCATTTTGGAGGTTACGGGTCGGAAACGGGCCATTTTTTTTTAAATTTGGCCCGGTTTGCGCCGGTTCGTGCCGGTCCGGACCGCTTGCCGGTCCGGTCCGGCCCGGTGCAAACCGGGCTATTAGGACAGAAACTTCCCCTAAAATCATTGGAACCAAGCTTACTTGACGTTTCAAAGCACCTCTGCGCAACCCCTCTACCACTCTTCCTAGCCTTATGTCGATTTTATCTCCTTTCTCTGGGAAACTATGCTTCCTAGGAAAGCAATGATGAAAGCATTGGATTCGGTCCACTTCCGGTCTTGAACTTCCCACGCCCCATTCCATTCGTGTCTAAGTGTCGGATCTCTAAACCTAGAATGAAAGTATTCCAATGTGACCTTCCCATCATGCACTCCCTCGACGTATGGATCATAAGGGGCTCCCAACAATTCAATGAACTCCTTAGGCTCCAAGTCTCGGGGATAAATCATGGTCTCCGGTCCAGGCTCTAACCCCGCCAGCCCTCCAAATTCTTCCAACATTGGTGCCAACTCGAAACCATTGAAATGAAACACAGCCCTTTTGTAGTCCCAGAAATGTGTAGCAGCTTCAACCAAACCAGTCATGGCAGTGTAGTTCTTGAGAGCTACCAACTCTCCCAACATCTTTTGAATATGAGCTTTGCTGACAACGGCCATGTCTTTCCACCAAAGTCTGATCAAGTGAGGAGGTCGGGAAACGATCTCAAATTGGAGAGTACCCTTTGCAGCCATAGTCTGAAAACAAAACAAGAAAAGGTAAAGACCAAAACATCCTTTTGATCATGTTTAAACAGACAATCAATGTTTTGTGCAAACGTTTCTTCGAATCAATGCAGAGATGCAATTTGTCACTTTTCGGGTTAAAAACCCTTTTGACATTTGGTGTAGGTCTACTAATGGACTATTATGTGCCAAGGACGTATAGCCTTCCTAGGTTTATCATTATGCAAAGAAAATGAATATGCATTTTGTAGCCAATTATTCTCATAAATTCCCCAACATTTGAAAAATCAGTATATGACAATAATTTTGAAAAAGTAAAAATACAAGAGGAAAAACGAAAATGACATTTTGACTAGGCATCACACTCCTTTTCCAGCTTGGCTCTCTTTGCTTCTCGTGTAATCTCCTTGACTTCTTCCATAGCTTTGATTAAGTACCTTTTGGCTGCTACCACGTGTAGGATGTCTATCTCTACACACTCCGAATTCCATTGCTCAAGTTTTGTTTCCAACGCCTCTACCTTTTCTTCTAGCTCTAATGTACACTTTTTCTATATTTCGATCTCTTCTTTGTTTTCCTTATCAATTTTGATAGCTTTCAACATGAACTCTCGGTATCGAATTTGAGCTTCCGCCTCACGATCCCTTATGTTATTCCCTCGACTTGGCCCCACTACCACATTTCCCTTTATACTAGAGCGCAACAAACTTTTGTAGTTTAGTTTGCATCCAGCGTTGTATCTATCCGGTGCTAGTGATGCTTCTTCCATGACTTGTCTTCCTACCCATGACTTCCTAATGCTCTTGACCCTTGGGACAACATCTTCAGTGTAGTCAAACTGATAGTCTTTCGTGTCTGGTATCAATGGTATGATTTGTTTCCTCCCTGCTTGCCTCATTACTCTCAACGGTTGGTAAGGTTGGAGTCCTCTTAGCCCCAAAAGTATCACAAAAGATGCATTCTCAGAACTAATGATGAAATCTGATGAAGGAAACCAAGTGAACATCCACTGGATTGAGTCCTCCGTTATGTTTTCAAACAATCTTACCCATTTTTCTGTGCTGCTTGGTTGTTTGTGTTTTGAAACTCCATATCGTTCCCTAATCAAGTAGTTGTAACTAGCTGGCTTGGACAGTGCTTTCACACCTCTTGCTTTCCTCAAATGTTCCTTGAACCATGCTTGTAGTAAAAGATTGCACCCTTGGAAGTATTTTTCTCCTCTTTTGCAACAACCCAGAGCTCGATAAATGTCTGCTACTATCCAGGAACTATGGTATAACGGTAACCATCAATTCTATTGAATACTGCATCGACAACCATGACAAGCCTTGAACATATGTCGTGACTTGAACTTTCAGGAAACACCATTATTCCTAGGAAACAAATAGCAAATACGAACGGCCTAACTCTTCAAGTCACTATAGGACTCGAACTCTTTCTTATGGTTGTCGTATGCCCTCAAATGCCCGAACCGAGTGCAGAAATAGAAAAAGGCTATCTTCTTTTGTTGTAAAAATTCCACGTCCACACTTGCTACCATCCTCAACTTTTTACGAAACTCATCAGCTGTGGGGACGCTAGGTGCTAGTATGCGACCTCCTTGCCAACAATTTTTGT
Source organism: Petunia x hybrida (assembly GCA_037355625.1). Classification (NCBI taxonomy): domain Eukaryota; kingdom Viridiplantae; phylum Streptophyta; class Magnoliopsida; order Solanales; family Solanaceae; genus Petunia; species Petunia x hybrida. The sequence goes on along the minus strand of JBBBVM010001185.1, from coordinate 694,808 downwards.
CTAACCCCGAGTGTGATACAAATCCCCCTATTTCTTCCAACAAAAGCGTTAATTCGATATCCCCAAACCTAAACACGTTCAAATCTTCATCCCAAAACGACACTGATGCTTCAATCATCTCCCTACACGGTTCTATTTTTAATAGTGAAACCAAATGACCCAAGTGTCGACGTACTTCGGTTTGTTCTCCCAGTGACAAGTTTCTCCACCAACTAGTTAACAAAGGAGGTGCACCCATAGTCATTCCAAAACGATGAAACTTTTGACTCATTGCGATCTAACAATAAAAAAAAATTAAAAACCTCGTCCCTTTTGAGAATAATTGAACAAATCAAAATGTGTTTTCATTCTTGTCTCACTTTTTTCTCTCTTTTCTTTTCTTTTCTCTCAAATGCACATAATCATGTCCAAACGTCCCTTTGGGGTCGGAAACCCATTTAGGTAGTTTGGATAAGTTGAAAACAAGTCGGCTCACGGGGAGCCCTTCCTACGGCATGATGCATGCTCATTACAATAGAAGAGTGGTATAATTCTAGACACGGTTCTCCAAGGCGGACGGCCAAGGAGTGGGATCACTTGGAATTGTTGGTTGTACCATGGACCAACTATATTCCAAAATGTCCCTCTTAAAAGGTGTTTTGGTGGTGAAGCGACCGTGGGATCCACGTAATCACCGTGTATGTGTGAAGTGTCATTTCTCAGGAGTGGGGGAGTATGAGTGAAATATGCAAAATGTCACATAAAGAATCATTTAAAGCTAAAAAAAACAAAAAAGGAAACCAAGTTAGTACGACAATAATAATAATGAATAACAAGATAATAACTAAATAAATCCCAAAAGCAAAGACTCGTTGTGGTTAGGACTTTGAGTATCCCCAGCAGAGTCGCTATTCTGTCATGCCCGATTTTGGACTCAACTCGAGGCGAGTCGGGCTTCGGATTTGACTGGGTGAACTAGTTTGAGTTTAGATGTTGGAGTCGCCACCTAATATAATTTCTAAGGCGTATTAGGTCACCTAAGTGTCTAAAGTCAAGTTCAAAAGATCAACTAGTCAATTCCAGAGATTTTATATAGGTAAGAAGTCCAAATGACTAAGGGAAGAAGGTGTTAGGCACTTCCCCGAGTCCCACGAAAAGTGGTTACTGTCCGAGTCTAAGTTTTGAGATAAAAAAAAGAGTGTGTATTATCATAGGTACTAACTTTATGAACTAATTGAGCATTTTAGTTTCAAATAATGTCTATGCGCACATATATATACAAATAATTTTCAAAGACAGCCTATACTTAAGCCTAATAGTATACAATGGCCTCTAGGATTAAACGCCTAATCGTAGACAAACATGCAAAGGATATTCACTTCTGGTTTGGTTATGCAATTTTCATACTTAAAACAATTTGCATAAATAGTTCCTTTTGTAAATAAAATTCAGATTTGGCAAGGAACCAAAAGGGGTGTTGTTTTAAAACGAAATATTGGCCATTTAGGGTTGGTGTGACTCGTCATTAATTGTCGAGCCCTAACCTTAATAGCCTTTTTTGTGTAGGGGTCAGATTTTAGAAGATATATATAGGTAGAGGGGCTGTTTTTGAAAATGGGTTCACAAAAGCACACAAATACAAACAAAGGGCTATCACACGTAATAGTATATATATATATATATAGGTATAAACACACAAATACATGATCCAAATCATAATTATACTTTAAAATATATAGTTTAAAGCGTAATAAACGACCCCAAATACTTTATAAACCCCTATACACTATTAGATTAGTATATAAGGGCATAAGTTGTGGTCAAAATTGATTTATGCACATAAAGGACCTCTTTTGAAAACGTTTTTCGGCCCAGACCGTTTATGCAAAAGAGGGGCGAGTTTAGTTTTCAGAAATAGTCTCATCTAGGCAAGCAGAACACATATAGCCCCTGTTTATTCAAAATTTTAAATAATGACACTAATTAATCATGCTTCTGATGCTTTTTAGGTGTAAAGATTTTCAGGTTAGGTGGGACTCCAAACACACTACCAAAACAATCAGTTTTCACAGAAGAAATAACTCAGAATCATTTTTATCTCAAGCCTAAGCATGATGCATTGCACACAGGGAGAAAAGAGACAAGAGAATGTCCCCAGGGTAGCCAATTTTGTACAACATCATTGTTGTACTCCTGTTTTAAAGGATACAGGCAAGGCACTTAATAAATATACAGGTTGGGGACAGTTCCTAAGGGAAAAAAACATGAGGAAGAGAGTACTGATCAAGAGAAGTCCCTGTTTCAAAGTCAGAAGTACTCTATCAATAGCAGAAGAACCAGTTTAGAGAATTCAATCACTGACTTTATTGAACCCTCAGGGTTCTCTAAGCACAAGCTGCAAATAAACAGAGTTAGCGGGGGAACAGGGAAAGGGAAAGGCCTGAATCAAGAGGAGATTTGCCAGGAACTCTATTGAACAGGTGCAGTCAGTGCACCTTTTATGACTTAACAAATGTGCAAGACTCCCAGAACAAAACACACCAGTGACTAAGCAGAACAAAGATGGGGCAAGGTCAAGTTAAGAACACACACACACACAGAGATGCACTAAACAATGATAAGTAAAGCATCACACCTCTAATGTATCTTAACAGAAGTGCAGGGGTACTTAAGACACGCAGAACCAGAGTAAGATAGAGTATACCAGTAGTCTTAACAATGACAGGATAATAATATGTCATACATATACATAGATGCAAGGAGGTGATCAAGAGTTAAAGGAGAAATACATATAGGCACTGTGAGAATGTAGACAAGGGAAAAGAGAAGCACAGGCAGCACACAAGCAATAAACAATGGCCCTTCAGGAGAGCAACAAACAGAAAAGAGAACTGTAGGCTATGCAGAAAATTTTCTAAGTGTATCAGTGTGTGTTTCTGGGTTTTTTAATGACCATAACTTGTGTCTTTAGTTGAAAAGAGAATAGTATATATAGGTGAAGAGTAGGGATTTGAAAAGCAATGGGTAAGGTTAAGAATTTTAAGGAAATATAGTTCTAGAAAATAAGACAATCACCCTAAATATGTTTTCCAAAATTAGATCAATCATTCTCCCAAAATTAAGGCAGAACTCAATCCCATATCAAATTGGATTTCCCCTTTTAACTTAAAATCCTGTCTATGTTCAGAAAAACAGTGTACAAACATACCCTAGACTGATTTAGGCTCGGAATCCCCAGATCACATTGGCAAATTTCAATCAAATCTTAAATTGATACTAATCAATCACCAAAACAAATTTCTGATCAAAGAGTTCAATTTTAGCAAATAAGAATCTTCTAATCTTATATGCCAGAACAATATACAAAATTCAGACTTGAACCATCACACGTTTAGAAGAAAAGCATTATGCATTAAGATAACTGCAAACATCAGTCCAAGATCCAAAATTTGAACTTAAACAAAGATATCATAAAAATGAGTCACTGCACATGTTAAATCCAGGCACGCTAAGAGGTTACAGGAATACTAACTAATAGTCTAAGCAAAATGATCAAATCATGAAGACATTCGCCCTAATCGACTAACATAGAGTAGATGATCAACTAATCATACTAACACATAATTAATCAGTGAAATTAACCAAAATCAGGCACAAGAGGCACTCACAACCACGAGGAAAGAATAAAACAAGAAAAGGGGTTACCGTTCACATCCAAGTCAGGTCAAATCGACCCGTCACATATTTACCTTCGCGTGGGGTTTCTTACTCCTTTTACACGTAAATACCTTTAAATCGGCGGCCTGAACCTCACCAGAGGCATCTCCCGGCGGTGGTGGCACAGTTATCAAAGGTCAAATCTCGCCCTTGCCCAAACGTCATCAAAACTGTATGGGTTTTGTAGCGGACTTCAAGGGGAACACGATGATGCTATTTTCCCTAATTTTCTCCGGCTAAAATGACCGGAAGAGTTGATCGACGAGGGTGGCGATTTATTTCGCCAAGAGAGGAGAGAGAGAGAGAGAGAGTCATTCTCAGAACAGACGCGGGGAAATGGGGGGTCGTGTGGGTAGATTAGGGATTTTGGTCTTCAACCGTTGGATCAGATCAAACGGAGTGCTAGGATTGAGCCACGCCAGCGCTTAGGTGTAAAAATGTAGGTGATGTGTAAAATATGAGGTGTAATATGTATATATATGTATTTATGTATATATGGTGTATAACTAGTGTATATTAGGCATAAAATAGGTATAAAATTGTATAGAATAGATATAAAAATATTGGAAAATTAGGAAATTAATTTAAAATATTAGGAAGGCTGAGAAATATATAAAAGTTATAATTTTGGGATTTTAAATAATTTTGGATAATTTTTTCAAAATAAAAGTAATTGCGAGAATTGTAAAAACAGCTATGGTTTGAGACGATGTTTTCAAAAATGGCCTTGATTGTCAGACTATCATGAGAAAATAATTTGAAAAAAATGGATAGGGCAAGAGTGGATACACGATTGTGTGTAAAATTCGAGAACTGTTGACTTTGAAAATAGGAGGGACGAAATTGGGTGTCAACTGCTGAGGGAGTTTGTAAGAAAACTATTTTTCAAGTAATGACCAAAGATATGGCTTATAATGTGATCCTTCATGGATTCATGAAATGGGAAGCATTCCATCTACTTTTCACCAAGTTGTCAAATTTTCAACTCCATGGGGAGTTCGAGCCATACGAGGTGAGCAACGAATAGCTCGAGCGAGCTATCCGATTGCTGCAGAAAAAATAATGGCTTCGGGAGGTTCATCCATGTTGTAATTAACCGGCTCAGAGCCCGACAAAGGGGAGACATCGGTTCTCAAAATTTCTTCCCAAGAAGAATAGAAAAGGAAGAAAAAATAGAAAAGGCTCCAGCGTTTATACAAGAACCTCGGAAGAAAAAAGCCGAGGACTCTACCATTAAAGAGCTGGAGTCTTTCACTCTATTTAAGGAATTTCTAGAAAGAAAGGTATTCGTTGGCTCGGGATTGGATGACGACTCAAAGAAAGCTCTTATTGAGTTGTTAAAGGCCAATGACGACTTCTTTACTTGGTCTTACACAGACATGGTTGGGATTGACCCAGAAATAATGACACATAAGTTGAATGTGGATCCCAAACACCCCCGATGAAGCAAAAGAAGAGACAACATGCTGGTGTAAAGAAGAAAGCAATACAAGATAAAACGAAGAGGTTGCTTGATAAGGGGCTTCATCAGGGAAGTAAAATTCCCTGATTGGCTCGCCAACGTGGTGGTAGTACCAAAGAAAAATGGCAAATGGCGAATGTGCGTTGATTACACCGAACTGAACAAAGCCTTGTCCAAAGTATTCATATCCCTTACCCCAGATAGACAGGTTGATAGACTCCACAGCTGGACATAAACTATTGACCTTCTTGGATTCGTATTCGGGGTATAATAAAATTCTAATAGAACCAAGTGATGAGGAAAAAACGTCTTTCATCACTGATGAAGGAACGTATTGCTACAAGGTGATGCCCTTCGGTCTCAAGAATGCAGGGGCGACCTATCAAAGGTTGGTATGTCGAATGTTCAAAAATTACAACGGCAAAACAATAGAATCTTACATAGATGACATGCTCGTGAAGTCAATTCAGTTGGAGTATCACTTAAATCATTTAAGGGAAGCCTTTGCAATCTTAAGGCAATATTGTATGAAGCTAAACCCTGAAAAGTGTGCCTTTTGGTTTGGCTCGGGAAAATTCTTGGGGTTTATCGTCTCTAAACAAGGCACTCTGATGAAATAAAAGCTATACAAGAAATCCCCGAGGATTTGACGAGCCCAAAGGAAGTCCAGCGTCTGACTGGTTGACTTGCTGCTCTGAGTAGGTTCATCTCAAGGTCATCCGAGCGATGTCATAGGTTCTTTTATGTCTTAAAAAAGAACACAACCTTCGAGTGGACTCTTGAATGTAAAGAGGCATTGAAGGAACTAAAACACTACTTGGCGAACGCTCCACTACTCGCTAAGCCAAATGATGGGGAGACGCTGTTGGTATACCTAGCCGACTCCGAGGTAGCCGTTAGCATTGTACTGGTTCGAGAAGAGGACAGGAAGCAGCAACCAATATATTACGTAAGCAAAACTCACTACTAGAAAAATGCTTATTACATGGAGATTTTCCTGGGAATTATATAGAAAAAACCTTCGTGGATAATTATTACCTACGGATTTAAAAAACCCCAGGTAAATCACCTGCGGATTTTGAATTCGCATGTAAATTACTAACTGCTGCTGGCTCCATTTCTAATTTATTTTTGTTAACCTTGAGTACACCTTCTTTGTAATGTTATTTCTATTGTGGATTACATTACACAACTACACATATGAATCCATCGCCCAGTACGAAGCCCAATAAACCAACCCGCAAATTTTTGCTTAAATCACGTACATTAGCAGCTGACTTTCAAGCTTTAACCTTCTGGTTAGATAGTACCCCTTATAAATGCCAAAAACTTGCTTTGTTCATTCGATATGGTACAAGTGAACATAAAATAGCTTGCTGCCTTTTCTCTTCCAATTTTCATGTCCACCAAAATTGCAATATTATTCATAATTTGTATGCTCTCTTTCTTTTTTTGAAGAGACATACAAGTAAGTGTGAATTAAAAAAATCACAATTGAAGTTTTCTTCAGGTATAATATTTGATCTATAAAAAAATTACACATGGTACACAGTTGAGTAATTGACAAATTTTACTTCTCCAATTCTAACCATGAACACATGATCCACTTACTTTAATAATACCTAATGTTTTAAATATGTAAAAATAAATAGAGTAATATACAAGTAGGACATAGTTAGAATTATTTATCACTTAATAAAATATATCTATTGAAGGAGACAATTAAACTTTGAGTTAACGAATACCTTGATATTTTCTCTACTTAAAACTTATACCCAAGGCTGAAAGACACACATCTCGCCGCCTTGAGATTAGTAGTCTCCTAGTTAGGATTTTCTTAGTATCACTGCATTATATAATCAAGACCATGCCCTATAGGCATCATATTTTACCATTATTAGGACTGAGGTAAACCTATTACTATATATACTCCTCTCCTCCATTGTAATCATCATCAAAAAAATTTACTACGAATCCGCCTATTCTCAAGGAATGACACATCTCTTTTATTGCTTTCATATTGCTTTCTTCGTATTTACTTTATTTCCTGTGACCTCTTCCTAAATTTATCTGTTTAACTTATTCGTCCAATTTTAAGCATAAACACCCAAGTATGTCTAATAAAATCTCCACAGCGACTTATTAGATTCCAAGAGTCCCAATCTTGTAAAATTATGATACTGGATAAGGACATAAACGAAATCTCATTGCATTCCTCAGGTAAAATTTAAAATATAATTTCAAGGTAATTAAACCCTTAGAAAAGTTTGCCGGCTAAAATCGCAGAAAAGAAAATATCCTTGTAATTCTACTATCCCCATAAAAATCAAATCAATAAAATTCCTAGGTAAATCTATAGGTACCAAGACTTGTAGGTAAATCCGCAAGAAAAAATCACCAACAACAAAAATCTCTAGGTAATTCCCTAGGTAACAAAATCCCTAGGTAAGTCCCCAACAAAAAATTCGCAGCTAAAACCGCAAGAATAAGATCCCCAAATAAATCCTCATGTATCAAAATCCCCAAATAAATCCCCAAGAAAAAATCCCCAACTAAAACCACAACAACAAAAATCCCAAAGTAATTCCTTAGGTAATAAAATTTCCATGTAAATCCCCAGGAAAAAATCCCTAGTTAAATCCGCAAGTACTCTTATCTAGGGACTTTCCTGCGAATTCATAGAAGAAATAAAGTTTTTATTTATATGATAGTTTACCTGCGAAATTACCTACGAAAATATTACCGGTGGAATATTTCTACAAAAAATCCCCAGGTAATATTTTGGCCCTAAATGGCACCAAAAATATCCACGAATTTACCTGGGGAAATATTATTCGCATGTAAATTTTCAAAAGCATACGAAAATTTATATTTTCCCATGAAAATTAGCAGGAAATTTCTGCGGAAATAATCCCCAGGTAAAATTCTCATGTAATTCGCACTTTTCTAGTAGTGACTCTTCTTGACGCTGAAACAAGGTACCCTTATTTAGAGAAATTAGCGTTTGCTTTGATTATGGCGGCTCGGAAGCTTCGCCCTTATTTTCAATGACATCCTATAGCTGTAGTTACAGCCTTCCCCTTAAGGACAATATTGCATAAACCTGAATTGTCCGGCTGATGGAGTATGGAGACTTTTCACTGATGGTGCAACGAATTCCAATGGCTCGGGGCTCAGAATAGTGCTTGTAACCCCAACTGGGGAAAAGCTGAGGCATTCGGTGAAATTAAGAAAGTTGACTAACAATAAAGCTAAGTACGAGGCTGCGATAGCGGGATTGGAGTTGGCTAAGAAAATGGGGGCTGGAAGAATCGAGTTAAAAAGTGACTCGCACTTAGTGGTAAATCAGATCCTCGGTGATTTTTCAGCTCGGGCACCTAGAATGAAGAAATTCGTGGTTCGAGCACAAAAGGCCTCGGAGAATTCCAAGTATGGAAAATTCAGCAAATCCCTCGTGAAGAGAACGCCGAAGCCGATGCGTTGGCAATCTCGGCCTTGGTAATTGAAACTGGGGACTCGGGGAATGACACAGAGGTTCGGGTACTCACATCCTCGGTGGGGAAAATGAAGTTGGAAGTTAACGTGGTCAATAAGGATTGGGATTGGCGGACCAAATTTATCTCTTATTTGGATTCGGGAATTTTGCCAGCTGACAAAAGGGAGGATGAGAAGCTCCAAAGGCAAGTTGTTCCATACTTGCTCGTGCATGAACAGTTATACAACAGGCTCTATTGCGGCCTGAGGGCTAAATGTTTAGGTCCAGGAGAGTATAGCTACATAATAGGAGAAGTGCACGAGAGTGAATGTGAAAATCATTCGAGAGGAAAAGCCCTCGTACGTAAACTCCTACGACCTGGCTATTATTGGCCCGAGATGAGTGAGGATGCCAAGGCATTTGTCAAAAAATGTGATAAGTGTCAGAAACATGCCTCGTTGATTCATCAACATGTCGAGCTATTGCACTCGATTGTATCGTCGTGGCAGTTTATGAAATGGGGAATGGTGTCGTAGGCCCATTTCTGAAGGCAAAGGGTGGTGTGAAATTTATCCTCATGCTCACTGATTATTTCACCAAGTGAGTCAAGGAAGGGTCCTTGCCAAGGTTCGGCAGAAGGAAGTTATCGAATTCCTTTGGAGAAATATTATATGCAGGTTTGGAGTTTTGAGGAAGATAACGTGTGATAATGGCAAGAAACTCATTGGGTCGGAGGTAACAACCTTCTTTTTCAAATGGGGGATTAAAAGGGTAGTTTCAACGCCTTACCGTCCTAGTGTTAATGGGAAGGCTGAGTCTTCAAACAGGATAATAGTGGACAATCTTAAAAAAAGAATGGATGAAGTTAAAGGATCGTGGCCTGATGAGTTGCCCGGAGTATTCTGGGCAATGAGAACGACTGAGAAGAATAGCACTGGGAGACCTCATTTTCCCTTGCCTATGGGTTCGATTCGCTGATTTCTGTCGAGGTTGGTGAGCCTAGCCTTCAGTATGCTCATGCTTCCGAGGAGTCAAATCAGCAATCTATGCGTGTGGAGTAAGATTTGCTTGAAGGACGAAAGGAGATGGCTTTGGTTCGTTTGCAGCTCAGAAGCCATAGATTGAAGCTTATTTGAATTGAAAAGCTAAGTTCAGAGCCTTTAAAGTTGGTGATTATGTCTTGAAAGCTTCAAATCAAACGACAAAAGAGAAGAAAGCAGGAAAATTGGCTGCAAATTAGGAGGGACCATATCGAATTAAAGTTGTCACAGGAAAGGGATCGTATCAACTTGTGGACCTTCGAGGCAACCAAGAGCCTTTGAATTGGAATGCTTCCAATTTAAAGCATTATTATTTTTGACATTAAGGAACTTTACCCTTCGTCATAATATAATCCTTCACCCACAGCATCAGTATGACAGTGCTCAAAATGCTCGGGTGGAACAGCACAAGTGCTCGACTCTTCATTCTTCACACCCGACCACTATAGGGGATATAAGGGAAGCCGTGGACTCTGAACGGCTATCCATACATCGGGGACAGTTCCCTAGAGAGTTAGCCTCACTATTCAGCACTCGAAATAGCTTTGTAATTTGCTTAAGTCTCAGTACGACTGAAAGTTTATGTAAATCGCCTCGAAACTCATCGATGGAATAAAACTTGATTCAATTTCTTTTTTATCCAATGCATGAAGGGCAGTTTTTATTTATGACCCGGCTCGAGAATGAGGCATCGTTCTAAGCTAGCTTACATTCGAATTTATCAAAAGTTTATTTAAGTCTTGCAAGCAAATATTCAAACGATATATCAAAAGTTATAAAAACTAAAGCAAACACTGAGAAAAACGATCATTTCCATTAAAAGGCTCGGAGGCCAATGTGAAAATATTTACAAACGGCCTAAGGCCTAAAAAGCGAAAAACAAAAGGTACACTAACAAAACATCATTCTTCGGCCCCAGAGGTTGAAGCATATAAACCCTCATTTTCCTCCTCGCTCGAGCTCTCACTACTCGACGGGAGTTGGTTCAATAATTGTTGGGCCTTCACGGCATCGCTCTCAGCCTTGATTATCTCTACGTCCAGATTCGCCCTTTCTCATCATTGTTTGAGAGTAGTTAGCCTCGTCTCGATGACAGCCCAGTTCTTGTCGACCTTAGCACTTATGGATCTCCTCTTCTTTCTCGATGAAGAGGAAACTATTTTACCCTGAAGGGTCACTAACTCTGCCTCGAGATGCTCCTTCTTCGTGGTTAGCTCATTTATCTTGAGAGAGCTTTCCTTCACCACAGCTCGATACTTATCAGCATTTCTGCTAAGGATAGCCTTAACTTCATCGGTAATCCTCGTTCGCTCAGCTTCAAGCTCGGCTTTCTATGTTTCCTTCGAGGAAACCATTCTAGTCTCGGTAGCGGAGGTAGCTTCACGAGCTTTGGTCGCCTCAAGGTCAGCCTTATCAGCAGCTACCCGAGCATTATCCAATTCGATCTTGGCTTCGAGAATTTTTTTTTTTTCAAATTGACTATTCGAGTCTGGAGACCATTCCTTATTTGGTCCCATTTGTCCTTGGTTTCTTGCAAAATGGCAACTCGATGAGCCTTGATCTCAGCAGCCTTGATCGCATGTATGTATCCCTATAAGGGATCGACCAAGAAGTTATGGCGAGAAAAGGAGCAACTGAATCTAAAGAAAGGATAAGGAAAGCAAGAATACCTTAATGGCATGCTGGGCCGCGGTAGTCATCAGTTTGGCAATGGGAGATTTCCTAATACGCTCACGCTCTAACGGCCTAAGGAGTCCTGTACAGCTGATGGGCACCGCCACATCATTGTTTAAGAGGCAAAGGTCAGAGGGAAGTTCAATCATCCTAGTTGGCCTTCGAGGGGTTGAGTCACGAGCGGGTTCAAATGCAGTTCGCGAGGCTCCTCCTTCAGAACGAGGGTTTTCATCCACGTTCTTCTCTTTATCTGCCAACGAAGGAGTTGCTCATTCAGCTTTGTCAGGCGAATGAGCCGACGCTTCGAGATCAATAGTCTCGACCTCCTTCTGAGCTTCCATTTCCTCAGGCTCATCAATTAACCCTCTACGAGGAAGGGTGACCCTCTTGGGGACGACATCTTCTTTCACTATGGCCCGTTTGGCCACGAAAGATTTCTTTGAAGGTTGTTTCTTTCTCTTTGAAGCTTAAAAAAAAAGGAAAGAAGGAAGAAGGGGTCGACAAAGAATAATGGAATTAGATGCAAGGAAGAGGGAAGAAGGTATATTTACCTTGGCCTGAAGACTCCTCGGGAGCAGTCTTCTCTTCTTTCTTATCCTTCTTTTTTCCATAGGATCCAACTAGATCCTCGAGCTCGTTCAAAGCTTCCCCAGTCTCGGGGGTCTTTGTCTTGTTACTCTTTCTTCTTCTTCTCCCTCAGCACGGTAATCGCCTTATTAGGGAGGCCTGAAGAAACGAAGGGTGATAAAGAGAAAAGCTTTAGGAGAATGAGTCAATAGAAGGAAGGAATGTGTAACCATGATGCTTGCACGCCCATTGGTTTTCATCCAGAGCAGCCAAGATTATCCATGATCTTTCCTCCCTTGGCTTAGCCCTTATGATAGCCTACACCCAGGCTGTCAAATCCTTGGGGGGTGATTGGAACCGACTTGGCTGAGAAATGGTGGAGCCAATAGTTAGAAGAAAGATGATAAAGTAAAAATTCGAAAGTAACAGAGACAAAAGCTTACGCTTTTGGTTCCACCGCTCGGGGGAAGTCAGGCCTCGAAGAGAGAAGGCTCATGGGCAGCAGCACAAAGCGCTCGTTCCACCCTAGGTCTTCGGTGTCCTCGCCTTTTGTGATCAATGTGAACCTGCCTCATTTGTTGAGCTGAACAACTCCATCCTTATGCAAAGTTGGATAAAAAAGGTAAATAAAATGATAAAAGGTAAAGGAGACACCAACTTCTTTACTCAAGTAGTCGAGGCATTGGACGATCCTCCAGAAACTGGGTCCCATCTGAGCTATGCACACATCATAGGTTCGGCAAAAGATATCTACCACTTCATGAATAGGAAGAGTAAATCCTATCGTGAAAGGATAGGTGTAAATGCAAGAACTCCCATCTACTATGTCGCAGGTTTGACTCTCCGGAGCAGGAGTGCTGATATGGATCCCGGGGCCGCATTTGCAATCCTCTCGAACCAAGCAAATGCTAGCTTGTGTGATCAGGCTTGGTATGTCTCCCACTGGGATGTTCCTTATCCTTTTAATGTCGGCTTCAGTTTGAACTTGCATCGTAAAATCGTTGGACAGGTCAAGCTTCGAGGGGATAACGTCCACGAGAATCAACTCTTTCAAAAGGGAGTTTTCACCCATGAGGTTTGGGATCTCTGGTCCCACACCACCACCCTCTGCGGCAGTGTCTCTTTCTTTACCACTCATCTCGTTGATGTCGCCATGATTGGTGGTGGCTTTGTGTCGACGGGGAATTAAATCGTTGTGGTGCGATGTTGCCTCAGTATTGTCATCCAACGGCGGAAAAATATTCAAGGGATCGGAACATTTACCAGTTCGTCACCCACAATCATGGTGGCAACCTCAGGAGTCCTTTCTTTAGAAGGCCTTGAAGAATTTTGTACTGAGTGAGTAGCAGAAATTTTTGTTGAAAGTTTGAAAGAGTTTCGAATTAAGAAGAAGGATTTCAAAGAACGAAATTATTATGAGAAAACACTGTTGGCAGAGAAGAAGAAAATACGGAAGAAAGAGAGCAAGTTGGGCTATTTATAGGGGTAAGAAAGATCATCACTGCGTTTGTATGGGGAAGGAGGAGTGAAAATTGGCGTCCAATCAGCAAAGGACGTGTGTGATGGATGGGAATATGGAGTGGCACCAACCATTTTCAAAATTCATGGCGCACGGGTAGCCACGTCAATTTCCCGCCGAATTATTTCCACCCCTCAAAAAATTCTGACTATCATCCGAGGGGTGGGGGGACTATATGTATTGGGTGAAAAATCAGCGAGGTTTAAAAGATAGGGCTCGGAGCTCGGTAAGGTTGAACGGTTTATTTACAAGCTCTCAAGAGCTCACCCATTCCCGAGGCCAGTTGCCTCCCGCACAAGATAAGAGTTGGCCACAAGCTATATCACGAGGCACAAGGTTCACTCCTCGGGGAAGATCTTACCTCATGGGGAATGAGCTCTCATCTTTTGTAACTGACGACCGTTGCTTACACATTTAATAGGGAGATTATGGGTCAACCACGATCCGAACGTGGAATAATAGCCATAAAGTACATTTATTGTTATTCTTATTCATGTAGGCTATAAATAGCCATGGGAAGACTATGTAATGTATCCAGAAATATATCGAATACACTTATATTTTACTTTCAATCTCGTCTCGTGTTCCTTGTTCAATTTCTTGTTTTTTTTGTGACTTTGATACGAATAATTGCTAGTTAACCCAATATAAATTCGATTTGTTGCCCTAATCAGATTTATAGCAACACACCAACATTTAAACACGTTCTCATATAAAATTCATCAATTTTTTATTCTCTCTCTTTTTTTTTTTTGGCTAAATGGGATATCTTTTGTTAATACTATAACATAGTTACATTAGTATAAAAGAAACTCCTGTATTAGTAGTTGTTGGTGAGGAGACTTGATCATTACATTGCATAACTCCCGGAGAGTAGTACTACTAGTGGATATAGTTCAGCGTCAATTTCCACATAGGTGGATACAAAAGAGGGTGGTATAACTAATTGGTACCCACTTGTTTGGTTTATTCTCTCGATTTTTATGAACATGACACAAGTTTCACAAAGAATACCAGTAAGGAGTCTAATTCCCCATCTCACAAATATCCAAACCGTATGTATATTATTATATGTTGGGGTTGAAGCGTGGTGGTGTGAATGGAAAATGGAGGAAGAAGATGAAAAAGCAACTTTTGTTTTTCACTTTGTCCCTCATCGATTAAAGACAACTATTTTATTGGGTAAAAATATAAAGTCGCTTCCTTTAGCTCTTAAAAGGAGCTAGGAGGAAGGGGCCTCGCGCCGTCCTCGTCGCTCGCTCGGCCTCAGCTTCAGTCGATTGACTGACTTAATTTTTTGGACCAACAAAATTAAAAGGGCTGCTTTTCGTGAATAGCCACCTGCTAATGTGAACAACCACTTTCATACACCTTCATCCAAAAATCCGTGGCCTATAAATAGATAGCCATTCCTTTAGAATTTTTCACTCTAAAATTTTCTGATATATCTCTTCTTTCTTTCTGCATCATTACGTTCAAAACAAAGTAAGTCAGTCGTGTGATTTGCACCATTATTTTGAGTTCGTCGATAACTTAGTGGTTTTAAGTGCCGCTACCGCTAAGTTGAATGTCCCATTCTATCTTGGAAAGAATTTATCCATGAACCTTGGGAAAGAGTTTCTTTAAGGACGCACAAGGAATTTGTGGGCTCGGGACATATAATTCTGTATATTTCTGTTCATCTATTTTCTGTTTTAGTCACTAACGAAATCAGATTTTCTAACAAGCTTAAAGAATCTTATATATACTTTCGGTTCTAATTTTCTTAGTGACTGTGGAGACGAAAACCTTCGTGGTTTTCTACTCTTAACTATTGTTAGTTGGAAATTAAAAATCTGTGTGATTTTTCTACTCCTAATCAGTTTGAAGAATAATCTCTTCACTGTGCAGTTTAAATCAGTTTGAAGAATAATCTCGTCACTATACTGTTTAAATCAGTTTGAAGAATAATCTCTTCACTGTATTTTTAAGTTTGGGTTGAAGATTTAAATACTTCACCATTTACTGAATCTGAC
The DNA here is from genome assembly GCA_037355625.1 of Petunia x hybrida. Lineage (NCBI taxonomy): Eukaryota > Viridiplantae > Streptophyta > Magnoliopsida > Solanales > Solanaceae > Petunia > Petunia x hybrida. The sequence goes on along the minus strand of JBBBVM010001185.1, from coordinate 679,360 downwards.
TATTTTATTTTGATAGAAATGACAACGGATAATGTTGCAAATATTGCAACAAATGCTGCTAATGTGGGGGCAAGTTCAAGTCGTCCTTCAACAGGGCCAATTACGGTGCCAGCACCGACAGAAAAACCTGGGAAATTTTCTAGGATTTGATTTCAAGAGGTGGCAACAAAAGATGTTCTTTTACCTGACTACTTTAAGTCTGTAAAAGTTCATCAAAGAAGATGTTCCTATATTACCTGATGACACTCCGGACAATAAACGTTTCCTCGTTACTGAGGCATTGAAATATTCTGACTTCCTTTGCAAGAATTATATTCTTAGCGGATTGGAAGATGATTTGTAGAATATATATAGTAACATTGATACGTCCAATGAGTTGTGGAGTGTTCTTGAAAATAAGTACAAAACTGAGGATGCCGGGCTGAAGAAGTTTGCGGCTGCCAAGTTTTTGGACTACAAAATGATGGATGGTAAATCTGTTGTGTCCCAAGTCCAAGAACTTCAAGTGATCATTCATGATCTCCTTGCTGAATGTATAATCCGAATTAATGCTTTTGTTAGAGGTATTAATTGTGTTGTTATTAACAACTTGTACATTGAAGGTTTGATGAATAATGAAGCATTTCAAGTAGCAGCAATCATTGAAAAGCTGCCTCCACTTTGGAAGGACTTCAAGAGTTACTTGAAACATAAGCGCAATGAGATGTCGCTTGAAGATTTGATTGTCCGCTTAAAGATTAAAGAGGATAACAAGTCTGCTGAAAAGAAGGCCCGTGGAAGTTCAACAATTGAGGGAATAAATATTGTTGAGCATACTCCAAAGTAGAATAAGAGAAAGAGGTCTTCTTGAAAGAAGAATTACCCTGACAAGAAATATTTCAAGGGTAACTGCTACAATTGTGGCAAGCTGGACATAAGTCCTCTGATTGTCGTGTCTCAAAGAAGGACAAGGATAAGGACAAGAAAAAGGAAAATGTTCAAGCCAACATGGTTGAAGAGAGCGTAATTTCCCAAGGAGTTCAAGAAATTGATCTATGTGCAGTGATTTTCGAATGTAACTTGGTTGGAAATCCAAAAGAATGGTGGATTGATTCTGGTGCCACCCGCCATGTCTGTGCTGTTAAAGAAGCTTTTGCCTCTTACACTCCTGGTGGAATGGATGAAATGATTTTTATGGAAAATTCTGCAATGGCCAAGATTGAAGGATATGGAAAAGTCTTTCTTAAGATGACTTTTGGCAAGGTGGTGACTTTAAACAACGTCCTTCATGTTCCTGAAATTAGGAAGAACTTAATCTCTACTGCACTTCTCGTCAAGAACAGGTTTAAGTGCGTTTTTGTTTATGATAAAGTTATATTAACTAAGAATGATCTATTTGTAGGAAAAGGTTACCTAAATGAGGGCATTTTCAAGCTGAATGTAAACGTCGTTGACAATATGAATAAAATTTCAGATTCTTCTTATTTGTTTGAGTCAAATGATTTATGGCATTCTCGGTTGGGATATGTCAATTTTAAAACCTTGCGTAAAATGATCAATTGGGAAGTATTGCCTAAATTTGAATGTGAAAAATCAAAATGTCAAATATGCGTTGAGTATAAGTATGTCAACATCCTTACAAATCAGCTGAAAGGAATTCTGAATCCTTAGACTTAATGCATACGGATATTTCTGATATGAAGTCAATACCATCTCTGATGCAATCCAAATTGGCTTAGTTCCCAACCATCAAGAGCCAAGCTTGAATAGCACATATCAAGGGCTCCGAAAACGTCTTGAAGATCGTGCATTGGAGCGCCAAGGAAGGAGGACCACTTAGGCACCAAAGGAGAGGCTCGAGAGACACAAATTGAGTAGCCTCAAGAGGCCAAAGGAGGGAACGGACCGCCTACACAAAGGGGCGGACCGCCTAGTTGAAGTGAGCTCTCTGGACTTTGGGCCGCCCATAAAAGGGGCGGAGCGCCTACTTTTGGTGTTGAACCGCCCACTCTGCAGTGTAAGGAAAAGGGCGGACCGCCTACTCTCACTGGGCGGGGTGCCTAGTTGCTTTGCTTGGACGGGAATTCCATGTATAATTCCTATTTTGGCCCTACGAGGCTTGTATTGCTTTTATGACATTTGAGGGCTTTTATTCATTTTACTTAGGAGTATGGGAAATTATAAATACCACACTTAGTCTTTCATTTCATAACTTAGCTTGTATGAACATTTGAGAAGAGAGAATTTAGAAAAGGCCGAGACTTTTAAGTCCGAAGCTTGAAGCTTCGTGAATCTTGTACGACTTGGAATTTATGGATATTCATCGCTAGTGTGAATTCCTTGTAAGGTTCGAGTTTCATTTCTACCTTTTGGATAGTTAAATTCATGTCTTGAATCTAATTATCCGTTCTTTCTTCTCGTTTCTTGTCTCCCCAATCCTTGTTTCCTGATATCTTCATTGATATCACGTATCTTAGTTTATCGCTTCCGTACTTTTATATCGTTGTTTGCTTCCGCGTATTTTAGATTGCATCAGTTGGTTTCAGAGCACGGCTAGGCCTCGTTCTTATGAATCCTCGGTCTTGTTCTTGTTGTTGTTGTGATTGTGTTGTTGGTCCTTGAAAATTTGAAGAAAAACAAAAAAATTGAAAAACTTGAAAATTTCACAAAAATTGTTGGAACTTATTGGATTGGGACACCCATACATTGAAAATCATTGGGGTTTGTTCCATATGTAATTCCCGTTCTTTTGGTACCAAAATTACAAGATTTGGTGGTGTATTTCAAAATTTTAAGAATTCAAATTCCCAAATTTTTCAAGAACCCTAGAATTTTGCTCAAGAATCAAAATCGATTGATTGTTGTTTGTTTGGGGTTAAAACCTATTTGGGATTGTTTAGAAACATCAAATACATCTTTGGGTATCATTATAATTGAAAAACAACCTGAAAATATTGGATTTTGAGTGCAAAACGAGCCAAAAATACGTTTTGCAAAGCTGCAGGAAGCAACAGTAGGCGGTGGGAGGGGGACCGCCCACTCTGGTGGGAGTTCTCTGAAGTTTTCTGAGCGGACCGCCCCTGTACAGAGGCGGGGCGGCCCTTTTGCTGAGAGTTCTCCGGGTAGTTTAGGTTTTCACTTGTTATTCGCCTACGGGCTTTTTGGTTAGTGTTTCTAGGGTAATTGGCCTACTCGAAAGACACTAACTCTTTAGCGTATTAGGACATTCGTGCGTAGAGGAGATTAGAATTCAAAGAAGAGTCGTAGAGCTCCTTTGGCCTCAAGTGCGCACTTAAAATAGTCGTCCGTACATCGAGTCTCATTAACTCCATTCCGAACTTTAACTTGGACATACTAGTTGTAATCACCTTGGTTCCCAAGTTGCTAAGGCCTCGCTCTTGAGTGTTCATAAATTGAGTGATACACGTGAGGGAGTGACTTTTGGGAGGTTTTTCTTTTGGTGTTGCAACAATGTCGGATTATGATGGAGGAGATTATGGCTCATGTGGGGATGATGCGAGTTGCTATGACTCGTATGGTGATGATGGAGACTATGGTTCCTATGATGATGATGATGGCCATTACTATGATGACTCGGGAAACCATGGCTCCTATGTTGATGAAGCGGTTCACTATGATGATCGTGAGGTTGATGAAGACTATGAGGCTTGTGATGATGAATGTGTTGATCCTTACGCTTCTAGTCAAGAATTCAAAGATGGTGACGCTTCAAGGTACATTGATCCTACTTACTCTACTTGTGATGAATATGAGCATGTTGATAGTGAAATAGATAGAGTTGATGATGATGTTGAGTATATGAATTATCATTTTGCATCTTCTCTTGGTGTTGCTAATGGAGTACAAGGGAGTAGTAGAGGTCCTTCCATTAGTATGGGATGAGGTGGTGGTTGTTCCATGGGAAAGAAGAAGCTTGCATCTTCTAGGTACGCTAAGCGGCCTAATGCTTCTAATTCCCATGTGGAGGTTGGTTTGAGAGATGGTGTTGCTTTTGCTACAAAGGGGTTATATGCCGTGAGGGGCTTAGATAATTGTAATAGGAGTAGTACTATGGGCTATGGAACTAAGGCGAGAGGCACTTATGGGTTCCATGACAAGGGTCCTTCCTCGACTTCCAACAACATTTCTAATGTTGGAAGAGTGACAGGAAGTGGAAGTTGCCTTAGCAATCTTGCTAGGCGAGGAGGGATAAGGGAGACCCAAGTTGTTGGTGTTGACACTTGTGGGCGTCCGAGTTCTCAATTGGATGCCAATCTATAAAACTTGGGTAGACGTAGGTTCGTTGTTGAGGTAAATGGTATTGGAAGGTACTTGCTCAAGATTGATGAGACCGATGCCAATTGCATTAGCACCTCTTTGGTTGATAGGCTAAGGATACCATGCCGTGATCTAGAGAGCCCTTATGAGTATGAGGGAGTGTGGGTTTCCAAGGAAGCTCGGGTACTTCTATCTCATAGAAATTATAGATGTTATGTTTGGTGTGATGTGTATCCAATGCAACATGTTGATATTTAGCTAGGTGAGCCATGGTTGCATGACAAGAGGTTGCAATATAGTGCTTTGAAGGATGTGATTCTTGTGGGCATAGGGCAAAGAGTTTATGAATTTGTGCCTTATTGGGCAAGGGGCCAATTTCCTACTAGTACACCTTCTTTGGCTATGCAAAGGAGCAAGGAGCGAGAACTTCATTCCATGGGTAAGATTGAGCAATCAAGAAGTCGTACAATCACAAGAAATGGTGGGACAAGTGCTACAAAAGAGTTGACAAATGTCAACAAGGTGAGCCCGAAGCCACTTCCAAAGCCGAGTGGTTCACCAACAAAAAAGAAGGAGACATCAAGTGATGAGTCTCCAAGTCCTAGATTCTGGGTCGATGTTAAAAGTCTACCTACTCCGGCTATGGGTATTATTGGGCCTCAAACTCACCCAAATTTGAGAGACAAAAGATAGAGAGGAGTAAGGGAGCGACCGGTGACAACTCTCGAGTGAAAAAATGAGAGGTTGTGTTGAGTGATGTGAGTGGGTTGTCATCACCCGAATCTACACCCGACCTTGGGAAAAAAATGAGGGAAAAAGAAAAATTGAGAGTGAGGACACCCCTTATTCTAACCTTAACCCTTTATCTTTTTCTTCTATTTGTGTGAATTCTCGGAGGCAAACCAATGGAGCCTCAACCATGTTCCAAGACGGAAAGACAAGGTGGAGGTGATGCCGAATGTGAGCTACAAGGTGGAGACATTCATGACACTTCGAGTGCATTGAGTGAGCAAAATGGCCACTCAAAGGTATGTGTTAGTTCTTCCTCCCTTGAGCATGATACTTCCTTGTCTTGTGATGTTGTTTGTGAAAACGCTAGGCTAGTTGATGAATTGTATGATTACAATGTGTTTGCAACTAGTGTAGAGTCGAATGGTCCACTTGTGTGTGCCAATGAACCACTAGTTGAGAGGGTTGAAAAGCCACATCATGATGTGAGCTCGATTTTCATTGAACCTCTCTTTAGTGAAGTTGTTGTAGTTGACCTTGTGTGTGAGCCTTGTTATTACACCCCACCCATATTTGATAAATGAGAAGATGAATTGCATGATTATCCTATTCTTCCCTTTGATTGCTTAATTGATAGCGGTGGTCACTTGTGTCGTAGTGAGGATGGTTGTGACCTTGAGGAGTCTCTAGAGTATGAGATTGATCGATTTATTTTCGATGACTCCTCGAGTGAGAGTGAAGGACCTAGTCTTGATACTATGCTTTTGTTGGACCATGAAATTGAGATGCATGCCTTTACATTTCTATTGTTTGAAGGCAATCTCATTTGTGGTAGTGAATTGTATCGGACTAGGGTTGGTTGTAAAATTGAACCTCCATGGTTTGTAAAGTTAGGCTCTATGGATGATCCATTGTTTGGAACTCCAAGTGAGGAGATAGGTCTTGATATTGGTTGTGTTGACCTATCTTCTAGTAGTCCTAGCCTTCATTGTGTGGACTATAATGATGAAGAGCCTATTTTGGAGACCTTCCTTTGGAGTTTGTCTAGTAAGGAGGATTGTCTTGGAGGTGACTTGGGAGGTGAGGAGGTACTTCTCGGTTTGTGTAAGAGTGCTACTAAGAAGGGGAGTGGAGTAGTCGATGTTAGTTGTGAATTGAATTATTTTACTTACTCCATCCCGTATGTTGATCACACCTTGAGTGTTGAGCATGCCAAGGCCAACGTGTCACGTTGTGATGAAATTGATTTGAAGGCTTGGTGTGTTGGTCATAAGCTTAGGGGTCATAGGGAATTTGATTACTATGCCTTGCATGTTCCTTGTCCTATTGATCTCTTTGTTTGTCTTTGTGTTAGACGCACGTTCCTTTTGAGTCAAGTACTTGTCGTCTCCTTTGGAGACATGAGCTTTTTAATTAGTATTGAAGCTTGGCTCTACCATAAGAGTGTGTTTTCCATACTTTTAGCACTAACCTACTCTTGTAGTGGGAAGTTTGTTGTTTGTGCTTGTTTTGGATGTAGGCTTGATGGTTTGAATTCGAGGACGAAATCATTTCAAGAAAGGGAGGATAATGCAATCCAAATTGGCTTAGTTCCCAACCATCAAGAGCCAAGCTTGAAGAGCTCAAAGAGCACATGTCAAGGGCTCCGGAAACGTCTTGAAGATCATGCATTGGTGCGCCAAGGAAGGAGGACTACTTAGGCACCAAAGGAGAGGCTCGAGAGACACAAATTAAGGAGCCTCAAGAGGCCAAAGGAAGGGGCGGACCGCCTACACAAAAGGGCAGACCGCCTAGTTGAAGTGAGCTCTCTGGAGTTTGGGCCGCCCATAAAAAGAGCGGACCGCCTACTTTTGGTGTTGGACCGCCCACACTGCAGTGTAAGGAAAGGGGCAGACCGCCTACTCCCACTGGGCGGGGCGCCTAGTTGCTTTGCTTGGATGGGAATTCCATGTATAATTCCTATTTTGGCCCTACGAGGCTTGTATTGCTTTTATGACATTTGAGGGCTTTTAGTCATTTCACTTAGGAATGTGGGAAAACTATAAATACCACACTTAGTCTTTCATTTCATAACTTAGCTTGTATGAACATTTGAGAAGAGAGAATTTAGAAAAGGCCGAGCCTTTCTAGTCCAAAGCTTGAAGCTTCGTGAATCTTGTACGACTTGGAATCTATGGATATTCATCGCTAGTATGAATTTCTTGTAAGGTTTGAGTTTCATTTCTCCCTTTGGATAATTAAATTCATGTCTTGAATCCAATTATCCGTTCTTTCTTCTCGTTTCTTGTCTCCCCAATCCTTGTTTCCCGATATCTTCATTGATATCACGTATCTTAGTTTATCGCTTCCACACTTTTATATCGTTGCTTGCTTCCGCGTATTTTAGATTGCATCAATCTCGCGGTGGAAAGAAGTATTTCATAACTTTTATTGACGATAACACTTGTTACTACTATGTTTATTTACTTAGTAGTAAAGATGAGGCAATTGACGCATTCAAGCAATACAAAAATGAAGTTGAAAAGCAACTTAACAAAAAGATCAAAATGATAAGAAGTGATAGGGGCGGTAAATACGAATCTCCTTTTGAAGAAATATGTTTGGAATATGGCATTATTCACCAAACAACTGCCCCGTACTCGCCTCAATCCAATGGGATTGCGGAAAGAAAGAATAGAACTTTAAAGGAGATGCTGAATGACTTTTTGATAAGTTCGGGTTTACCTAAAAACTTGTGGGGGGGGAAGCTATTTTTACAGCTAATCGAATACTCAATCGAGTGCCCACAACAAAACACTATCCATTCCATATGAACAATGGATAGGAAAGAAACCCAACTTGAATTACTTCTAAGTGTGGAGGTGTTTAGCAAAAGTGCAGGTTCCCAAACCCAAAAGGGTTAAGATAGGACCAAAAACAGTTGATTGCACTTTTATAGGATATGCTACAAATAGTAGAGCATATCGTTTTCTAGTTTGTAAATCAGAAAAACCCGACATTCATGTTAATACGTTAATAGAATTAGACAATGCTGAATTCTTTGAAAAGATATATCTGTATAAAAAGGAACATGAATTGTTTGGTACGAAATCCAAACGACCTTGGGAAGGAACTAAAGAGGGTACATCAAATGAAGAAGAGCCAAGACGCAGCAAGCGTCAACATAAATCTACTTCATTTGGAGATGACTTTGTGACGTTCCTATTAGAAAATGAGCCTCGAACATTTAAAGAAGTCATGTCTTCATCAGAATCACCGTTTTGGAAAGAAGTCATCAATAGTGAGATAGAATCTATTTTGAGCAACCATGCTTAGGAGTTGGTTGATCTTCCTCCTGGGAATATACCGTTAGGTTCTTAGTCGATTTTCAAAAGGAAAATGAAAGTTGATGGAACTATTGACAAGTATAAGGCAAGACTAGTTGTCGAAGGGTATAGACAAAAAGAAGGTCTTGACTATTTCGATACATACTCGCCGGTAACAAGGATTATATCCATACGGGTGGTAATCGCTTTAGCCGCTGTGTATGCTTTTGAAATCCATCAGATGGATGTTAAAACGGCTTTCTTAAATGGAGAGTTGGAGGAAGAAATCTATATGAAACAACCCAAATGGTTTGTGGTTCCTGAAAAAGAAAAGAAGGTTTGTAGACTTGTTAAGTCTCTTTATGGACTAAAACAAGCACCTAAGCAATGGCATGGGAAATTTGACCATACAATGTTGTCAAATGGTTTTGTGATTAATGAGTGTGATAAATGTGTTTACATTAAAAATACTCCAAAATAAATATTCATTGTTTGCCTATATGTGGATGATATGTTGATAATGAGTAATGACATTGCCAACATAAATGCTACAAATTGTATGTTGACTAGCAAATTTGATATGTAAGACTTAAGAGTTGCTGATGTAATCTTGGGTATTAAGATACATAAAACTCCTGGTGGTCTGGCTCTATCTCAATCTCATTACATCAAATCAGTACTTGACAAGTTCAAGTATTTGGACTTCTGTAACAACCCAAGCCCGCTAATGATACTGTCTGCTTTGGGCCTAGGCCCATACGGCTTTAAAATGCATCACTAGGGGTCTAAGGCATGTATACTTAAATACCCAGGATCACTCATGTGTTATGCCGATGTGGGATACTTAATCCTTAGCTGGGGTGTCACATACACCCCCTCTTATGGACTCAGCGTCCTCGCTGAGGTTTGCCCCGCGTACCCGGGATTCGCCAGTTTAACTCTGACCCACATCGACAAGGCTGACACGGAGTGGCTTCGAATCAGGTAAGACATGCTTATAAGCAACATCACTAATACGATGAAGAATTCAACTGGGTCAATGAAACGAAGGCTCAACTTGTCTTTCGTTCCAAATCTCATCACACCTTGCATCGGTGACACTTTTAAGTAAACCAACTCACCCTCTATTCCTCTAGTTTGCTTACGATATCTGCTTACTCTAAGTGGTCCGTAGGCAATCCCGAATAATCTGGGCCCTACGAAAAGTCTAATGCACATAATCCAGACCCCAAGCAATCACCTCGACTCAAACCATCCCACTAAAAAGCGACACTTATGCCCATACAAAACCTCAAAATGTGCCATCTGAATTGAAAGTTGATAGCTATTATTGTAAACAAATTTTGCCAGGGCAAATGGCCATCCCAATGACCACTAAAGTCTAGTGCACAAGCTCACAACATACCCTCTAATATCTGAATTGTCCGCTCAGACTGGCTATCCGTCTGTGGATGAAATGTCGTACTAAGTTTAACCTAGTACCTAACTCTCAATGAAATGACTGCTAACACTCCATCGTGAACTGAGAGCCTCTATCAGAAATAGTAGAAAGTAGAGTGCTATGCAACCGGATAATCTACTCAATGAAAACCTGAGCTGGCTTCTTTGATGTATAGGTTGACTTCACTACAATAAACTGAGCAGACTTGATAAGTCTATCAACTACCACCCAAATCGAGTTATGTTGTCTCAAAGTCCTAGGCAAACATACAACGAAGTCCATAGTATTCATCTCTCACTTCCACTTGGGAATAAGTAATGCTGGGATAAACATGCAGGTCTTCTATACTCGTGTTTGACTTACTAATCATTTGAGCAACGAGACACATGCTCAACAACATCCTTCTTCATTCTCTTCCACCAGTATAACTCATCAAGGTCCCGATGCATTTTTGTGGTATCGGATGGGTAAAATACGGAGAGCTGTAAGCCTCATCCAATACTGACCGCCTTAAGTCATCAACCTTAGGAATACACAAACAACCCTTAAGGTGAAGGAAACCATCGTCGCCAACTATAAACTTTGACACTCCCCCACTTAAGGCCTGATCTCGCAACTCTAACACATAAGAATCCTTATATAGTCTCTCCTTGATCTGATTAGCAAGAGAAGACTGGGTAATCATACTAGCAAACACTCTGCCAAGCCCGCTAGTGATACTGTCCGCTTTGGGCCTAGGCCCGTACGGCTTTAAAACACGTCACTAGAGTCTAAGGCATGTATACTTAAATACCCAGGATCACTCTTGTGTTATGCCGATGTGGGATACTTAATTCTTAGCTGGGCTGTCACAACTTCAAAGTTTCAAAAACCCCAATAGACGTAAATCTTGCTCTTAAGAAGAACAAAGGTAGAATTACGTCTCAACTGGATTATGCACGTGTGTTAGGATGTTTGATGTATATCATGAATTGCACGAGACTAGATATAGCTTGTGCTATAAGTAAATTGAGTCGATACACATACAATCCAGACCAAACTCATTGGATGATAATGAAACGAGTTTTGGGATATTTGCAATATACCCAAGACTTTGCTTTGAATTATACTAAGTATCCTGCAGTTATTGAGGGTTATTGTGATGCAAATTGGATCACCGGTTCAAGTGACTCTAAGTCCACAAGTGGATACATTTTCAAAATTGGTAGAGGAGCGGTGTCTTGGAAGTCATCCAAACAAACATTAATTGTCCACTCCACAATGGAAGCTAAATTTATAGCTTTAGACAAAGCCGGTGAGGAAGCTGAATGGCTTCAGAATTTCTTGGAAGGTATTCCATTTTGGCCAAAGCCATTGACACCAATCTGCATACATTGTGATAGTCAATCGGCTATAGGAAGGGCTAGGAATGTCATGTATAACGGTAAAAATCGTCATATACGACGAATACATAAAACTATTAGACAACTGATCTCTAGGGGCATTATGAAAATTGACTATATAAGGTCAAAAGAAAATGTGTCGGGTCTGCTTATAAAAGGCCTAACTAGAGAGGCAGTTGAATGGTCATCAAAAGGAATGACACTATGGCCGAGGACAAGTGACTCATGGCGGTAACTCTACCTAGAAGCTGGAGATCCCAAGATCTAGGTTCAAGGAGCTCTAACAAAGTTGTGAGTGACGGTTCAACATTGTCAAACTAAATTTATTTTGGTCCATTCTCATGATGAGACAATGTTCTGTACCAAGGATAAAGCGTCGTAGCTTTTTAATGATTATCTAAGTTTGATATGGGGATTATCAAATAGTGTACATCTACGGGATTACATGTTTAGAAATCACCTATGTAAGTGTGAAGTGGAAGCCGCTTCAAGGAGGATTCTGTAAGGCCAATTCTCTATGCACTTATGAAACCAGGCGGTGTTCATGGCTGAAACGAACACAACAATGAGAACCAAAAAATGGATAAGGATTAATTGTGTGACATATGTTATCTAGGTACACACTAAAGCTCGACGGTTCAAAGATATCAAATCTACCGATTGATCGAATATATCCGATATATGTTCACTACAGAAAGTTCAAAGGGAAACCTACTTATCCCGATGCAATTAGTCCTTCGTTGCTAATCACACAACTTTTTCATGCATATTTCCATCATTCCCCATTCATGTGGGGGATTGTTGGGGTTGAAGTATGGTGTGAATAGGAAATGGATGAAGAAGATGAAAACACAACTTCAGTTTTTCACTTTGTCCCTCATCGGTTAAGGACAACTATTTTGTTGTGTATAAATATAAAGTCACTTCATTTACCTCTTTATAGGAGCTAGGAGGAAGGGGCCTCGCGTCGTCGTCGTCGCTGGCTCAGTCTCGACCTCGGCTTCGAATTCTGATTCGGATTTGGTCAATTGATATGATTGATTGACTTAATTTTTTGGACCAACAAAATTAAATTAATTATTAAATATTAATATTTTATAATATTTTACGTGACCGTTTGTGTAATGGTAAAGTAAAATCTTGTCTTTATTAAATTTCCCGCGTGTCAGAACATTCCCGCGTGTTCTAGAAACAGCCACTAGAAGGGCTGCTTTTCATGAATAGCCACCTGCTAATGTGAACAGTCACTTTCATACCCCTTCATCCAGAAATCCGTGGCCTATAAATAGATGGTCATCCCTTGAGAATTTTTCACTCTGAAATTTTCTGATATATCTCCTCTTTCTTTCTGCATCATTACTTTCAAAACAAAGTAAGTCAGTCGTGTGATTTGCACCATTATTTTGAGTTCGCCGATAACTTAGTAGTTTGAATTGCCGCTACTGCTAAGTTGAATGTTGCTCCCAAACGCACACGCAAGTATACGTGGTCGACAAGTAATAAAGTGATAAATCGAGTATCGTTCCCACGAGGACTATTCAGACTGAATCTTAGCAAACAATTCTTAGAAACTATTCAGGGATCTTTTCCAATGGTTGAGATTTTACTAACTAAAACAATAATTAAAACAATTAACTGAAATCAAGTAATAGAGCAATTTATGGGTTGTTATCAATAATGGAGAAACGGTCCAGGGTCAGAGTTACAAACAATCCAGTTGAGTTTTCCAGTTGAATCTACTTCTTGATTTCCTAGATTGCTAACTAACAGGTTAATTGTACCCGTGAAAACCTTTCGATTCTTCACGGTCTATGCAGGCTACTCCAATCCCTATATGTCTATGGGTTGAATCACGTGCACGCATTAACGATCCTGTAATGAGTTAAACTAGGCAGGCAAGTATATGTCTATCCTACCCGCGAATTGGTTCCCCGATGCCCGGGTTCACAAACTAGTTCTATTCTTTCTTATTTGCGTTCATAAATTCCCTCTGTCGAGTTCAATCTAAGAACCGTAGATAGTGTTCAATTATACGGCCGTTATAATCAAACAATTATGATCAAGAAAGAATAAACAATCCGTAATGGTAAATCAATAGGAAGAAATCAACTTTCAAACATCAACCTTCATGTATTTACTCTAACCCTAGAACGAACAAACTATAGAATTAAAGAGAAGAATAAGAGAAAGAGAGAAAGAACTTGTTTAGAAGACATCTAGGGCTCCTCCCTTCTCCTCCAAAACTTGCTCCAAAGTCTGAACTCCCATGTAAAACTAAGTAAAAGAGTATTTATAGAGTTTACAAACACCTAGTAATAAGTTAGACCCAAGCCTAGACGAAATAGGACATAAAAACGCGCACAAGGGGCGCTATAACGGGCGCCCCGCGCCTCGGAACGCGTGAGGTTGGACAGAAGACGTCAAAAGTTGGCCGCTACAAGCCCGCGCCGCATGGAAAAACGCGCAAGAGCCTGGGCGCGGTGGGCGGCGCGGCGCGCCTCCTGCAGCGCCAGGCTATTTTTCTGTTTCGTTTCTCCTTTTCTCGTTTCGTGTTGTGCCTTCGTGTGCTCGATCCAATCCTCAATCAAAATCCAATCTTTTCTTGCTCAATCATGCTCCTAAAAGCTCCAATTACATTGCGTAACAACCTACACACGCACGACATAAAATCAGTGTAAAACCACAGTCACAAGCTATAAAACAAGCGAATAAGGTACTAAAATGTGAGGAAATATTAAGGAAATATAGGCATAAAATGCCAAACATCACCACCCCACACTTGAACCTTTGCTCGTCCTCGAGCAATCACCAATCACTTCCCAACCTAGGTAAAACAGGTCTGCCGATGACTATGGTTGATACCGATCATTGAACCAATGCGCACATGACTACTATGGATCCACAAACATGCCAATAATTTACCAAAACCAAAAATATGAGAACAACCACCCCAAAATAGCTCAAGTGCACAAACTCAACTCATTGCAACCATGCTCCCACAAAATCACACCTATCTACTCAACCAAAAACCATCAACTTTACCTATTTCATGCAAACCATGTGCCCCCCCAAAGATCACACACAAAAACAAGTATCATGAATAGAACGGGGCAATAACAAATGAATTCTCTCACTCTCATGAAAGTCTCACATGTCACACACAACGTACCATAGGCTTGCCCGTAGTGTAGGACTCCACTAATGTAGGCTCACTCCAATCGGGATTAACTAGGACTTTAAAAGGTTGTAATGTAGGCTACGGGGCGGGTAGGATACATATGGTAATAGTGACTACCTCCCTAAGCACTTTAATACATCACAATTAATTCATCACAATCCTCAACGAGCCACCCAATCAACAACTATCACACATACACCTTCTCAACAAGTAGCATATTTCTTTTAAACACACACTAGCAAGGAATGGATATTCTCTCTTTTTTTCTTTTCACAATTTTTTCTTTCTTTTAAACTTTGCTATTTTTTCTCTTTTTTTCAATTTCATCCAACCTTGCCAATGCTTTCACTACTTCACAAATTCACAATTATCCCTCTTCATTAGTTCCACTCAAAAGTCTCCCAATATTCAACCACAACTCCAATCAACTACACAATATCAATAAAGTGCTTAAGGAGTAAGGGCCAAAATAGTCAATTTAAAACAAATGGGTAGGCTCGGGGTGTGGGTGCCAACAAAAAGGGTCAAAGAAATCACAACAACAATTTTTTTCCAAGGTATATATGTGAGGGTAGGCAAGTAAAAAGAAGGCCTTGTATCATCTCCCGACTAGAGCAAACCTAGGATTTCGCTTTGCACACACACGGGGCAAGTTCTAGACATTAATATGCAACATGGAGTATAATGAAAATATGCCTCACAACACACATTGCACATGATCCACACAAAAAGGTTCCATCAACAACTCTCAACTAAGCTTCTAGAATGCAACTTGTGGAAATTTAAGCACTCATGCACAAAAGTTCACAATCAAGTCAAGCAAGCGGACTCAAGCATCTCAAGGGGGTCATTCCATTTTTTTTAGGCATGCATCTCAATTTAAAACCCAAGGACACCACAAATAGCACATGCAATCAAGTCCAAGTCCACCGGTATCAAACAAATCAAAGGCACCTAGCATTCTACCTATTCCTTTCGTCTAGGGTCACCTATACTAACTATTCTAATCCTAAAAATAAAAAACTACCCGGTTCAAAGGTCTCCCCGTGGAAAAGAACCGTGGCCATAAGAAAAACCACAGGGTGGATGACATGTACCACTAATAAAACTAAAAGAAAAATCTTTTTGAAAATTTTTTCATTAGTTTTCTAATTTTTTTCATTTTTGCATATATAAAAGCAAGAAATAAATAAAAATAAAGTCAAGTGACAAAAGAAAAATCTCTAACGGTACATGCATCCCTAACCTCAAAAAATAAACGGAGAGTTCCCCACCCCACACTTAAACTAAGCAATGTCCTCAGTGCTAAAAATAAGAAAGTGCAAGGTAAAGAAAACTTCCCTGAAGATTCTAGTCCTTGGTGCTAGCATCCTCCAAGCTTCCATATAGTATGAGGTACTTAGACTTCCCTCATCAGGTCATCAATATTAGGCAAGGGTGAGGACACCCCACACTTAAAGTTGACATTACATGAACCTGCAATCCAAAGAATAACCCGAAGTAATATACAACCATAAAAATAATTATTAAAAATAAATAAAAGTAAAGCAAGAAAATTGGGTTGCCTCCCAAGAAGCGCTTGATTTAACGTCGCGGCACGACGAAGACAACTTCATCACTTTTTCCTCCACCTTGAACTAATGAATTGAATCCCCAACTTTGCCTCAAGTTTACAACTATGGTATTGGGGTGGTGGCAAAAATACAAAAGGACCAAGTAACCATTGTCGCATTTTGCACTTCTTGGCCTTTAAATGAGGGATGTCATTTTGTCTCCTCGGCATCACAAACTCTAAAATATAGGCACCTTGTTCCTCCTCCCTTGGTTTCTTCATAGGCTCGGGTGGCTCAATTTTCATGTCACCATCCAAACACAATGTTGAAAAATGATTGGAATGAGGTCCAATGCGCTTCAATTCAAAAGTTGCATTACTTTTAACACCCTCACTTGCACAAACACTAGAGTCCTCAAATATGATGTTTTCTATTTCCTCACTTGACTCTAATGTAATTTTTTCAACCTTGGCATCATCAACTAATATTTGGTCGAGTGGTAGGAATTCCACTTTTTGCTCCTCAAATTGGCTTCTAAGCTCTTCTATCTCAAATCTACTAATCACGACAACTGATAATTGAGCTTCAGACACCTCAACCATATCACTCAAATTCTCCTCCAAGTCGTGAATAGTCAAGCCAAATTCGTCGATCTCTTGCCCGAGCACAACCCTTTCTTCCATAAATTGCCTCGTCATATTTGTAAGTTCACTCCTGAAATCCCCATAAGCTTCTAAGAGTTTGGCTTGCTCCATTAGCCAAGTTTCGCTAACAACCTGCGCTTTATCGCTCCTGTCAAACTCACAAACATCATTAGAATCATCACAAAAATTATTGGGGGAAGGAGCATGACACTTAGGACAATCATTCCACCGACCACCACACAATTTACAAAAATTCCAATCAAAGGTGGTAGAAAATTCACATAACCAATCTCGCAGGGTTGAAAGAGTTGGACAATTTTCCCAAAAGTGAGTTCCTCCACAAAGTAGACAAGAATCAACATTCAACCCACTTTCATTCAAAGATGCCATGTAAACTAGTAATAAAATAATAAACTAAAAATAAAATAAAATATTAAACCTGAATAGAAAATAATAAATTGTTCAAAAAGAAAACAGTCAATTTAGTCCCCGGCAACGGCGCCAAAAACTTGTTGCTCCCAAACGCACACGCAAGTATACGTGGTCGACAAGTAATAAAGTGATAAATCGAGTATCGTTCCCACGAGGACTATTCAGACTGAATCTTAGCAAACAATTTCTTAGAAACTATTTAGGGATCTTTTCCAATGGTTGAGATTTTACTAACTAAAACAATAATTAAAACAATTAACTGAAATCAAGTAATAGAGCAATTTATGGGTTGTTATCAATAATGGAGAAACGGTCCAGGGTCAGAGTTACAAACAATCCAGTTGAGTTTTCCAGTTGAATCTACTTCTTGATTTCCTAGATTGCTAACTAACAGGTTAATTGTACCCGTGAAAACCTTTCGATTCTTCACGGTCTATGCAGGCTACTCCAATCCCTATATGTCTATGGGTTGAATCACGTGCACGCATTAACGATCCTGTAATGAGTTAAACTAGGCAGGCAAGTATATGTCTATCCTACCCGCGAATTGGTTCCCCGATGCCCGGGTTCACAAACTAGTTCTATTCTTTCTTATTTGCGTTCATAAATTCCCTCTGTCGAGTTCAATCTAAGAACCGTAGATAGTGTTCAATTATACGGCCGTTATAATCAAACAATTATGATCAAGAAAGAATAAACAATCCGTAATGGTAAATCAATAGGAAGAAATCAACTTTCAAACATCAACCTTCATGTATTTACTCTAACCCTAGAACGAACAAACTATAGAATTAAAGAGAAGAATAAGAGAAAGAGAGAAAGAACTTGTTTAGAAGACATCTAGGGCTCCTCCCTTCTCCTCCAAAACTTGCTCCAAAGTCTGAACTCCCATGTAAAACTAAGTAAAAGAGTATTTATAGAGTTTACAAACACCTAGTAATAAGTTAGACCCAAGCCTAGACGAAATAGGACATAAAAACGCGCACAAGGGGCGCTATAACGGGCGCCCCGCGCCTCGGAACGCGTGAGGTTGGACAGAAGACGTCAAAAGTTGGCCGCTACAAGCCCGCGCCGCATGGAAAAACGCGCAAGAGCCTGGGCGCGGTGGGCGGCGCGGCGCGCCTCCTGCAGCGCCAGGCTATTTTTCTGTTTCGTTTCTCCTTTTCTCGTTTCGTGTTGTGCCTTCGTGTGCTCGATCCAATCCTCAATCAAAATCCAATCTTTTCTTGCTCAATCATGCTCCTAAAAGCTCCAATTACATTGCGTAACAACCTACACACGCACGACATAAAATCAGTGTAAAACCACAGTCACAAGCTATAAAACAAGCGAATAAGGTACTAAAATGTGAGGAAATATTAAGGAAATATAGGCATAAAATGCCAAACATCATTGAACGTCCGTTCTATCCTGGGAAGAATTTATCCGTGAACCTTGGACAATAGTGAGGGGATAAAATTCTTTAAGGACGCACAAGGAATTCGTGAGCTCGGAACATATAATTATGCATATTTCTGTTTATCTATTTTCTGTTTTAATCAGTTACGAAATCAGATTTTCTAACATTATATAGTAGTACAGTTCCTACTACGAGAGAACCTGCGGACTGGTCCATACAAATTAAAGTGAGTAGATTAATTTAGGTGTTTCAGTTATAATTCTTCCTGCAAGATGATAACGTGTGATATCAACAATCATTACGCCTCAATCCATTATGAATGAAATCTGAAGCATGCTGACCATCGTTAGGCTTTAGCAGCCTCGTTGATGCCTTTGTCGAAGCTCCGCTAGAGCATTTCACAAACGTCTGGACATAGATCCGGTTGAAACTTGAAAAATAAAAAAGAGTTTTTGAAATTAAAGTTGTAAAATGATATTTGAAAATTCAAGTTGTATTTAAACATGTATTTGATGTGAAAAGAAAATTGATGTTTGTGAGTGAAAAACAAACAAATCACTAAAAAGTTGGTCATCTTCAAAAACTAGCCAAAAAATTAATCAAATGTATAAACAAATAGTATATATATTTAAAAAAGTTATATATCCAAACAGCTCCTAAAAGTATTATGCAAATGATAATGGCATAATTTATTATATGAGTACATACATCTAAATATAATAATATCAGATCATGAACACGTTTAACTTTCTCTTCTTTGTTTTCAACAAATAAGAGCCTCAAGGCACAAAATGGCGCAATTAAGCCGAAATCTAAACAAAGTAATATAGTAATCAAAGCAAATGTGGTAGCTTTGCTCAAACTTTGACATTAGTCAAACAAAGGAAGCTAGAACTATTTCTAGATGTCTTAATAATAATAATAATAATAATAATAATAATAATAATAATAATAATAATAATAATAATAATAATAATAATAATAATAATAATAATAATAATAATAATAATAATAATTTATTTCAAAGATTCCACGATACAGACTATTATATTTTCTTCTTAACAGGACTTTGGAGCTTTAAATGTTAGCTAATCAGACGTAGCTTCATAACTTCACTGGTTTCTTTATCAATTTATCATTTATTTAATTGCAACTTGAGATTTTGTACTAGATCTAAGCTAGTTTTAGGTGATCTTCAACTTGTTTATACACTACTTAACATAACTTATGACTGTTTTTTTTTTCTTTTTCGAAGCAACTATACAATAAACACTAGCCATAATATGATAGTTAACATGTTAATTTATTATTTTTATATTGTAGCTAGCTTTAAATTTTAAATACACGATGATACTTCCTTTTTTTAAATTTAATGTTGCCATTAACCTACACTTTCTTATTCTTATCTAAAAAAGTACAAATCTCTTATTAGATCCAACATATATATTTTCCTTCTCTTTTGTTTACTTGATCCCCTCCTACCCACTTTTCTTTTTGCGAAAAATATAAATTTCTAATCTCTGAAGAAGACTATACTACTATACTTATTTATTAAATTTTAGAATTAAATCATTAATTTAATAACCTTCCTTCAATATTTCAAAGATTCCAAAATTCATGCTTATTATAGGCTTTGTGCTTCTCAAGATGTTGATTTTCAGATTATATACTATAAAAACAATAAAACCAGATTAGATCTGGAATATTGTTGAATATTATGTTAGTTAAGTAGCTCACATATGTTGGTTGTTGCTCGTTCATTAAAAAACGAAGTTGATTTTCATATTACACTGTACTATTATGAAACAAGATTAGATCTGGAGTACTGAATATTATGTTAATTAGTTAAGCAGCTCACATGGGTTGCTTGTTGCTTCTTTCACTAAAAACTATTTCAATTTTGCGCTGCTTCAGAACCCTAGACAATTTTCAGCTTAAAATATCATTTATACATACAGGATTCACAAACTTCAAGAATATATAAAATCAATCAACTAGTCAAATAATGGTCAGATTTTAATGTGATAATATGTATACTTTTAATCTAGTATAAAGTAAATGCACTGATAATGTATGATGTTACTTCTGCTTTATTGGTGGATTTCTATACCTTTGATAGCAGTATATTTATCAATTTTACTATTTTATCAATTAATGCTCGTAATATAGATGTGCACATAATTAACTTTAAGAGTGATATACTTGTATAGATATATATATTTTCACCTCATTAATCCATTGAGTTTTGAACTCTTTTATCAATTAATTAGTAATGTAACTTAATATTATAAAATCTTATGTCCAATAAAAAAACCTTATATAAATGGAATGTATCTGAGGGAGTTTGCTCACTTTTAAACTCTCCTCAATGGCATACAAAGAAGTCGTACTGAAGGTTCCTACCATAGATTTTTGCAATAAGTCAGAGCTAAAACCAGGAACTTTACAATGGGAATCCACAAAAACTCAAGTTTTTAAAGCCTTGCAAGAATATGGTTGCTTTGAAGCAATATATGATAAGGTTCCAAATGAGATACAAGAAGCTATATTTGATACCTTAGGACAAGTCCTTCCATTGGGGACTAAACTGAGAGAATACCTACAGAAACCCTTTCATCGCTATGAAGGGCAAATTCCACACCTTCCATTCTATGATAATGTTGTGCACACTGCTGACTTGCTCATCCCTGAAAGTGTTGAAACCTTTGCCAATACCTTCTGGCCTGATGGTAATCCTGACTTTTGGTATGTGCCAAGCTACATTATTATTTCCCTTAATTTCCTTTTCACGTAATTATAAATTTTTATCCATCGATAGGTCATTTTCACCTATTCTACCAACTAATCTGCTCATTTAAAAGTTAAGTTGTTGTAGGGAGAGTATAATTTTATTTTCTTAATAATTTTCTTTTCAACATGCCCAACGAGCGTAGTAAGTGTGGTTTGACTTTTTTATGGGCCAAACACGTGTAATTGTTAGTAACTGTGTTTTGATGCATCCTAATATTTATTTTCTTACTATCTCTAAAACCTGTATGTTTAATTTTAACATGTTTATACATATATTTATTTGGCAGCAATACGGTAAAGTCCTATTATAAACCACTTATGGAATTGGATGAAATGGTGAAAATGATGGTTTTGGAGAGTTTAGGGCTAACAAATTACATGGATGAATTCTTGGATTTGTCCAACGTTTTATATCTGCGGTTGACACAATATTACAAAGCAACTCAAGGTGAAGATGGGAGTAAACGAGGATTGCCTGGCCACACAGATTCTGGCTTCTTGTCCATAATTAAACAAATTCAAGCTGGATTGCAAGTTCTCACAAAGAAAGGAGAGTGGATTGAGCTTCCTGTTTCACCAAATTCCTACTTCGTTTTAATGGCGGATTCCTTCACGGTAGGTGTTTTGAATGTTTTTTGTATGCTTTCTGGTATTGATTTACTTAGTTGGTGAAATTATTTTCAAATAATAATAATAATAATAATAATAAGAAGAAGAAGAAGAAGAAGAAGAAGAAGAAGAAGAAGAAGAAGAAGAAGAAGAAGAAGAAGAAGAAGAAGAAGAAGAAGCTGTATATATACCTAATTGCGTTTGATTGCCTCCACTCTTGCTCCTTCCCTCTCTAGTTTTTGAGTTTCTTGCAATGGTTTCATCGTGAGCTTAGAAGAGTTTTTTCTAGATAGAGAGTAAATTCCTTATTTTACTAATTATCAATCCATAACGTAATATTTATATTATATACATTTAGTGATTAATTGACATTGTTTCTTTACTTCAGAATAATTTATTTGTAATTTAAAAGAAGACATAATTAAAGTCATTTTTTATTCCTTAATTTATTTAATGAAAAAAATAACTTGTGGAATAGTAATAGTTATGGATACTTCAACTTGCCATTTTTTTCTTGAAAACGGTTTTCAAACTCACACTGTCTTTCTAATTTCAGTATAAAAATATTTAAAATATTATTTTTATTATAATTTTTTTATATGCAGGCATGGATAAATGGTCGATTGCCGTCTGTTACCCATAGGGTAACAATGGAGAGAAACATTGATAGGTCGTCTATTCAGCTATTTTCATTACCAAAACCAGGCTATACTATAGAGGCCCCAAAAGAACTAGTGGATAAAAAACACCCTTTACTTTTCAAGCCCTTTGACATTGCAGGATACTATGATTATCTAACGTCGGGAGCTAAAGCGGGCAGTGGCCATGATCTCAAAGCTTATGTTGGTGTTTGAATTTTCTCAGTTACTCCCTCCGTTTCATAAAGATTGTCATGTTTCGGATATCGAGAGTCAAACGAGTTTATCTTTGACCGTAATATTTTCATATGTCTTTCAAATAATTTGAATTATTAATTATTGTGACTTATAGTACTTTTTATGTAGTTTCCAAATATATAAATATCATTCGAAAAAATTTAAAAATTATATGTTTAAATTTACGGTCAAAATGAACTCGTTTGACTCTCGAAATCCGAAACATGACAATCTTTTTGGAACAGAGGGAGTATTAAGCTTTGGCATTCTATGTTTTATATTGTTTAGCTCTAACTCTTTCTTTCTAGCTCCACAATAATGTTAAGTCAAACTTTGTGACGATGCATCTTCCTGTAATTTATAGTTTAACAATATATCCGGTGAGATCTCTCTAATAACAACCATTTTCTATAACAATATTCATTTTAACAATCAAGTTTGTTCTGAAATCCATTTTTCAGGTTATTTTTTTTTATCTCTATAACATTATATACTTATAAAAGTATCGATATTTATTATAGCATTACACTCTTTATAAAATTACATTCTATAATAGTCATACTCAAATACTAATTGATGTTGCCTTAACTATGGTGATACCAATTAACTTTCGTTGCTAGTCATTCATTTTTATATTATATCATTAGCTACAACTTTGATGTCATAAAGCGAAATATACAAACATTAGCATTAGCTCATAGACTTCCTTCCAGGGAATGGTACCAGATGCCGTCTTGATGAAAGTTTAGACATAAATTTTCGCCAATTTGAATGTTATATTGTCACTAATTAAGAAACAATGTCAATTTTACTATGAATTTTAACATTTGGGTAAAGTGATAATGCTTTGTATTGAAAGTTGTGACTATTTGTATTCAAAGTGATGACGATTTGTATTCAAAATAGTGTTGAAGGTGATGACGATTTGTATTGAAATTGATAACAATTCGTATTAAAAGTTACTGAAAGTGATGACGATTTGGCTTTAATTATTTGCAAATTATTTATATTATATAGCTCACACTATGAACAAATGTTGTCGGATTGCCTTTAGTTATGTTTTGCTTTGAATATTTTTATATGAGCGAAGTGACGACGATTGGTATCATTTATTTGTAAAATAGACAGAGCATTTTTGCTAAGTAATGAATAAATACGGTCATATTGTCTTTATTTTAAATTTTCACATTTTTGTTATTGATGAGTGAAGTGAAGACGATTTGGAATCATTTGTTTGCAAAAGTACTTAATATTTGGCTCATATTATGAATAAATGATGACGGATCATGTTTACCTTTGACTTTTTATGGATTTTTGTATTTTCATATGTATTTTTGTGTATGAACGAAGTGAAAATGATTTTGACTCATTTGTTTGCAAAACAGATGCAATTTTTTGTTCAATATATGCATAAACACAAACGGATTGAGGTTATTTTTAGATATATAAGCACTTGAAGGTCTTTTTTTGATGTGTAAAGTGAGGCGAATTTAGCCTCATTTCTTCACAAAATGGACATAATTATATACATGAACACATACGAATTGTCGTTGTTTCTAATTATATAATCACTTGAAAGTATTTTTTATCGGTGTGTGAACTGAGGCCAATTTGGTCTCATTTATTCATAAAACGTACCTAATTATATGCATAAATACAGACAGATTGTCGTTATTTCTAAATATATAAGCACTTGAAGGTATTTTTGTGAATGAATAAAGTAAGTACGATTTGACACAATTTATTTACAAAAGGAACATGATTTTTTGCTCACTATATGAAGAAATGATGTCGGATTGGTCTTATATTATATTTTACTTTGCTATTTTTCTATGAGCGAAACGATGACGATTTGACTTTATTTATTCACAAAATAGACGTAAAACACTAACATATTGACATTGTTTTTTTGCTTTGTAGAAAGCAGTGGTCTTTTTGTAATTACGACTTCAAAAAGGTGCGGTGATATTTTTGTAATTACGGGAAGTACTCTATTAGTAAGGGTATTTATGTACTTTCAGCTTTATTTAATGTAAATTGCTCAATTCTTTAAGACCACTAAAAAATATTTCAACCTTTTAAGACCATGCTCCTTTTGCTTATTTGTGTAATTCTCCCCTGAAATATGTAGGTATGTGGAGTTATTTTGACGAATAATCACTATTTAACCCGCTCAACAAGAAACAATTTTATTAAAATGGTCACAGTTTAAAAAAGAGGGAGAACTTTTGAAGAAACAGCCACTACAACCTTAGAAAATCTTTTTGAAATTGTCGATTAAACTCCAAGAAAATTTTCTTGGATTTACTTCAAAGTTTTGGAGAAGTTTTTTGTGGCTTCATGTTTTACAGTCCCAGGGATTTTTTCTGGGATTTTGAACCAAAACAAAGAAAAGTTCAATTGTTTTTTTAGGATTAATTTTGAGGATTTAGTTTAAAGTTCTATGACTTTCAGTGGCTATTTTTCAAAATATTTTTGTATTTTTAAATTGTCTATTTTCTTAAAGTGTGTAAGTGATGGCTTCGGAAACAACATCTATCTTTTTGAAGGTAGAGGTAAGTTCTGTATACATCTCAACTTCCTAAATCCAACTTGTAAGATAACACTAAGGGGTCGTTCGGTTTGGTTTTCTTTTACGCGGGTATTAACTATTAATATGGGTATTAGTAATGTGAGTATTAATAATGTGTGTATTAATAATGTGGGTATTGATAATGCGGGTATTAGTTATGTGCGGTTTAATAATGTGGGTATTAGCCACGCATATTGTTGAATCACTGATATATTACAAATTAACAAAAAATATTATTATTTAAAGTATTTATTTACTCCTTAAATAAAATTTTAAAATATCCTTATTATTATGAGGGTTAATTTTGTCATTTTAAATTTTAATACCTGCATTATTAATACCCACATTATTAATAACATCTTCTACCCCGCATAAAATAATACATAGATTCCCGCATTAATAATGCGGGTATTAATAATACGGAATATACAAAAACGCAACCAAACGTTGCACTATTTTTATGCGGGTATTAAAATTTCACAAAAACCAACCGAACGCTGCGCTAAATTAACGCTGAGTTTTGTGCGGGTATTAAACCCTTAACTCAGTAACCGAACGACCCCTAAGAGTCTGTTTGGCCAAGTTGTCAAAATCAGCTTATTTGAGAAGTATTTTTTTTTTTATCAAAAGTGTTTTTCAAAGAAGTGCTTTGCCAAATAAGCAATTTGTGTTTGACCAAATTTTAGAGAAGTATTTTTGTTATTAATTTGTGTTTGACCAATATTACAAAAAATTACCAAATTACGAAAATGAATATATAATATATTAATTTGATTAAATATGGAAGTTTGAAATGTGTATTCTTGTCCCAAATAATCAAAAGCACTTATTTTTTCAAGAATCTATTTTTTTCAGCTTCTTCCCCACAACAGAAAACAGCTTCTGCTGCCACTCAAAAGCACTTATTTTTCTCTAGAAGCTTGGCCAAACACCACAAAATTTTAAAATAAGCATTTTTTTTAGAAAAATAAGTACTTCTAACTCCCCAGAAGCTTGGTCAAACAGACTCTAAGTATATTATTATTATTGTGTAATTTCTAGCTGGTTTGTATTGGGGAAAAATCGACCCGCGATGATTCGCCTCGGTCACGCAAGTCTTAACGACCGAACACGTACCAACAAGACAAACGCCAAAGTGACTAAACAAATCGCCGAGGCCATGACACCGAGGTCGCTATCGAAGGCGAGCCGAAAGCTGAGCTTCGGCGGCGGCCACCCCGGTCAAACATTGGGACGTAACCACCGAGGTCGTTTATTCGCGCCTCGACACATCCCCCGGTTCTTGCGGCTTTGCAGCCCACTACTTCACCCCACTAACTTCTCCATTCAATGCCTAGATTGTGGGATGACGCAGCAGTTGATGGTGGAGAACATGGGCAAGGCCCCTAGGCCTATAAATAGTACTTCATTTTGTATTGTAGGCATCCAAAAATATATACTGAAACTCTGCCCAAATTTGTACTCACAATCATATATCAAAATACAGTTATTTTCCTGCATTTATATCTTTTTCGTGTATTTGTTCAACTTTGATACGAAGAATTGCTTATATTCGAATTTAAATTCGATTTGTACTCCTAAACTGATTTACGCCATACATGGTTTTTGTTTTAGCGACCTAAAAAGTGATTTCAGGTTAAATTTTGACAGGTTTGTGATGGCGTAGTGGACTGTAGAGTAGTTCCAGCAGTGATCATTGAGGACTAATTTCAAATGTCATGCCTGAAATTTATTTTGCAATATTTCAAGAAAAATTCAAATAAATGAGACCTTGGTTTCTGTTTGCACGTGGTAGCGAGATCTGCCAGATAATATCCCATTTTGGGAACGCCATATTAGTATAATGAAATGAAATATGGCCGTCCTTAGTCCTTTATTATATAGTATACTAGCAAAGAGGAGCCCGTGCTAATTGTGTAGTTTTAATTTATTTTGAAAATTTCATGGGTGTCTCTTTTGTGAATATGTGTTTAGATTTTGTTTCCTATTTTATGTGTGTTGCAAATAATACACATGCTTCATCTCCATGACTCCATGGACTTCTTCATAGCACTCTTTCTTTCCTTATCCCCTCTTTCTTTTCCTCCTCCTCTTCCTTTCTAATTGTAAATGTAAAAGGTGATGTTTGTATAATTAATTATTAATTGTTAAAATTAATTATCAATTTTAGCAGCCCTTTGTAACGATCAATACTGGTAAGTACATTTGTGTCAGTAGCAATTAATTTTATATTTAAAATTTATCGGCCCCGAATTAGTTTAATGACGTACTCGCTGCCTTTGACTTCCATAATGTATTACAATTGGAATTGTATTTTTAATTCAATTTGATGTTGTGACTTTCTAAGTACGTAGGATATTATCCTTGCAAAAAAAAAAAAGAAAAAAGAAAAATCAATGATAAGAATGTGCTAAGAACAGGCCCAAAATTATTTTGGTTATCCTTCTTCTTTTCTTTAGGAAAATTATGCTGGTTCAATAGTGGATAAATAAAAAATAATTATTTGTTATATACTTTATGCATATTTCATGTCTATTATAGGTATATAAAAAGTGTATATTCTATTTATTCTTATTATGTCAGTTATTTTTGTAAAGTTTTGTTTTTCGTGTAATTGTTTTTTGTTTTGTTTTTAAACAGTGTGATTGTTTTCTCGTCCATGTGTTCAATATGAATACATTGATTTTATGGTTACTTTTACTGTCTTATCGTAGATTCATAGGCCAGTTAATATTTTTTTTAAAATATTATTATTAATTGAAATGACCTTTCTGCTTTATTCGAGACAGATGCAAGGTTCGCGTATAATTCATCCTCCCCAGACTTTACTGTGGACAATGGATATTGATGTTGTCATATATAGATATATTAATTTTACTTTTACCTTTATTTCTACTGGGTATAGTAATAATATGAAGTAAACTTAAATGAAAGGAAAAAAGACTAATGACAATTCATATTAACTATTCTAACTTGTTTGTAATTATGCGTAGTTGTATTATTTTCTTTTTTCTTCTTCCATTATATCTGGAGCGAGATACATACTATATTCGTGAGACTATTTTTTTTGGTATTACAAAAATTTGCTTACACCTATTCTTTTCGAAAGGTACTTAAATTCAGTATTCTTATTCTAAAACTAAATGACATGATTATCATTTTGAGATCAGAATTTTGTAAATTTGCTAATTAAATAAAATTTGTGAAGGAAAAAGAAAATAATTGAAACCACGTTCTACAACCTTACAACAAAGGTTGAAGATTGTACTACACAAATGACATCAGTTTGCTGTCTTTTTGGAACAAACTTAAAATGTTCTCAAAGTTTGTTATTTTACAAAAATACCAATGGCATTTGAAGTAAGAAAAGGATAACTCAGGGGTACAAATATCTTTGGGAAAGTGGAGCTGAGTGCTGACAGGTGGATCAGGACACACGGGGACAGAGCACGTGAATCCAGGAAGGGCCCACGGTATACGAAAGCTTGTGCTGTCGTACAAAGATTAATGCACCAAGTACAGCAAGCTGAGGCAGAACAATTTTGAATTTCCTATATTACCCTTGGTTCAGCTTTTTAATAGTGTTAAATGTACACCTCCTAAAACAGGACATACAATAGAGTAAAGCAAGTTATCAGAGAAAAGACCAATATGCCCCTGAGGTAAGCAGGCATGTTGACGGAGAGGTGCCTGCTAGAGATACTCCGTAAATGTTTCAACAATGCTCCCTCCTTGGGTCCCACATCCGTTGTCTATTTCGTACTTGTCAAGTTCTTAGCAAATCAGGGATCTCAACTCAAATATCAGAATATTGGGGCCCACTGTTCAAGCGCACCTGTTGTTTATGTCGACCGAGTATGACTGCAAGTACCATATACACATACACTTACGAGTATGTCCATTTCACGTATATTTTATTTTTTTTAACAAAATATGTTTGCACATAAAAAAATTGTCGGTTTTAAAAGAAGTTTTACAAAAATAATTTTTGAAAAATAAAAAAAAATACTTCTGAGGACTTTTTATTTATTTATTTTTTTAATAAAAATCAATTTCTTCACTAAAAATCTTCAATTTTTCACGTAAATTTATGTCCTAACACAACTTGAACTTCCAAACACAAGTTTTTAATACTCTTTTTTCAAACTTACTTTGGTATTTATGATCAAACTAATACTTATATTAAATAACTGAGTTATAACAGCTTATTCATAATTAAGTGATATATATTTAAGTTGCAAGTAAATTCTTATATCGGTAAGAATAATATTAATTTAAAACATTTTTGGATAAACGATAAAAAATAATTGATAAGCATCAAATTAATGTTTATATATGTTAAGAAAAGGAAATTTTGGAACAAATTTCTTATCTGTATTTTTCTCTCTGCCTCTATTCTCTTTACATGACCCTATATATATACATTTTGTAAGAGATAAACCCTAGTAACTAACTAACTAAAATCCAAAATAGCAAAACTAAATTAGAATCTTCTAGACTACTTGCTGTACAAGGAATAAAAAGTACTATTGCTATCTATATTCTGTAAAAGGACCACTATGCTATCATTGCCAACATTGTATAAAAGGCCACACGGTGTTGCTTCTCTAATTGGGCCTTCGTTGTATATCTGCAGAACAATACTTGAGCCCAAATATCAACTAGCCCATAAAACAATTAAACAGATCCAGCCCAATTCAAGTTATTGGGGAAGTGAACCATCGTGTCTTCTCAGTCAAAGCTGATGTTTCACTTTCCAAAATTAACACAGATCCCACAAAGACTTTTCCACTCATCGGAACTCCGGCGAAGTCTGTTGTCGTTGAAGCTTTTGCCGGAGTTCTGTCTTCACCCCCCCTCAAGGTGGAGCCCGATTTCCGGACTCTCAACTTGCCCATAAAACTCCGATGAAGGGGACCAGTTAAGGATTTGGTAAATATGTCGGCGATCTGAGAGGAGGAAGGAACAAAGGACAAGGAAATGAGTCCATCAAGTAATTTTTCACGAACGAAGTGGCAATCAAGTTCGATGTGCTTCGTTCGTTCGTGAAAAACCGGATTTTTAGCGATGTGGATAGCCGATTGGTTGTCGCAGTGAACAGAAACAAGAAGGGAGAAATCAACCGACAGATGATAAGGAAACAACCTGTTGTTTCTTTGATTTCCACGACAACGGACAACCTCGGGAATCCGGGCAAGAGGCCCAATCGGCGTCACAAAAACCAGCCAATTGAAAGGATTGCTCGGAAGACAGAAAAATCCCCAAACCTGGATTGTTTCGAATATAACGGAGAGTATGAAATGCCGCTTCCAAGTGACCTGATCTGGGGCTTTGCATGTGTTGACTGAGGGTTTGGACTGCAAAAGAGAGGTCCGGGCGAGTGTGGGTTAAGTAATTGAGTTTACCCACAAGACGCCTATAAAAGGTTGGATCTTGCAGTAGTTCACCAGAAACTGAAGAAAGTTTCAAGCTTGGATCAAGAGGAGTGGTGACTGTTCTGGGAGAAAGAGAACTGTATTCAGACAACAAATCCATAGCAAACTTGCGCTGTGTGACAATCAACCCATCAGGTTCGTGTAATATTTCCATGCCAAGAAAGTAGCTGACTTCACCGAGATCTTTGATTCGAAATTCTGAATCCAAAAAACTTTTAAGGGCACTAATTTCTGTGTGATTGTTTCCAGTGATGAGAATGTCGTCGACATACACCACAAGAATCGTGATCAGACCAGCAGAACCTTTGTAGAAAAGGGAGTAATCATTCATGGATGAAGAGAAGCCACGAGTACCCAATGCTGAAGAAAGTCGAGCATACCATTGATGAGAGGCCTGTTTAAGGCCGTACAGGGACTTGCGTAGGCGACAGACATGTGAAGGTGTAGGGGGTGTAACCCCTGGAGGGAATCTCATGAAGGCTTCTTCATCTGAATCGCCATGAAGGAAGACGTTATTGACATCAAGTTGGAAGAGTTTCCAACCTTTCTTCACTGCCACGCTAAGAAGACAACGAATGGTTGTCATCTTGACAACCGGAGAAAAAGTCTCGGTATAATCGATCCCTTCTTTTTGTATATCACCTCGAATGACAAGCCTTGCTTTCAGCCTTTCTAGGCTTCCATCTGATTTTAACTTAACCTTGTACACCCACTTGCAGGGTAAAGGTTTCTTTCCAGGAGGCAAAACAACAACATCCCAGGTCTTGTTGGAGTTCAATGCTGCAAGTTCAGTATCCATAGCAGCTTGCCAACCAGGGTGAGAAGCAGCTTGGAGGTAAGACACTGGTTCTTTGACAATACTTAAGGAATTTAAGAAATGCTGATTATGTGTAGAAAAAGTAGTAAATGCATATGAATGAAAAGGTATAACAGGGGGGTTAAGAGAGATCACTGTGTAGGCTGTGTCGCACACAAAATCAGACAAATAAGCTGGAGGAGCCTTAGTTCTTGCACCTCTGCGAAGACCTTGTACTGGAGGAGACACTGGACTGGGAGAGGGGAAAGGGGAGGGAGGACACAGAGGAGAACATGGAACCTGGCTAGGACCAGGACTCTGGATGGGACTAGGACTGGAGGGTGACTGAAAATCCTCATGAAAAGGAGGAAAAAATTGGGAAGAATCTGGAGAGTGCTCTTCAGTGGTAGGAAAACTAGCTGGAAACAATTTAGACATAGGCAAAGAGTAGGAAAAAGGGAAAATGGACTCAAAAAATTTCACATCCCTAGAAACAACGACCTTACTTGTTTGTAAATTCAAAACTTTGTATCCTTTTTGAGCAAAAGGATGCCCCAAAAACACCCCAGGTATAGCCCTTGGCATAAGCTTATCTCTATGTCTGGTGAGGGTAGAAACAAAATAGAGTGAACCAAAGGACTTGAGATGAGAGTAATCTGGTAGAGAGCCAAAGAGAACCTGGTAAGGACATTTTCCATTCAAGACTTTGGAGGGAAACCTGTTTATAAGGTAAGTTGCAGTCAACAAACAATCCCCCCAAAACTTCTTAGGTAGGTGTGACTGATAGAGTAAAGCCCTACATGTTTCAAGAAGATGCCTATGTTTCCTCTCAACAACTCCATTTTGTTGTGGGGTCCCAACACAGGTGGTTTGGTGAATGATACCTAAAGAGGCAAGGAATTCTGAAGGTATAACACCACTACCTAACTCATAGGCATTGTCAGATCTAATGATTTTCACCTTAGAAGAAAATTGCCATTCTATTAAAGAAAGAAAACTATGTAGAGTAGCAAAGGCATTAGACTTAGCAGTTAAGAGATATGTCCATGTAGCTCTAGAAAAATCATCCACAATGGTAAGGAAATACCTTTCCCCTTTATAAGTTGGAACATTGTAGGGATCCCAAGTATCAATGTGTATAAGTTCAAAGCATTGTTTAGATTTTATAGTGCTGCTTGGAAAAGAGCGCTTGGATTGTCTAGCCATAGGACAAATATCACATGGAAATGTTTGCTTGTTATCAACTGTAACTGGTAATATCTTAATGGTCTTCATTGCATGAAAAGGTAGATGTCCAAGTCTAAAATGCCAAAGCTTACTCTCATCCATACTATCAGGACTTGGAATTTTATTCATATGAAAATTTAAACTAGATGGAGGAGTTCCAATTACATCAGATTGACCAGCTTCATAAAAAGGGAAAGAGTCAAAACAAGAACTTGAGTTCACTGCACTACATGACAGTGCAGGACCCTTAGGATTCAAAAACTGAGAAACAAAACTAGGACATTGAGACTCATAAGACTTTGTGACTTGACCTTCCTCCAGTACAAAAAGTCCTGCATTAGCTTTACCAAGAACCAGTTGCTTCCTCAGAGAAGGGACCTGTATCACACAATTAGACTTAGTGAAAGTTAGGGTGCAATCATGTTCTTTGCAAAGTTGACTAACAGACAAAAGATTATGTTTAAAGCTAGGCACATATAAAACTGTTTAGAGTGTAATATGTGATGTCAATCTCACTGACCCTACATCAGAAACTTTAACTTTGTATGAGTTTGGTAGATTAACAAGAATAGGAACAGGTAACTCTCTAATGTTGTGTAGAATAGACTTGTCATGGGTCATGTGCTGGGATGCACCTGAGTCTATTATCCAAAAATTAGTGGTTAAGGTAGAAAAACAATTTGTGTATGTGTGGTTAGCTGCATATTTACCCACAAAGTTGGCTGCACTGTTGTTGACTTCAGAACATGAAGCAGTTGAACTTATACTATGTGCTGACTGTAGCATTTGGATTAACTGCTCACACTGCTACTTTGTGAATCCCTGAGCATTGACTGATCCTGCACTTGTGTTTTCAGGTGAATTCCCATTCCTTTGCATGGTATTGCCCTCATATGCTGCATTAGCTTGTGTGTTTGGATTACCAGCAGGCCTTCTGTTCCTGTTATCCCTGCCATTCAGCTTTCTACACTCCTCTCTTACATGCCCTGAAATTCTGCAGTAAGTGCAATAGTTATTATTTTGATTGCTTCTTCTTCCATCATAATTATTCCTCCTGTTGTTGTAGTTCTGATTCCTTGCTCTATTGTCATAGTTGTTTCTTTGATTGTTCCAGTTTTGTGTACTTGCATTGAATGCAGCAGAATCAGTTGATACATTGTTTCCAGCAGCTATACCCCTTTGTATTTCCTCATGTGAAATAATAGAATAGGCTTGTGATGTACTAGGAAGAGGTTTCATCATAAGAATGTTACCTCTAATGCCTGAATATACCTCATTTAGTCCCATTAGGAACTGAATTAACTGCTGGTCCTCCTGCATTTTTGCATTATGTCCCTTAGCCTCACAGTTGCATTCACAAGAGCACACCATGAAAGTGTTGAGTACCTTCATCTGGTCCCAGATCCTTTTTAGTTTGTTAAAGTAGGCAGCTACATCATTAGTTCCCTGTGATACATTGTGTTAACTCCCTTTGCAATTGGAACATTTTTGTCCCATCTATCTGTCCATATCTTTGCTCCAGTTCCTGCCATAGTTCCTGGGCAGTTTATGAGTAAAGGACACTTTCTGCAATTTCTTTGCTAAGAGAATTCAAAAGCCAGGCTAGGACCATATCATTACATCTTCTCCATTGTTCAAACAATGGATCTTCCTTGTCTGGTTTCTTATATTCCCCAGTGATAAATCCTAATTTGTTCTTAGCTGACAAGGAAATCAACACTCCTCTTTTCCAGTTTCCATAGCTAGATCCATCAAAGCTTGTATTAATTAAATTCATTCCAGGTGCATCTGAAGAAGCAAGATAGTATGGATGGTTGATATCCGGAACTTTCAGAGGAGAGTTTTCATCTCTGGATCCTGAAGAAGATCCAGTACCCGAAGGTACAAGTCCAGGGGGAGCTGGCAGATTTGCCATGGTGAAGGAGAAAGAAGAATTAGATCTGGGAAGGGATTAGAGCACCTGCTCTGATACCGTGTTAAGAAAAGGAAATTTTGGAACAAATTTCTTATCTGTATTTTTCTCTCTGCCTCTATTCTCTTTACATGACCCTATATATATACATTTTGTAAGAGATAAACCCTAGTAACTAACTAACTAAAATCCAAAATAGCAAAACTAAATTAGAATCTTCTAGACTACTTGCTGTACAAGGAATAAAAAGTACTATTGCTATCTATATTCTGTAAAAGGACCACTATGCTATCATTGTCAACATTGTATAAAAGGCCACACGGTGTTGCTTCTCTAATTGGGCCTTCGTTGTATATCTGCAGAACAATACTTGAGCCCAAATATCAACTAGCCCATAAAACAATTAAACAGATCCAGCCCAATTCAAGTTATTGGGGAAGTGAACCATCGTGTCTTCTCAGTCAAAGCTGATGTTTCACCTTCCAAAATTAACACAGATCCCACAAAGACTTTTCCACTCATCGGAACTCCGGCGAAGTCTGTTGTCGTTGAAGCTTTTGCCGGAGTTCTGTCTTCAATATATTAGTCTGTTTTTGCTATTTGTATTTTTTGTTTGCATTTGGTATCATTTAGTTTTTATTCTTATCTCAACTTTGCTTTAATCTTGTTATGTTTTTCTGAATTGTTGTGGGTAGCCGAGGGTTTATCAGAAATAGCCTCTCCACCTTGGTGAGGGTAAGGTTGACGTACATTTCACCCTCCCAAAATCCCACTTGTGAGTATAAAAAATAATAACTGATAGGCATTAAATTAATATTGATAAATCAAAAAGTGCTTATAAGCTGAAACATTTTCGTGCAGATGATTGTAATTAGGGGTATTCATGGGTCGGTATGGTTCGAGTTTTAGCTCATCAGTAGTGGTATATCGGTTAACGGTATGTAATTATACAAAATCAATACCGTATCAACTAATATATCATTATAGCGACACCGTTATATTCATCGATAGCAGTAGCAGTTCGATTATCGGCACCGATTCAATTTTGCACGGCCCTAATTGTAAAATAAAGGAACCAAATGCAGAGGTGGGGTGCGTGGTAGAAGCGCGAGTTACGTTGGTGTGTGTGTGAGAGAGTAGGGTAGGGAAGTAGAAAGAGTCGTAGTCACAACAGTCTCCAAAATTCTCTAAAAGCCTACAGACAGCCGCTCTTTTCGCAACTCTTATTACTTACTTCTCCTCTCCTTGTTTTCTCCACAAAACAACACTCTCCCTTTTTCTTCTCTTGTTTTCTCCGTACTTGTTCTATTAACTTGTAACATTTTGTTGTACTTTGATTGTTCAAACAAATATGGCAACAATGAATTTACCTTCAGGACTACACACTTGTTCAACAGCATCATCATTGGATCGGCTTTCATCTGCTAAGAATATATGTGACTTATTTTTCTTTGATAGGAAAAGAGTGAACAACAAAATGACATGGAATAATCATCATCAGCAAATCATGGCCGTTAAATCACCTGAACATATTCATGGCGTTAAAAACAATGTAATTCATGCCAGTTATGATAACTTCGATGTACCTCTTACTTCTTCTGTAAGTTTCTCTTTTGGTTATGAGTATATGTTTATTAATTACTTGAGTTATTGCGCTCGATATTTAATATTTGTATATTGGGTTTGTCTGGACCCAGTGGCGGACACATGATTTTCGCTATGAGGACTCAAAAACTATAGTTGTTGTGCACGAAACTCGAACTAAGGACCAAAGTCACAAGTTTGATACCCTTCACCACTAGGATGAAGAATCTTTTGTTGGTAAGGGGACTCAATACTAATATATATCCGTATAAAAATAACTTTTTACCTGCATATACAATGTAATTTTTCGATGAAGGGTACCTTTATTGGCTCTAGGTCCGCCACTGTCTGAACCGTTGAAGTTGTATTTAGACATGTATTTTACTTGAAAAAAGAAGAAGTTAATGTTGTGTGAACGGAGAAATTTGATCTTTTGATCTACTGTGTTTTTCGAAAAATTAGTGAGACTAGCCGTCATTCTTGAGAAAATGCATCCCCTGCATTATGTATATTACTCGTCTAGATTGTTTAGGAACTAATGCAAGTCTAATTACTCTGTTAACGTGTTACACTTGACTTTTGTTGATCAATCATGAACTGGTCATATGGTTGTAAATTATCGACAATGCAGAGTGGTCTCTGCGAGTTTGTTTTAAATTGATGTGAGATGTCACCCTGTTGGGGCTATCGAGATTAGTTCTCATCCATTATAGTCTATCATACTAGAGTATTTGAAAGCACGATTGGGCCAGTTATCCATTAATAATAGTTTCTGAGGTCTTAAGAATCTTTAGGTCGTCAAAAGGCTGAGCTGACCAACTTATTTTTGCTGTAAAGTATCAAGAAACAGTACAGTTTCCCATATGAGCTGTTGATGCTGAATTGCATATCATGTTGCCTCACGGCGTATACTTTTTTATGGAAGATAAGGGCAAAAAGAGGAACATTGTGAAAAACAAGAGTAAAGAGGCCGTTCCGTCTAACGAGGAGTTTAGTGCATCTGGCACTTTACAATGCCTTTCCGAAATTTTAAATTTCTAAGTTGAGCTAAATAAATGAAGCTTATATTGATGATTTGTTTTTCAGTATCAAGAGTCTCCCTTTTCACTGTTTGTTTGGTTGTATTACTGCATTCTTTGAACAATAAGTCATTTCGTCCTTAAAAGTGCTAACTGGTAATCTTCTTCCCTTATTTGTGGTTCAGTCCAGTGCTTACGTCCTGGGGCAAGAAAATGTGTATCTGAACTCTCCAAGAAAAACCAAGATAGTTTGCACCATTGGTCCCTCCACAAGCTCACGGGAGATGATCTGGAAATTGGCAGAGACTGGAATGAATGTGGCCCGTTTGAATATGTCACATGGAGACCATGCTTCACACCAGAAAACTATAGACCTTGTTAAAGAATACAATGCTCAATTTGAGGACAAGGTTATAGCAATAATGTTGGACACTAAGGTAACCTATTGGCTTTGTAGCTGAAATTATTAATTTCTGTTTTAAGTGTATTTTTGAAACAATACTATAACTATAAGTAGTGTAACTATAATATTCTGCCGATTATAGAGTGGTTTCTTTGTGTCCATCACTTTTCATTTGATTTTCAGATGTTGTGCTTTTAACTTACTGTTTGATGTACCATAAGAAAATATGCGTAGCTATTCTTGATACAGCTGTGATTTAGAGGAAACATCTAAATAGGAGTGCTGGAAACATCCTACTTTATTTGAAATTCAAGTTTCTGATCTAACATCCTGTGACTGATTAGGAACTGAACTTTGTAAAAGTATTTGATGCCTATTTGGCGCGGAAGACGTAGACGCTCTTTGCAAAAAATGAGCAGTTTAGCATCTAAAATATGTACAAATGAATCGGTGCATATTCGACTCTGAAGATGTAGGACCCTTTGCAGGCCATGGGCAGGGATTTGGCTAACATTTTATGTATTGCAAAATTTTCTAAGGCGATGGGCTTGGATTTAGCGAAAGTTTATGTTATGATAGAATTGTTAAATGACTAACAGAGCTGGTTGTCTTTGTCCATTGTAGCATATCCATGAAATAGGAAAAAGGAAACACTTTATCTAGTACTTAGGAAAACCCCATTAGAGAAATGAAGGAGGGCCTCCTTTCCTATTTTACAGTAGGGTGGGGGTTGGAAGGTCAAAATAATT
Organism: Petunia x hybrida; assembly: GCA_037355625.1. Taxonomy (NCBI): domain Eukaryota; kingdom Viridiplantae; phylum Streptophyta; class Magnoliopsida; order Solanales; family Solanaceae; genus Petunia; species Petunia x hybrida. The sequence continues at coordinate 641,069 of JBBBVM010001185.1, read as the reverse complement.
TTCCCGGGTTCTGAACCCATTGAGATGACCCAAGTATTTCACTATTTCGATTTTGCTAGTCCTTGGGAATAGCATCAGAAGTGTTTGGGGGGGGGGGGGGGGGTAATCAAGGTGAAGAACAAAGAACCTTTGAGTTCCTTTTTCTTATAAACTAAGCCCATGAAGGCTAGATGGTAAAACTGCATTTCAGGTGATCGATTCAGTTTGCTGAGGGTTACAGGACATGGTAAACTGATTTTCTTAACTTCCGTTTTCTCGTTCTATTAAAGAGAACAGAGATAACAAGTTCTGAGAGTGCGTCAAATTTTCCTCCTGTCCATTTCCTGTTCTTGTAGGAAGCATGTAAGCCTATTTTATCCTGTCTATCACTATCATTACCATCGCCAGGAAATAGACTTTTGGGGTGGAAGTTGTATGCTGATATGCTGTTCATATGGTTTGCGATTCAGAAGTTTGAAATGTCGAGGCAATCTAATTTTGATTTTCAACTGATTAAGTTAATCAGGTGTAAACTGAGTTTTTGTTTTATAGCTTTAGGAAGCTTTTATCAACCCAAAAGAAATGACAATTGAGATCCTTCTTGTGTAACTTGTTATTTCCACTCCAGTTGTAAATGGGTTGCTGTTGTTTCATGTTGTTCTGTGGACAAATTAATGCATTGTGGTTAACAATTCTGAAGCTTCCATTACACAGTGCATAACCATGTCATACCATCTGTTCTTTCTTGCTTGGCCTTTGTTCTATTATGAAGATTGTGTAACTTGTCTTGATGGTCTTCCACTTCTCCAGTTGGATGTTGAAATACCTTGTTTGTTTACTGTTGTAAGATGAGACATGAGTGCCAGAACAATAACACTCTACTCCAATGAGCTCCTTCCCATTTTATTCATTCGTTGTCTATGATATATCTTGCAGGGACCTGAGGTGAGAAGTGGAGATGTGCCACAACCCATCTTACTTAAGGAGGGTCAAGAATTCAACTTTACCATTAAAAGGGGAGTCAGTACAGAAGACACTGTTAGTGTAAATTATGATGATTTCATAAATGATGTGGAGGCTGGAGACATACTACTAGTTGATGGTAACTGAATTTCTTCCATTTCATTTCTTGATAGACACTATTTGCTTAGCTAAAAGATAGCTATAGCACAAGTAATGTAAAGGCAATATTGGGGTCGGCTTGGGGCGAGACCCTCAAAAAATGCCTTTGGGTAAAATAGGAGGCGCTTGTCTCACGAGACTTGTGTTTCTCGCGCTAGAGCGCATGGTCCCTATGCACAATGCACATGGCTCACCTGAAAGTTTTAGAGATTAGCCTAGTGGCAATTAGCCTAGTAAACTCCTAAAATTCCTTAGTTAGCCTTTGTCTCCTCAAAAGCTCTGCTCATTGATAACAAAGTTTTAAACATTACAACTCAACATTGAAGTCCTCTATTGCATATTCTGTGATTGAGAACACTATGAGGAGTGTTTCAAATGGGATTATCACATCTGAAAACAGATAGTCAGTCTTCAATTTTCATCTTTTGCTAACTTGTCTCTCTTCAGTTCTCTATATTTTTCTCTTTAAATCTTATTTTTCTACTCTATTTTGGTTGACAATAATATTTTGTCGTTTTCATATGATGAAACTTGTTTATTTTACAGTTAAGGTTTAATGGGTAACGGCCTACAAATAATTATATGAGCATGATATCATAATGGATTACAGTACTACAAGTTGTTTCAAATATTACAAATAGTTGTTTCTTGATTCATGAGATGATAGTTGTTTAATTTATAGTTAAGTTTTCTGAGTAGCTACCAACAAAGAATTGTATCAAATATTACTTTCAGTAATGAGTTAGAATACTACAAGCTGTTTCATGAATTGTTAGCTAAATCCAGCACATAAAAACGAATATTACTTTCTGTTGAGGTCCTACTTAATTTATTTTCTTATTCATTCCAATCATCGCAAACTGTTGTATCCTCATCAAGTTACGTAGCTAAAATCGAATGCTTGACTATTCAAGTTTGGATCCATATTTGTTCTTACCTTTTGTGACTTATGGAACAAGAAAACTTCTAAGCCCATAAGAATTCCAATTACCTGTACTGCTTCATCCAGGGGGAATGATGTCATTAGCTGTGAAATCAAAAACCAGCGATGTAGTGAAATGTGAAGTTATTGATGGAGGAGAACTGAAATCAAGACGGCATCTAAATGTAAGAGGAAAAAGTGCCACCCTGCCTTCAATCACGGGTTTGTTCAATTTCTGGACCTTACCTCTACATTATTTTGCTCGCTCATTTGTTCCACTAACAACACGCTTTGGTTGCTTCTTTTTGTATTTTATACAGAGAAGGACTGGGATGATATCAAGTTTGGCGTGGACAATCAAGTCGACTTCTATGCCGTTTCCTTTGTGAAGGATGCCAAGGTGGTCCATGAATTGAAAGATTACCTGAAAAGTAAATTGTCTTCTACCTATAAGTTTTTTTTTCCTTTCTTTTTCCTTTTAAGGATCTTCAACATATTGTGGTTATCGATGTATCTGTTTGACTAAATTGGAATAGCTACTACACAGGCTGTAATGCTGATATTCATGTTATTCCAAAGATTGAAAGTGCAGACTCCATTCCAAATCTCCACTCCATCATTTCTGCTTCTGACGGGGTTAGTTCAGTCTTCTAATATTGTTGCCTTATTAGTTGTGATTTAGTAGTCACTCATGCTATTTTTGCTACTATAGTGTGCACATTATTTTGAGGATCCAGAAAGAAAAATAGCACTAACATTTTGTCTTGCTTCCATTGAGTGAAGTATGATGCAGTGAGAATGGGGGTGAAATTTGGATAGAACCCAAAAGTAACATATGGTGAGCCCTTGCATAGAAATGTGAAGAGGAAATAGGACATAGAATAGGGTGTGCTAGTAGTACCTCCATGGTATCAAATTACTAGAATTATGCAATTGAAAAAAAAGGAAGTCAAATATCTGATTGACTCGCTTTCTAGAAATTCTGACCCTCTTAATGTTATACTTCCATGGACGTCCCGCCAGAATAGGAAACCATGTACAACAACAATAAGGCTGCTTTGAGTTTTTTGAGAAGGCTGCTTCATGTTATGTAAACGATAGAAGGATTCTGTCTATTTGAGGAGTAGCCTCTATCTTATATTTCTTTGTGGTGCACCCATATGATTCCTGTATGTATAGAAATTGGGTGTTGTTTGTATAAAATCATCTTTTTGAAAGTTTTCTACCTTTTTTTTCTTCTATACAGGTTTCTTAGTTTCTTTCATTTATAAAACTTATTACTTGATCCCAAAAAAAAAAAAAAAAAAAAAAAAAAAGAATTTGCACAATGTGCAAAGATTAATGTGGAATAGTTGAACTTCATTTGGATAAAAGGAAGCAGAAGAATAAGAGAGGAAGTAAGTGATACTAATAGCTTTTAAAATCTTTGAATCCTTATTTTAATAGTTTGCCAGTTTATGGCTGCAAGAAGCTGCCCATCCTTCTTCCTTAGCCCTTTGAACATCTAGGCAATATCTTTTCTGTAAGGCTTTCTGATTCATAGGACCTTAGACCAGCAATGCTTGACTTCTGTTCTGACTCGGTTTTCTTGGTGTACATGTGTTGAAGTGTTCCTTGTTACAGTAGAAGTTGTTAATAGGAGAGGAAAATTATCTGTAGAATTATACGTAGTTTTAACTTAAAGTCTTATGAAAAAAGGAAGGTTAATCTTTCTGTGTAGTTCTTGTTGCTTCGGCAGAACCCTCTTCGTATTAATGGGCGGTGTCTACAAGCTTTTGATTGATAATTCTATTGGTGAAATAAATTGTTTTGTGTTAGCATTATCAAGCTTCCTCCACTGAAATGTGATCTTTTAAAATGATAACTACAATTATTTAAACATTGTGTTTGAGAAGTTGCTTAAGTTATGTCATGCAACTGCTTATAGGCAATGGTGGCCCGCGGTGATCTTGGAGCTGAGCTTCCAATTGAGGAAGTCCCCTTGCTGCAGGTAATTGCAATGCTCATGCATACAGCTTATTTCATGAGCCTTTTAATACCTAACTGCCTCTGTCATAAAGTGCGGAGAGGGCGAGATCTTTATTATAGCATCTCTTGCTAAATGAGGCGTATATATTCCATCACTGATCATACTACACCATCTTGGTTAAATATTTTCTTTTTTGTCAATTTGGTTGGATAAAATTATATGACATTTTGAATGAATCTTAATTAGTTAGTGCTGATTTTCACTAAAGTTTGTGTTGCTATATTCCCATGTCAAGTTAACTACAATGTTCAAAATGCACTCAGGTTTACAATTAGATATATCCCATGGAAACTGAACAACCCCATTTCAGAATTCCATTCAGTTGCATACATTTGCCATCACAAGATCCAAGTCACTTGGTAGGAAAAACACTGCACTGCCACTTATGAAAAATCTTCATGTCAGTCAACCTAGCTGAATTGCCAATCGAAACTAACCTGTTCCTGTTTAATTCAGCCTCTCTCTCCCCTTTCCCCCCAACCAATCCCCATTCCAGATATAGCAGAACTATTCTGCTACGACTCTTTTTTCCTTTTTTGATTCTATATGGTTCACTTTCAAAATACATTTTGCATCTCTTTTCCGAATTGAGTACTGTGTGACATTACCATGCTCTTTGATAGAAACCAAGCGAAAACCTTTTGCTGAGTGTAGGAAGTCAGCATACTTTTTTTTTTTTTTTAAAAAAATGATTAGGACATAGATTCTATTTGTTTAAACAATCAATTTTAGTTCTCTTTATCAACTTAACCAATTTTATGTTCTAATTAGAAAGAGGAATACGGACCTCTTACCTGCATTCCTTTCTGACCATCGTCAATGTTCTTTTTCACTTGGAGAAATTCCTATCTCGCTACTTTGAGAACTTAGTGAGAGCTCAGAAAATGCTATTGCATGTATCCACAGGAGGACATTATTAGAAGGTGTCGGAGCATGCACAAACCTGTAATAGTAGCAACTAACATGCTAGAAAGCATGATTGATCACCCAACCCCAACAAGGGCAGAAGTCTCAGACATTTCTATTGCAGTACGTGAAGGCGCTGATGCTGTGATGCTTTCAGGGGAAACCGCTCACGGGAAGTAAGTGACGTCTAGACACAAGTGCTCCACATTCCTTCCCTGTTTTCTACTATCCCTCTTGGTTTCTATGACTGCTTTCTAGTAATTGCTTAAATTTATATCAGGTTTCACTGCATTGTTATGTGTTTTATCTCTCTGCATCGATTTCTTTTGTCTATTTGATCACTTTCTTATGCCACTCAGTTCTTTTCACAATTTGCAATGACAACTTTTGTTTTTTACTGTGTTTTTTTGTTCTTCGTGTTATGTGTTATTCTGTATGGTGGAACAGATGTTTTTTAAATATTGCGCTGTGAATTTCCATAAATCCATTAGGTATCCACTGAAGGCCGTTAAGGTGATGCATACTGTGGCATTAAGGACTGAGTCAAGCCTACAAAACAGCACTAGTGGTCCAAGTCAATCTGCTGCCTATAAGGTACATGGATGATTGTACTTACTGTTGGACTTCATATGTTAGGCTATGAACTTAAGCTCACCAGTGAGATTTCCCGCATTATCCAATCAGGATATCAAATTGAACTTTAATTGTTATGTGAAATGCTTAATCTATTCGCTATGTTGTTCAGAGCCATATGGGCGAGATGTTTGCCTTCCACTCCTCCACGATGGCTAATACCCTTAGCACTCCCCTCATTGTCTTCACAAAAACTGGGTCCATGGCAGTAATTTTAAGCCATAATAGGCCTTCATCAACAATTTTTGCATTCACAGACAGGTATGTAGCAAGTTTGGTCTTTTCTCTAGGTCACAATTATAGTCCTTAGGAACCTTTCTTGACTTTTATTGTTCCATAGTTGAGGTTGTTTTCTCGCGTGTCCAAACTTAGGCGGACCTAATGTATGCACCCTGCTTACGTCGGCAAAATTTTTATATGTATAGGTATATAAATCCCTCAAAAATCGGGTACACACATACACACACACACTGACACGCACATATTGATATATCTATGTTAAATTTAGCGGCGCTCCCGCCGTGCTCAAATCCTGGGTCCTGTCCAAATAAGAGTTAAAGTTCTTTCACACAATTTGGAGAAAGACGTCTCTGAACTATTGAGAAGGTAGCAAAAGTAGCCCATGAAAATATGACCCCGCCCAAATGTGAGCAGGTTGGACTGGGAAAGTTTACATTGTGGGTCAATTTAGGCTAATTTGGGCTAAATATGCCGTCTAAATTGACCCATAAGAAAACTTATCAAAATTTCTAAATTAATTTTTTTCATTTGATATGTTAGATGTAACCCTAACAAGGAAAAAAAAGTTTATTAGTTTTTTTTGTAGTGAAATAAATTTTAAGAAAACAAACAAAGAAAATTAAAAACTTGGTAAAAGTTGGACGGGCTAGGCTATGACCCATTGCTAGCCCATTTTGACACAATCCAAGTAACCTTTAACCCTGGACATTTATTAACTCAGTCCATCATGACTAGCCCAAATTCAACTCAACCCACCCATTTGACACCCCTAGCCGATGAAATATGTATTATTCCAGTAAGAAAAATCTCTAATGTATAATGTTGTGACACGGTGCATGCATTTATCTTTTGTGCCAGTGAAAGGGTGAAGCAGCGGCTTGCTCTGTATCATGGTGTCTTGCCTATATATATGGAGTTTTCAAGTGATGCAGAAGAGACATTTTCCCGAGCTATCAAACTTTTATTGGTTAGTGATCATTCTCCTGTCTTTTTGATGTTGTATCGCGTTATTGTTCCGTCATCTTTCTTTATTTGGGTGTATGCCATGTACACATGGGTAATCTATTTTGTTTCCTGCATCCGTAGAGCAAAAGCTTGGTGAAGGATGGACAATATGTCACTCTTGTCCAAAGTGGAGCACAACCAATCTGGCGTAGACATTCTACTCACCACATACAAGTCCGTAAGGTCCAAAGTTGATGTGTCTCAACCTTTTATTTAGTGGATCACGTTAAGTGTTAGACATCTAGGATACAGTTTTTAAAATTTTCTTACAAACAGGTGCTATTTTTTTCCCTTGAATTGTTCCTTACTTGGTGAGATTGGAAAAGTCTTCTTAAAAAGTAAAACTTTAGATACAGATTTTCCCTATGTCGCATTGTTGTATCAATTTTGTAACTTTGTAGCGAATCCGATGATGGAAGCTTAAGGTTTGATAACTTTGTGTATCATCATTGGAAATTTATTTGTCTGAGTTTGCTGTGTTAGTTGCCATCATCAGAGTTGTCAAGCTATTTTATCAACTTTTGAGAGTTTCGTCTATGGAAAATCTCTTCAAGCCGTCCATAAACCCAACTCATTTTGTTATTCAACTCCAAAATGCTTTTCAAATTGTAGAACCAACAAAAACCCTGGCAGTTAATATAGTGTGAAACCAGTCCAGCTATTTGGAGCTGGAGTTTGGGGTGACTTGGGTGTTTGGAATGGATTAAATTTGAACTTTTATGGAAAGAACATCTGTACAAAAGCTGAGGAGACCTAGTTCTTCCTCTTATTTATTTAGTTCTGGCAAAATATGCCTAAAATTTTGACAAATCTGTCAGGTACATTACACTTCACATTTGGCTTGCTCCTTAGGTTCTCCTATCATTTCACTATGCTTTATACCCTTGTAACGCTTAGCACACGCTATGAAAGCAACTAAATCTAAGATTGTCAAACCAGCTAAGAGAAAGTAAAACCTGTCTAGATGACCATTGTTGAGGTTTCCTGGGATCCATCCAGACATGTTATGAGCTGAAGAAAATTTCATCACTATGCTCACGATTAAGCTGCTCACATAATTTCCTAGTGATATCGATGTCATGCATAGTGCACTTCCGAAGCTTTTAAGTCCATCTGGTGCTTGTTCATTGAAAAACTCCAGCTGCCCTACGTACATGAACACTTCCGAAGCACCTATAAGAGCATATTGAGGAACTTGCCACAAGATACTCAGAGAGCTTGAGCCTTCACAGTGTGTGCAGTCTTTTCTAGCATACTTGAGCCTGTAACACTCCACAATTGCTGCTGAAAGCATTGCCGTCACAGCTATGACAAGTCCGATACCCATCCGTTGAAGTTGAGTTATACCTCTACCATCCTTGTGCTTCTTCATCTTGCTGACCAATGGATCAAGGACTCGGCGGTAGAGGAATATTAAAATAGCCACAGCAATAATGTCAAAGCTAGACATACTTGCTGCTGGAACCGTGAGTTTCCCGATTTTAGTTTTCATTGCATCACCTTGCTCGACGAAGATTGAGGCCATTTGTGTGAAAACTACAGAGTAAATTATAGTACATAGCCAAATCGGCAACAGCCTCAAGATGCATTTAACCTCTTCAACTTGAGAAATTGGACAGAGGTGCCATGGGTTGCGACTGCTCTGCTTCTCATTGTCAAGTTCCCTGGATGTAATCAGTGCTGCTTTATCCAAGAATCTGCATTTAAAAGGATGTATTGGTAAATCTTAGGACAGGAAAAGTACACTGCAAAAAATTAGCATGTACATGATAATCTGATGTATTGGACAGTAGTGCTTTCGTACTCACTTGAAACCATGAGTGTGGAGCATTTTCCTACCAGCAGCTTTGGAGCTATCGTCATCGCCTTCATATAATTCATCTTCATTCTCAGGCATCTCTACTGTCCACTTCTTTGATGCAGCGACTAAAACTTGAGAAAACCTGGTTATAGGGTTGCCACTAGACCTGAAGTGCCTATATTTTGCGGTGCCTCCAAGAAAGAGCACCAATGCAGCAAAGGCAGACGCAGCAGATGCCCAAAACCCAAGAGCCCACATCCCTTTATCCTCAAAGTAGTCTAAAATGGTGTTGGAGAAGAGTGAACCAAGGTTCATGAACAAGTAGAAGTAACTGAAGAAGGCCTGTTTTGATTGTTTCTCTCTGGGATCATGCTCATCAAACTGATCAGCTCCAAATGTAGCGATGTTAGGCTGATAACCTCCGTATCCTAGAGCAATCATGTACACAGAGATGTAGAATAGACCAATCTCCATGGTTGAATGCGATCCACATAAAGTTGTTCGATCACCACAACCTTTTGGTTTGAGCAAGTAAAGTTGTGACGACAGTGATAATAGTACCAATCCCTGTTAACAAGAAGTTCCAAACCAACCATTAATGAGCAAGCTTGATATGTACGGTAAAAAGTCCGTTCTAATGGTTTCATTAATTAAAAGTAAACAATTTGTTCCAATTTATATGCAATGCTTTGTATTTTGAGATGTTTCAAAATGTTTGATACCTGTTTCTATACGACTTCCAAGAATTCAAATACATTAAACAATTCAATATCTTAACTTTGATGTGATACTTACTAACTTTTCTGCAATTAATTCAATGTTTCTTCCATAGTCACTAATATATACTTAACACCTTAAACTCCGTAACCAGTCAGTTATATTACATAACGTCATATAAATGGAGTGAATAAGTACTTATTATTAAAATCCAAGTAATGGAGGAACACAAAATCTTCTTGATTGTGAATTTCATTATTAGTGTTCTCTGAAATTGTTTGTCTGCATGAGTAAGATGACAAGTAATCAATGGATACTTACAGTTACATAAATGACCTGAAAAATTGCACAACTTTTGAATCTTCCCCAGTAAGAGTCACTAAGGAAAGCACCAAGAAGAGAGAACATGTACACAGTGCCAGTCCATTTGCTCACACTATTAGCAGCAGCGGCATTGTCTTGTTGCAGCACTCTAGTCAGGAACAACACCAGATTCACTCCGACCCCAAAAAATGCAAGAGTAGCTAAACCTTGATTCACTGATAATTTTGCAATGAAAACAAATTTATTGTTCAAATCTAGAAAGTTAGCCGATCCATTTAATTTTGTTTAATAATAGAGAAAAGAGCGTCCGTTTATGTGATAATCAATTCAATCAATTTGGTTTTATGGATGTCACATTCTTCTTAATAGTGGATTTAGTGGCGACATAGGTAAATCAATCGAGCAAGACTAGCGCACTTATGAATATAGTGTAGAGAACATTCAACCTTAGCCTTTTCAACAACATACCCAGTTTTATCCCACAAATTATTAAGGAAGTAATTAAATAAATAAAATAAAGTGTATCACATCTAACAGCTTAATCTTTAGATGAGATGGTCATACAACTTTAACATGGTATCAAATAAACTGATAACATCATTGGATATAAAGATATAGACTAAAATAAAAATAGTCTATGCAAGAAAACTACCACATCTAATAAGAGAAAAGACATCTGACCTTTTTTTTTAAAAAAAGAAAACATTAGCCTCTTATCCTCTCAATTAATATAAAATCAATCAATTTGGTTATATTGATGTTACATTATCCTAAATGATGGGATTTAGAGGCTAACTAGGTAAATCAGTCAATCAAGACCAATAGAACTTTGTAAAACTTTCAACTGTAGCCTCTCAAGCAAGATAAAACAGTGTCTGTTTGTGAGGTAGTTGATCAATCAACTTGGTATTATGGATGTTACACTGTCCTAATTAAACAGTGGGACTTAGTGGTTAAATAGGTAAATCAATCAATCAAGACCAAGACACACTTGTGAAATTGTGGATTACTTTCAACTTTAGGGCCCTCTCAGTAAGATAAAAGGAACACCACAAACTGTGGCAAAGTATTCATACTACAGTTCTGTAATTGGGTCATTTCAACAGAGATTTTGTTTCTTGTCAAAGTGATATTTACATTGGCCTTTACTTCTTAGATTTACTAGTTTGATATAGTGATAATTCTGCACTTACAAAGGTGGTTAACCATGACATGGCTATGATATTCCTATAGCATTTAAATCATTAACAGTGGAAGGTGATGCCTTCTCAAACGTTGTGGAAAGCAATAAAATGATAATCTTTTCCTTCCTTTTCAAATCAAGTAACTACCTTTAATCAACACTGAAAATGACAAAAATTGCTGCCTTTTTTTTGCGCCTAATCATATCATTAATTATTTTACTCTTATATCTTACCTGACCTATTTGTCAACTTATCAGTTTTCCATTAACATTAAGCACTCTTCATTATTAATTAGAACATGCATAATGACTTTTTATTGTTGTTGTTATTGTTGCTTATATGTAATATATAAACTTTTTTTTTCCCGAATTGGGAGGATCTATAGTCTTTCCACACTTCCCCTCTACGGTGACTCGAACCCGGAACATAACGGTCGTGGGTGGAGGTGGTTTACCAACTGAGCAACCCTCACTTGTTGATGTAATATAAACCTTCCATACTCTATTCGCCACATTTTTGCTTATTCTTCGAGAAGAAAAATGACCTATCAAGGCGTGTAAAAATCGTCTGTTCAAGGCGTGTCATTTCATTCGAGAAGAAGAATGACCTATCAAGGCGTGTCATTTCATTCTCAATAAACGACATGCCAGACCAATCAAGAAACATGAGAAAACTACTTTTATTTGTTTTTAAATCTTTCCGCTTTTAATGCATGCCAGACCAATCAAGAAACATGAGAAAACTACTTTTATTTGTTTTAAATCTTTCCGCTTTTAATGCATTCTCAATAAACGACAGGCCTTTTAATACATTCTCAATAAACGACATGCCAGACCAATCAAGAAACATGAGAAAACTACTTTTATTTGTTTTTAAATCTTTCCGCTTTTAATGCATTCTCAATAAACGACAGGCTTTTTAATACATTCTCAATAAACGACAGGCCTTTTAATACACTCTCAATAAACGAGAGCCGACATGCCTAGCCAATCCAGAAACGTGATAAGAACACATTTATTAGTTTATACGCGTATCTACTTTTAATATGTCATCCTTCTACGTCCAAAAACTATCAAAACGTGATAAGAACACTGATATTCATCGAAACACTTTTCAACTTTTAATACGTCGTCCTTCTACTACGCCCCAATGAATGCACACTTTTTAATAATGTCCGAATCCTATATCCGCCACGTGTTTTTCTTCTATTATTTACATAATTATAGTAAGGCGGCGCAAAATTTTAGGCAAATTATCTCCTTTCATTCTTTTACATTTTATTTTCCTTCAACTTATGCAGAAATCATATAACTTATCATCCTAAATCCATCAAGTAAACATTCCTTCCTCAATATCTAATGGCCATAACAAACTAACAATCAATGAGTTAAGAGAATTCAAATCCATCAAGTTAGGAGTTGTATTTTAGAAAAATAAAATCAACAAGTAAAATGAAGCGCACAAAGAAGAAAGAAAGGAAAATTAGTATAAGCAAAAATCCATATCAATGATGGGGGCCACCAAGAACAAGTTTTTGTCATATGATGACGTGGATCTACCAGTCGCATGAATCTTTACGTGTCAGAAATGTCTTTTCTATTACTGCATGCTTTTGTCACCCCCTATGCCTTTTTCTCTCTCGTCTTCTTCCACAGAATTTTTGCTATTACTTCCAAAACCATATCACAAAATACAGAGAAACTCTCTGGAAGTTTCTCCCCCACCCCCTACCTTAGCTCATATACATACAAGTTCTATATACGTATAGTATATCTCAAGCTGTCAAATAAGAGAACGCTCATTTGACACATGTCATTAGTGTTTTACTGAAATATTTAGACTTTTCCCTTTTTAACTCCTGTCATTTTCTAGTTTCGTAGCATATGATAGCTGGCTTCATTTATTAACTCACAATTTCCAAGAGTTATCAACCTTTTTTTCTGATTTATTTGTTTGCACTAAAATAGAAAAGAGAAAAGAACATTAAAGCCTAACGATTGGACAAATTATAGCAGCAGCAAGTGATATAATGTGTTAGGCACAACTTATATGTTCAAATTCTATGGAAAAAGCCTAGCGACATAAGTAAAAAATAAGTTATATGTTCAAATTCTATGGAAAAAGCCTAGCGTTATAAATAAAAAATGTGTAGGGCAAACCTATTATTCACCGATATTATACACTAGACTTCAAACAATACGTTACCATTGAGATTTTTTTTTTTTTTTTTTTTAATGAGAATAATCATAAACCATTTTGAAGAAGTTGGCAGCTCTAAGAAGTAAGAAACCTCATTTTCCGCACGCCAAGTAATAAACAATTGAAAAGAAAATGAGCCGGTGAAGTCAGAGAAATTAGTAGTGCGACATGTCTTAAATTATTAAATGTGAAATACTCAAAAAGAAAGATAAGCAGAGTATGATATCAGTGTTTCTTTTTTCCCTTTTCAAGAAAAATTATGGTTGTATAAAAGAAATCATGAGCCAAAAAAGAAAAAGAACTTACAAAGAAGTACAATTCCAGCCATCCATGTCCCAGTTCTTCCTCGGATTGCAGGCATTCCATGCAAATCAACAGTTCCATCATTGGTGCACCCTTCTTCTTTGCCTTTCAGCTTCACCTGTATTGATCATGTTTTTAAGTTCAAAACAAGAAAAGTAAAAAGAAGACACAAATTAATTCACTAGATTTTAGTGAAATGTTAGATGAACATTCTCTTGCTATTTCTTGGAACAAAATAATAGAAAAGAAAATGCATTCTCTTTGCATGAGAAAATAAGAATGTACTTATAGATATATCTAATGCTTATTTATAGCCTTTTCTTGTTCCTTTAATTTGTGTCTTCTGGAAAATCAAAGCGATAGGTGATTGTATACACTAGGAATAAAGAAGGACGAGAGCTAATGTTTCTTGATTTAATATAACTAACTATACTAAAACTCTTGTTGATGAAAACAAGAAGAAAGAAAGTAAATGGAGAAGAGATCAGTAGATGATGAGATTTAGCTAACCTCTGCAGAGAGTTCCAAGCAAGCCATTGATGATGACTCAATTCAAAGATATGGCAAAAGGAGAGAAGTGAGTGTGTATTTAAAGGTGGAAATGGAGAAGAATAACCAAGAAAGCAAGGTGGTTGAGAGTAAATGAAAGTGAGTGACAACAATATGTATTTATAGAGGTTTTTGAGAGTCTCAACTAACCTGTGGAGATCAAAGCATTAACATTGGAGGAAAAAGCCAAAGAGAGAAAGACAGATATCTAGCTAGCTAGTAGCCTTATAGTTGAATTTTAATATCGTGGGATGGATGTGATTCCTCTACCATTAACATGAGTGTTTTAAACTCTTAAAATGAAGAGATTTAGATCCTTCCATCTTAAAGTGTCAAGTTTAAAGTCTTAGAAAGAAAAAAATTTGTGTGCTTAAGTTTCTTTTTGATATGGAGTATTACATATGAAACCTAATATTGAGGGTCCGTTACCATATCCATCTTGTCTCTCAAATGGTTGCTTTGATTTAGACACTTGAAGCATTCATTTTGATGCTTTGTTGAAACACTTGACTTCCTATATGTCTAAAAGTGGACTTACCTATTACCTTTATTAATATTGACACTTTATTTATATAAACAAGCATGATGCATAATTAATCTTCTTTTCTATTATTTCCTCTTTGTGCTATTGGATATTTATCTAAGATACTATAATTTAATTTTCATATCTCTAAGAATATTAAGCTAGAAGATGCTTTTCCTATATACGGTTGGTTTCAAGCTTGGATCTTTTAAAGCACCCTTGAATTTTACGTATGTATGTATGTTGAACGTGCAAATTACTGTAATTTCGTAAAAGAGCAACTAAGCTGAGAAGATTTTAGTGCGTATGAATTGTTAATCTGTAAATTGGGGTGAGGTGATGGTAGGCTAATTTAATCTCGCGTAGTTGAATTATAAAAGATCCTCTAAAAACTTGACTTAACAAAATAAACTTGACTTAACAAAATGACCTCTTCTTTTTTTTTTGACTTATTTTTTTGGGAGAAAAATGTTGAGCGAGGTTAAGTTGGGATCGGGGGCTAGATTAGAAATAGAAAAATTTGTGGGTAAAAGTGCATATTACAGAAAAGTATATAAACTTAACCAAATCGGGTCATTTTAGTGGGTCAAAAATAAAAAACGGGTAATCAGAAAAGGGTTATTCTTTGCTCGCACCTCTTCTAATTTTTCAAACCGATTTCATGTCCCTTCATAAGTTCTCCTAAACGATTTCGTCTCTCATCCAACTATTTGACAATTATTTCGAAGATTTGAAGTAGCAGTTGAAGAATTTTCAGAAATCCTGATTTCTTCAGATGAGCAACCTTAATATCGTTGCATTTTTATTCTGGTTCTCATACAAGTCTTAGAACTTATGAAGAAACGTCAATGGTATTTTTTGAAGAAATTTTGATTTTTTGTTTATTGTTCTTTCTAATTTTTTCCTTTTTTATTTTATATTGTTGTTTACTTTGTGTTGATTGCTTCTGTATGTAGATAAAGTAATGGTAGGGCTGAATCAAATCAATAAGACTGCTTGAAGCGGTATATCTAAAACGAAAGGGGCTAGTAAGCAATCTGAAGAAGATGACAATGTCAGACAAATTCCTGAAACTGATGTTGTTGAATTGGATAAACATTTAGCAGAAGGTGACAATCAACCTCCAAGTGGTGGAGGAGATGGAACTGAAGTTGCGGAACTTGATAAACATCCAAAAGCAGATGACAATCAACCCACAAGTGGTGGAGTTCCTGTAAGTGCTAATAATCCAGCAGTAGATGACAATGAATCTCCACTCGTTGAAACTTGTTTAATGGATGCTGAAGTTGGTGTAAAAGAACCCCAGATTCAAAAGACCGTAAAGGATCACTCTGCAAAAGATATTGTGGTGGAAGAGGCCCAAGTGGAACCCCAAACGGAGGATCTTTTGGCTGAAATCGACGCTTTTCAAGCGGATGAACTCTCCGATGCGGGGAAAGGTAAGGAAAGCATGGATGATAGTGATGGTGATGATGGACAAATTTTTGCTGTTCGTGATGAAGGAAATAGAGAAGAATCAGGAGAAGATGAAAGTGGTGAAGAAGAAGAAGAAGAAGAAGAAGAAGAAGAAGCAACTGAAGAAGAAATTAATGAAGAAACTGATCAAGAAGGGGATGAAGCAAGGGAGCCTGAGTGTGAGTTAGACCGTTTATCAGTTCCTCGATGCATCAAGGAAATCAACATTCAAAGGTATCGATTTAAAACTTGGCTTGATGAAATTCCATCATTCGCGGCGAAGATATCTGTTCGATCTAGCATTAAAAGATTGTATTTATTTAAAAAGTTGTTGAAAACCTTAAAATTAGAAAATAAATTTAAGGAGACTGTATTTGGGAAGTTTCTTGAAATGTCCAAATTTTGGCTATTCAATGGTCAGATGGTCCACTCCCTACTTCTTCATAGAATAAAAGATAAAGAGCGTCGGGAGGTTTGTTTCTTAGTTGATGGGAAGCCAACTTGTTTTGGGCTTAGGGATTTTGCTCTAATGACTGGTTTGAAGTGTGGGGTAAAACCCAGCGATAAAGCAAAGAATAAGGTTGTGAAGAAAGGCGAGGAATTTTATGAAAAAGTAACTTGGAAACCATCCAGTGAGGCGAATGTTAAAGTGACATCGTCGAGGATGTGGAGGTTGTTGAAAACTAGCAGAAGATTTGACAAAGAGGAACAGTTGAAGATTTTCCTTTTGTGGTTTCTCCACACAATGTTGATGGCAAAAGATACTTCAAAGTCTGTTGAGAAGGAATGGGTTTGTATGGTTGATGATCTGGAGTTCTTCTCCAAGTATCCATGGGGCAGGTTGTGCTTCGAGCTTACGATTGAATATTTGAAGCCCAAGCTTGACGTGGCCAAACATTATAAAACCTTAGTGAGAAAGGAAAACCGCCTGGATATGCTCTTTTTGGCTTCCCCTGGGCATTTTTGGTAAGTCTACAATAAACCAATTGTTAGTTGATTGTGAAGTTTTCATTTTTCGTAGTCCTATTAAATCTTTTATCTTAGGCCTGGGTCAATGAAGCATTTCCTGCCATTGGAAGGAGAGCTGCATTGATATAGATCAGTCTCCTATGTCGTGCCCTCGGATTCTTAAATGGTACAGTAAAAGGTTGCCTGAATCCTTCGATCCATTTGTGGAAGGAGAAAATAAAATTAAGGTAACGTTGCGCTATTTTCATGTCATTTAATATTTTTATTCAAACTGTAAGAAACTAATTTGCTCGACTTCTATCTAGATCGTGCGCCCTTACCTATTCCCTACTAATCAAGAAGTGAGATCGAGGTGGGAGGATTCATATGTGCCCTATACAGATGAAGTTAAGGATGGGTCGGTAGATGCTCTTAGGGCTGAACTTGAGGGGCTCACAAAAATCAAGAAGACTACTCTTAATCCTGCTGGTGAAGGTGATATGGATGAAGATGGTGAAGAATATGCAAGAGGCGATGAAGATGTTGGTGGAGATCGTACAAGAATTTTTGGTGAAGGTGCAGATCTTTCAAGTGGTGGTGTTAGTGCTGCAAGTACTTTTTTGCATGTTGTGCTCGATAGGCTGACAGCAATGGAGTACAAATTGGTTGATGTTGCTAAGATGCTAGCGGAACAACCAAAGAGGACAGTATACAAATGCTTGTACCGTCCTTCTGCGTGGTTGATGAGGCACAAGAAGAGGAAGGCAATGGACCGTGGTACCGCTGGAAGGACCACTAAAATTTTGAGAAAGAAGCGTAGATTTGATGAACTGGTTGCTATTGTCAGTGCCACCAGTGTCAGTGCCACCAATGCCAATGCAGTTGATGCTAATTCCAATGCAGTTGATGCCAATGCCACCAATGCCAATGCAGTTGATGCCGATGCCAGTGCCAATGCAGTTGATGTTAGTGCCAATGCAGTTGATGCCAGTGCCAATGCAGTTGATGCCAATGCCACCAATGCCAATGCAGTTGATGCCAAGGTAGCTGATGTCGATGCTATTGCCAATTCCAATGCCAATGCAACTGATGCCAATGCCAATGCAGTTGATGCCACCAATGTAAGTGATAATGAACTGCTGATGAAAAATGGGGAGGATGATGAGGAACAGTTTCATGAAGCGGAGGATGCATCCCATGTCGAATCGGAATTGAACTTGAATGGAGAAGTTGGTCAAGATCCCAAAGAAATTATGTCGGGTGTATTGGAGAGTCATGACAAAGAGTGTATTAAAAAAGACGAGAACAAAGATTGATTTGTCAATCTTTAAAAGTTTGTTGTAATATATTTATTGTAATCTTGTTTGAGTATTAAACGATTGAAGTTGACGATTATTTTTTAAATATTGTTTGAGTGTTAAACAATTGTAGATGAAGTGAGTTGACAATGCATTTTGCTTCTGTTTAAAATAAGCTTGCACAAGAATGATCACTGATAACTAAATAATTTATTAAATTGTGAACTATAGCTGTTGAATGCATACTGAAATAGGTCGATTATCGATACAAAAATAAATATTTATAGTGGCAATTCTATTTTTTTGGACAACTAGGAATAAAACTATAAACTACTTTACATGGTCGATAGTAGACAGTTGCTGGTTTTATACTTGTACTATCGAAAATATTGTGTTGGTATAAGTTGGAAGCTTTTCGAGCATAGACCAAATGTGTATAGATTAAAGACAAAACAATATTTCAACCAATCAAAAAATAGATGACGTATATTAATAGACGTGTATCTTAGCTAATACGCAAAGTAGATTGTGCGGTAGATAATATGTATTGTGAAGTGTGGCAGAGCAGTTGGTAATGCACTGCCCAAAGCAAGTATTGTCAAGTCAGAGCTGTTTTTCTTTTTTTGAAACTAAAAGACTTGATTAAAGGTGCCCATTTGCTTTGTAATCATTAATTAAGAAGTGACCATTGCATTTAATTTGTGTCTCTTCACTAACCTTTGCAACTCTTCAACATTATTTCTATATAAACCCCTCAACATTGTGTGCTTTTTCCACTTCATTTTCAATACAAAATTTTCTGCATTTAAACTATCAAAAGAACATTCCAAAATGGCCGGACCATCCAAGAAGCGTGATATCTACTGGGAGTTAGTCATTCTGCAATCAGAGGTTACTGAATTGTGGGAGTATCTGAAGAGGCTTGAAAACAGAATATGGGTAGAGGCGCAGACGATGGAGAATCAGGTCAGAGTGATCAACACAAGACTTGATGCAATTCATGCACTACCAGCGCCAGAGGCAAACGTCATAGAGGAAGATGTAAGTCCACCAGGTTCACCAGATGCGCCACTGGATATGGTTGAAGAATTCCTACCAAATTCACCAAATGCACCAGGTTCATCAAATGCACCGGCTTCACCAGATGGACCACTAGATATGGTTGAAGAATCTCCACCAAGTTCACCCAATGAACCGAACTAGTCGTTTGTTACTTGTTGTTTATGTTTTAGTGGTCTTTTTTTTTTTTGTTGTTGTTTATGTTTGAATGGTCTGATTTTTGTTGTTTATATGTTTTAATGGTCTAGACCTTTTAATTATGTAATGTTGCTTCAGTTGGTAATATTAGTTTCAGTTGTGTTTTGATTCTCCACCGGTGCGGTCTATTGATATTGTTCTTCTCTGTGTTAAAGTTTCTGCTGTAATTTTGATTGTCTACCAAGTATAGTCTATTAGATAAATTGTGGAAATACATGGAAAGTTATGATGGTTAACAGTAATCAAATAAAATAACTAAATTAGTAAATTACTAGAGAAAATTTCTATCACATCAACAAAATTAACTAGACCGAGGTAGACCATTTAGGCATTTACAGACTACTTTAACTGGAAGATACGCATCAGCCTTAGTTCGGTTTATTATACACTTATTAAAAAGCTGAGCGTTAAAGTTCTACCGTTCAGGATATTATCACGCGCGCGTTTGGTATTTAGGGATTATGATGTCTGGGGTTTAGGGTCTAGGGTCCACGCGCTTGGGGTTTGGGATTTGGGCTCTAGGGTATAAGTAGATCATTTTGGCTTATGGGTATATTATCAACGATCCGAAATTACACTGTGTTTGATTGTCAACGTTGCTCAGGTTGATAATATACGCTCATCATTTTGCTTAAAATAATATAAAAATCCTATGGTAAATACTAGTAAGGGGTAATTTTGTAATCTACGAACTAGGAAACCACTCACGTGACAACTTTGTTGCATAATGTACCTTAATGATGGTCAATAGCATTGATAAGGACTACATTGGATAAAAAACATAGCGTAATGTATACTAATGTTAAGGTTCTGAGAAAGCAAGACATCTTTCTCTAAGCATGGAAGAAGATCACATTGCTTGGTCTACCTTAACCCTAGAGCCCAAACTACAATCCGGATGATTCTGGAGATGAATATGATGTTATAATTATTTTATTAAAAAATGTGTTGT
The DNA here is from genome assembly GCA_037355625.1 of Petunia x hybrida. NCBI lineage: Eukaryota > Viridiplantae > Streptophyta > Magnoliopsida > Solanales > Solanaceae > Petunia > Petunia x hybrida. The sequence goes on along the minus strand of JBBBVM010001185.1, from coordinate 620,723 downwards.
CTCAGTCATATTAAATCAAGTTTAGTACTGATAATTGTCAATCCTAAATAGTTGATTATCAACTTTTATAGAAATCATATTAATTTTAGAAAGTTTAATTTTGATTGTCAATCCTAAATAGTTGATTATCAACTCTTATAGAAATCATATTAATTTTAAAAAGTGTACCGTACTATGTTATGGCACATTGAATATTTATTTTGGTTGTTTGTATACTTGACGTGAGTTATCAGTTTATAGGCAGAAATTTCTATCTCAGTACAGACATTTTAAAAACCACCAATCCTTATCCATGATTTTATGTTAGTTGTTCATAAACTGGAATTCGTTTATTATCAAGTTCATCAGATCCATGTTATAAATTTTTTATGGTCTCCATGTTAAGTCGTTTATCAACTTCACTTGGTCTATTATTATGTTGAACAGATCCAGTCATCTACTTCGATGAAAACAAAGAGAAACAAGTATTAATTCAATAGCAACACCAAAATTAGTACAATTCAATAGCAACACCAAAATTAGTACGCCAGCAGCAAAATTCCCCAATTCCATTCACATTTTTTTAATAATTACATATTAAAGAGCTTTCTTTAATCAGAAACCTCTTTACAAAATAACAAAAAACAAAATGCATATATACTTAAACTAACTTAAAACATTGAACATACTTAAACTAACTTAAAATATTTAACATACTTAAAAAAACATACAAATTAAAGGGAACTTGGGGGGGGTGATGAGGTTGTCGGGGTTGATACCGATGCGGCGACACATTGCACGAAGAATACGTGCAATGCGCCGAACGTTCATCTCTTGGTGCAGCCTGTCCTCATTAATTCTTCGTATGAGGAGGTCTAGAGCTTGACGGATTAGCAGTGCATCTTGGGAAGAAGACATTGTTGTGCAGAAAAAAACTTTATAAAAAGTTGAGATTTTACAATTGGAATTGTGTGAAAGAAAGTATAAACAATGGTCCTATTTATAGAAGAAGAAGAAGGTGAAACGGATAGGGGTGGGGGGAGGGGTCTAACAGTCATGATTAAATCCATTCCCGGTGAGACTTTTCCCACTCCATTAAATCTGATGGGACATGACAAGCTTGGGCAGTGCACTCCTTTAAATATGACACGTTTCCCACTCGCCTATTATCTACTTATCAATATACTTAGCTTACTCATTAAGTTTGTTGTCTATTAATATATGGCAACTAGTTATTATTATTTGAATATGTATTTGTCTTTAGTCTATGCGATTTTAGTATATGATCGAATAGCCAACTTGAACAACAAACATTCAATTTAGTTTAAATCCAACATTTATTTAGTGAAGACCATGTATAGTAGTTTACACAGTATTTTATTCCTAGTCCAGAAAAAAGTTTTCAACTACAGATGAATAAAACCCATTTAAAGTATAGTGCCACCAAGGGAAGATTGATTGTCAACTACACATACATGGCAAACAAATACCAATTTCTTACGCATCAAGAGTTTATTATCAACTTTGCTAAGTATATGAACAATAAGACAGTAAATAAAGGTAAATTGGAAGATCGTCAAATACTGTTTGCTTCGCCTAAAATAATAACTTATAACAAACTTAACAGTAGGAACACCAAAATTAATACGCCGACAAAATATCACCCATTTCCATTGATAATATTTTTAATAAATATATTAATAAAAAAAAGAGCTTTCTTTACTAAACTGTTAAAGAGGTCCTCTTGTTCGTGGCATCATATGCACACGAAAACAAAGACCATGTTCAGGATATCGACGCATTATTTAAAAGTGGAGAACTTGGCCTTAAGTGATATTACGATCATTAATAAACCTTAACCAACCTCACTGAAGCATTTTGCGAGTTGGTGTCACACGTAGTTCTATGAAGTATCTAACATCACCACTGTAGATAACAGCTTGCATCGTGTAGTCGGGTAAAAGATATGCTATGTTCCATAGAAAAATCTATAATCAAAGAGTACAATGTTTAATGTGTTAAAAATCAAATAACTAAGGTAAACAAATCCAAATATTAAAGAACGAGGTACTAAACTTACTAGGTCATCATTTATACATGAATATCTATTCACAGTAAGAGTGAAGCATGTACGGTTCCTTGTAATGATGCACATTCCATCCGGCCAGACATAGTCATTACTTGCATCCCCTGCATCTTCTGGTATGTTTTAAGAGGCTTGGGAGGAGATCAAAGAGGTGTAAAAAGTAGGGGTAGATGAATTAACTTGTTGATGGGTATTAAAAAAATTAGGAAATGAGGGCCCTATTTATACTCTATAGGGGAAGAAGGTCAAAAGACAGGAGTTATTGGAGCCATTGTATCAGATGAGATAGTTCATACTTTGTGCAGTGCACCCTTTAAAGAACCTGGCACACGTTTCAACTGGTCGATTATCAACCACACAATCCACTAGCAAGCTAACTGTTGGAAATGATGTCTTCAGTCTATGCTGAGTTGGTCTATGTTCAAAAAGTCTATAACCAATAGTAATTACTACAAATATCAATAAAACTAGTTAAGATTTTTTGTCAACTTGTTAAAATCGAGAGTTAAGAACCTCAACCGCAGCAAAAAAGGGTCTATTATCAACATATCTAATTCTAATAAACAACAAGACTAAACAATGGTATATTGGAAGCAAAGATACAGAACTTATTCAGTTCACAGAGTTATTACAAATGTTCAGAAAAATAAATTATTACACTCATTAGAGAAAAAGCAATAAATAATAAATCACTGTCTATTTTGAGCTAGAGGGCAAGTTATTTTTTTATGGCTGGGTCGCATACAGTTTGAACATTTATTCCTTCTCTTCTTGGACGTAAATGATACACCGATGGATGGAATGTGCTGAACTCTTTTCCTGTCCCTTTTGATAAATGTCTTACATGTACAGGTTCTTTTATCTCCCACGAAGGCACTACGAAGGTGGCTCGTAGCCTTCTCATCATTCTTGTGCAAGAGTTATTTGCTAGTACCATCTCCAATAATATTTCTGGACTCAACCATTTGATCATCAGCTGCTATGGGAGATGCCGCAATAGCATTTGAAGCTGCGCCGGACCTCTCGACCCGCGAAATATAAAGAATAGGCCTACTACCATTACCATCTACATCTAGGAGGTATATGCGCAAATCACTGTCATTCCTAATGAACAAAGGAGCTATTTCCCCCCTAGCAGGCGCAGCACTAAGCATATAACTAATGGATACTTCGCCGCGATCACAAGTTAATTGTCCGCGTTCAATGATGCTGTCAATCAACTCGTCAAATGTACCCTCCAATTTCAATGCGATAGGTACTGTTGAACTAGTATTGGAACGTCAAGACCAGCACTTAGGCGTCTCTATCCATTATCCATTGTAATCAGCACCCATTACTGCATAGCACCCCATAACAGCTCTATTTACTAATATATGAACAAGTCAATAATATACTAAAATAGGTCGATGAAGAAAAATATAGTTCTAATGGAACTGAAGCATAGTTGTTCTAATAGAACAAAAACAATGGCGGATATGATAAATCAGCTTACCAACTCAATAAAATACTTCGTATAGCACGATGAAGTTGATATCAACTCAATTTGAAGTAATTGCACCCACCACGATAGACAGATTAGAACCTTTTGAAATTAAAATTTTAAAAGCTTCCAACAACCATAAATCAAGAAATGAGAGCAAACTGAAGATGAGAATTGGATTTCTGAAAGCTATGGAACAAAATGGTTGGATTTGGGCCCTGAAACGAGGTTCAACTGAAGAAGAGGGCAATGGAGGCGGCTGGAACGAGAAGAGGAGGGAGGGGGGAGGGGGAGAGGGGATAGGGCTGCAAATTTTGGAAGGGGGGAGGGGGGAGGAAATTTTCCTTTTTTGGTAATGGGTCAAAATGTAATATTTGGAACTTGGGGGGTTGGGATGTGTAGGCATTTTTTGGTGTAATTAAGTCATACTCCTGATTAAAAAAGAGGAGGTCATCTAGCCAATTTTTAAAATTTAGAGGTTATTTTTTTAATTGAAAATTTGAGGGAAGTCAAGGAGAAAAAAGCCCCCCACTAAGCTACTGAAAGAATATGAGCATAAAAATTTAAAACTTGATGCCAATGAAGGGAATAACTAAGGTTCATTATAGATCCCTTTGCAAATCCTTACAGTACAGCTGATAAAAAACAAGTATATTATTCTCCAACACGTTACAACACGTGTACTCTGGTTCTAGATTTCCACGTGGATATTCTATGTCTTTTTTCCTAAGAAGATAAAGTGGCTAAACATGCGCATTTGGCTCTTTGACCTCTCCCAAGTCTTCAATTAAAAAAATGACCTCCAAGTTTTAAAAATGGGTAGATGACCTCCATTTATTTAATCATGTTTAAGACTTAATCATCCTTTGAAAAATAGAAACACCCTAACCCCCCAAGTTCTGAATATGAAAAATGATCCATCTTCCTAAATATAATTTTTTTACCAAAAATAGAAAAAATTTTCCCCCAAAATCCACCACCCCCGAAAATTTTCCACCTCGTTCTAGTTCGAAAATAGACCAAATTCAGTGGTTGAGCTCATAATTTATTCAAACTCTTACAAATCTTAGTTCCATCTTATTTCACTATCCATTTCATAATTTTTGTTTATAAGAAAGTGCTATAATTTTTAATTTTTTGGAGCAAAAGCTTCAATTTTCGATTTTGCAAGGTATTTTGTCACTACATTTGCTTGAGTTTAGCTCTTTTGAGATATGCATTGTGTTTTCTTTATCTAATAAGCTTCAAAAGCTCTATTTTGTTGCTTTGACGCTGTTCCATTAGAGGTCTGGTTTTCAGATCTGTGGTTTTCAGATCTGCTGTAACTGTTTATCATCAACCAATCCTATCGATAGACCATTGATGTGGCGCTATGCAGTAGCGGATGCTGATTTCTAGGATCAATGGGTGGAGATGGCAACATGTTTGCTTAACATTCCATGATAAGTGCAGTAGTACCTATTCTCTTAAAGTTAAACACTATGTATGACAAGTTAGTTAACAACGTCGTTAAACATGGTTAATTAACTTGCTACCGACGCATGGTATCCATTAAATATATTCTTAATGTTGCGTATATAAGGGGGAAATAGTTCGTTCATTCATAAAATAATAGTAATTAATATGTGTGTATTTCTCCTTGATGACGCTAGTAATAGCAGTAGACCTATTTTAAACATATTTATTGCAGAAAGGTTCAAACTTCTAATTTGAAATAATTAAAATAAATATATATTTAAAAGAATAATAACACTTTACTAAATTAATAATTAACTATTGAAAGTTTATTAATATATTATTGTAAAGAAAAAATAAGATAATATAAAGAAGGACTACATGTGAACACTTCAAATTTGATACCATAAAAATAAATATATATTCATAAAAATACTAACACTCGACCAAATGTATAATCAACTACATATGATTTATTCATAGATAATTATAGAATAAAAAATAGTTACTATTAAGAAGGATGACGTGTGTCCCTTTCAAATTTCTCTGCCTCGACATAATAATCTTTTTCATCAATCTATAATATGATGTCGTTTGATTTAAAAAAATATATCTTTAAAGAAAAAAACTAACACTATATTACTAAATTAATAATCAACCGTCCTAGGTATATTACAATGTCCCCTAAAAAATTGACATAAATAAACGTAAAGAATCATTTAAAAAAAATACCAAGTTTGTGAACTTGTATATTACTCCCTATCGTAAAATAAAAAAAACCAAGGACTAATGTGTCCTCTTAAAAACTGATATAGAATTCAAAGAATCATTTAAGAAAAAATATCAAGCCTGCTAAGTTGATAATCCATCGTTCTGAGTATATTAATCCTAATTGTAAATTTATAATAAATATAGAATAAAGACTACACGTGTCCTCTTAAAATTAATATAAAATAAAATATTACACGTTTTCACTCCTAAATAATAAAATACTACACGTGTCTCCACAAACTTGTTGCTCCCAACGCACACGCAAGTATTACGCGGTCGACAAGTAATAAAATGATAAGTAGAGTATCGTTCCCACGAGGACTATTCAGACTAACACTTAACAAACAATTTCTAACAACTATTCAGGGATCTTTTCCAATAGTGAGAGTTTTAGTAACTAAAGAGCAGTAATTTAAATGGTAAAAGTGAATTCAAACAATGGAGCAAAAATGGGTTGTTATCAGTAATAAGGAGACGGTCCAGGGTCAGAGTTACGAACAATCCAGTTGAGTTTTCCAATTGATTCCACTTCTTAAATCCCGGGTTACTAACTAGCAGATTAAATGTACCCGTGAAAACCTTTCGATTCTTCACGGTCTATGCAGGCTACTCCAATCCCTATATGTCTATGGGTTGAATCACGTGCACGCATTAACGAATTCTGTAATTAGTTAAACTAGGCGAGCAAGTATATGTCTATCCTACTCACAAATTGGTTCCCCGATGCCCGGGTTCACAAACTAGTCCTATCCTTTCTTATTACGTAATTAAATTCCCTCTTTCGAGTTCAATCTAAAAACCATAGATAATGCGTAATAATCGGGCCCTGACAATTACACAAGTGAAATCAAGAAAGAATAAGTAACCCGTAATGGGATTCAATTAATGGGAATCAATCTTCAAACATCAACTTTCATGTAATACTCTAACCCTAGAACAATAGATTTAGCTACGCATACTCATAATAACAACACAAGGATTTGATGAAATAATGAAATAATGATGTAATAGATTAATGGAAGGAAGAAAAACCCTTGTTCTTGATGTTATGAGCTCTCCAATTGCTCCAAAGTCTGAACTCCTATGAAAAACTAAGTAAAAGAGTATTTATAGAGTTTACAAACACCTAGTAATAAGTTAGACCCAAGCCTAGACGAAATAGGAATTCAAAATTCGCTCCAGGGGCGCCATAACGGGCGCCCCGCGCCCCCGATCGCGCAACACTAGGCAGAAGACGTCGAAAGTCTCACGCTTTTGGGCTGCGTCGCACAAGAAAACGCGCAGGGACACTGGGCGCGGTGGGGCCCGCGGGGCATGCCCTACAGCGCCCGGCCAATTTTCGTGTTTTCTCGCTCCTTTGCTCGCTCGTGTCGTGCCTTCGTGTGCTCGATCCAATCCTCAATCAAAATCCAATCTTTTCTTGCTCAATCATGCTCTTAAAAGCTCCAATTACATTGCGTAACAACCTACACACGCACGACATAAAATCAGTGTAAAACCATAGTCACAAACTATAAAACGAGCGAATAAAGTATCCAAACGCAAGGAAATATTAAGGAAATATAGGCATAAAATGCCAAACATCACCACCCCACACTTGAACCCTTGCTCGCCCTCGAGCAATCGCAAATAACTCCCAACCTAGGTAAAACAGGTCTGCCTATGACTATGGTTGATACCGACCATTTAACCAATGCGCACATGACTACCATGGTTCCACAACATGCCAACAATTTACCAAAACCAAAAATATGAGAACAACCACCCCAAAATAGCTCAAATGCACAAACTCAACTTAACGCAACCATGCTCCCACAAAATCACACCTATCTACTCAACCAAGAAGCCATCAACTTCACCTATTTCATGCAAACCATGTGCCCACACCAATATGAAGCAAAAGAGTGTCCCCCAAAGATCACACACAACATCAAACATCATGAATAGAACGGGGGCAATAACAAATGAATTCGCTCACTCTCATGAAAATCTCACACGTCGCACACAATGTACCATAGGCTTGCCCGTAGTGTAGGACTCCACTAATGTAAGCTCACTCCAATCGGGATTAACTAGGACTTTAAAGGGTTGTAATGTAGGCTAAGGGGCTGGTAGGATACATATGGTAATAGTGACTACCTCCCTAAGCACTTTAATACATCACAATTATTTCAAACACAATTCTCAACAAGCCACCCAATCAACAACTATCACACATACACCTTCTCAACAAGTAGCATTTTTTCTTTTTAAGCACACACTAGCAAGGAATGGATATTCTTCTTTTTTTTTTCCTTTTTATTTCACAATTTTTTTCAACTTTGCTATTTTTTTCTTTTTCAATTCACTTTTTTCAATTTCATCAACTTCCAACCTTGCCAATGTTTTTCACTACTTCACAAATTTCACAAATATTCCCCTTCATTAGCTCCACTCAAAAGTCTCCCAACATCCAACCACAACTCCAATCATCTACACAATATCAATAAAGTGCTTAAGGAGTAAGGGCCAAAAGAGTCAATTTAAAACAAATGGGTAGGCTCGGGGTGTGGGTGCCAACAAAAAGGGTCAAAGAAATCACAACAACAATTTTTCAAGGTATATATGTAAGGGTAGGCAAGTAAAAGAAGGCCTTGTATCATTTCACGACTAGAGCGAACCTAGGATTTCGCTTTGTACACACACGGGGCAAGTTCTAGACATTAATATGCAACATGGAGCAAACAAGAACATGCCTCACAACACACATTGCACATAGTCCACACAAAAAGGCTCCATCAACAACTCTCAACCAAGCATCTAGAATGCAACTTGTGAAAATTTAAGCACTCATGCACAAAGGTTAACAATCAAGCCAAGCAAGTGGATTCAAGCATCTCAAGGGGGTCATTCCATTTTTTTTTTTTAGGCATGCATCACAATTAAAACCCAAGGACACCACAAATAGCACATGCAATCAATTCAAGTCCACCGGTATCAAACAAATCAAAGGCACCTAGCATTCTACCTCTTTCCTTCGTCTAGGCCCACCTAACACTAACTACTCTAATCCTAAAAAGTAAAAAACTACCCGGTTCAAAGGTCTCCCCGTGAAAAAGAACCGTGGCCATAAGAAAAACCACGGGGCGGATGACATGTACCACTAATAAAACTAAAAGGAAAATCTTTGTGGAATTTTTCATTGGTTTTCTATTTTTTTTTCATATATTAAAGCAAGAAACAAATAAAAATAAAGTCAAGTGACAAAGGAAAAATCCTAACGGTACATGCATCCCTAACCTCAAAAAAAATACATAAAAGGGTAGTTTCCCCCACCCCACACTTAAATCAAGCAATGTCCTCAGTGCTAAAAATAAGAAAGTGCAAGGTAAAGAAAACTTCCCTGAAAATTCTAGTCCTTGGTGCTAGCATCCTCCAAGCTTCCATATAGTATGAGGTACTCAGATTTCCCCCCAACAGGTGTTCAATATTAGGCAAGGGTGAGGACACCCCACACTTAGCCTCGACATTACATGAACCTGCAATCCAAGAAAAAAACAAAAACTACGTGACACTATAAAATAAAATAATACAAGTACAAACTCGGGTTGCCTCCCGAGAAGCGCCTTAGTTAACGTCGTGGCACGACGTCCCTTTTAGCTCACGTCCAGCATTTACGTCTTCTCTTCTTACGCCGAACCTTTGCTTTTTTCCGTTCTTTGAGAGAACCCATCTTCAATTTCACATGTGGTTTAATTCCCCGTTCTTGACTAACACATTCAATCATCGAGCACTCTTCAACCTTAGCTATGTGCTCCTTCTCATTATACACCTTGAAAGTAACCTTTTCTCCATGCGCTCTAACAGTCATCTCACCCAGCTCCATGTCAATAATTGCCTTCGAGGTGACTAAGAATGGTCTCCCCAAAATAATTAAAGCTTCTAAGTCCTCTTCATAATCTAGGACTACAAAATCAACAGAGAATGTAAACTTACCAACTTTTAACAACACATCCTCCAACTTACCATCAGGGTGAGTGAGTGATCCATCCGCCATCTTGAGAGTAACTGAAGAGGGCTTGATTTCTCCTAGCCCTAACCTTTTGCAAACAGACAGAGACATGAGATTTATGCTCGCACCCAAATCACACAAGGCACCAGTGATACTATGCCCTCCAATGGTACAAGGAATAGTAAACTTCCCAGGATCTTGAAGTTTTGGAGGTAGCTTGCTCAAGATTGTGCTACACTCCTCAACTAACTCAACTGAATCTATTTCTTGAAGCTTTTTCTTCTTGACTAAAATCTCTTTTAAAAACTTCACAAAGGATGGCATCAATTCAAACACATCAGTCAAAGGAATATTAACTTGAAGTTCTTTCAACATACTCACAAATTTTTGATACTGGGCCAAATCCTTCGATTGTATAAGCCTCTGGGGGAATGGTGGAGGCGGTAGAGATGCCTCTTTCTTCTCTTCTTTCTTCTTTACCTTCTCCACTTTTTCAATTTTTTTAATTTCAGCTTTCTCCTCAGGCTTGGCCATCAGCTCTCCACCTCCAATTAAAGTCACTGCAAGACATTGTTCAGGCTCTTTTTTCACAGTGCTTATTTCTCCCACCAACTGCCCCAACTGGTGCTCCAGATTCTTGTGAGCACTGGCAAGATCTTGTATGGCCTGTGCATGGGCTGCAGTGTCAGCTATCATTCTCTGCTGGCCCGCCATTATCTGCTTTAGCATCTCTTCAACTGAACTGCTAACCTGCGGTGGTGGAGCTGGAAGTGGGTGGTAATTATTTGAAGCTCTCATATTGCCTTGATAATAAGAATTACCAAACTGATTTTGCCCCTGCAGCCTGTTGTGATTACTCACGTAATAAACTGACTCTGGATTAGAGAGGCAAACCTCTGTAGCATGGTCTTGACCACAAACCTCACAAAAGCTCTGGAGTTGTTGCACTGGAGCCACTGGTTGCTGAGTCTTTGGCAGAACTAGCTTGCTAATTTGATTGGAAATAGCATCCATCCTCGCCCTTAGCTCTGAAACTGCATCTAATTGAAGTACCCCTGCAGCTTTCTGCGTAGTAGCTCTACCATCACCTTGCCAATCAGGATTGCTCTGCGAAAACTTATCTAGCAAATCATAGATCTGGTCAAAATTTAAGGCCAATACTTGACCTCCAGCAGCAGCATCTACCACGATCTTAGTATGTGCAGTCAACCCCTCAACAAAAGTATGTGCAAGAACCTCATTGGATTAGTTATAGTGTGGACAATCTCTCAGTAAAGCTTTGAACTGCTCCCAGGCTGAATATAAAGATTCTCCTTCTAACTGTCTGAAGGACATAATTTCACTCCTCACCCGGGCTGTCTTGGCAGATGGATAAAACTTAGCCAAGAACTTCTTAGCCAAATCATTCCAAGTGGTGATAGACCCAGACTTTTCAGCCTTTAACCACCTCTTTGCTGCCCCAATCAGTGAAAACGGGAACAAAGTCAAGCGAACATAATCAATAGGAACTCCCGTTGGTGTATAAGTATCACTGATCTCCAAGAAATTCTGGATATGTTGTTGCGGATCTTCATGAAGTAATCCACCAAATTGTCCAGTCGTATGTAACAGTTGTATCATACCGGACTTAATCTCAAAGCTTCCAGTAATTTCAGGCTTAACTATGCTCGAGGCTACTCCCTCCAGGCTGGGGAGAGCAACATCTCGCACAGCTAAAGCTTGTTCTTCTGCCATTCCTGTAGGTAAAGATCAAGCAGGACCTAATACCTGAAACAGCACAAAACTCAAAACAAAAATTAAACCTGAATAGAAAGTAATAAACTGTTCAAAAAGAAATCAGTCAATTGTTTATTCCCCGGCAACGGCGCCAAAAACTTGTTGCTCCCAACGCACACGCAAGTATACGCGGTCGACAAGTAATAAAATGATAAGTAGAGTATCGTTCCCACGAGGACTATTCAGACTAACACTTAACAAACAATTTCTAACAACTATTCAGGGATCTTTTCCAATAGTGAGAGTTTTAGTAACTAAAGAGCAGTAATTTAAATGGTAAAAGTGAATTCAAACAATGGAGCAAAAATGGGTTGTTATCAGTAATAAGGAGACGGTCCAGGGTCAGAGTTACGAACAATCCAGTTGAGTTTTCTAATTGATTCCACTTCTTAAATCCCGGGTTACTAACTAGCAGATTAAATGTACCCGTGAAAACCTTTCGATTCTTCACGGTCTATGCAGGCTACTCCAATCCCTATATGTCTATGGGTTGAATCACGTGCACGCATTAACGAATTCTGTAATTAGTTAAACTAGGCGAGCAAGTATATGTCTATCCTACTCACAAATTGGTTCCCCGATGCCCGGGTTCACAAACTAGTCCTATCCTTTCTTATTACGTAATTAAATTCCCTCTTTCGAGTTCAATCTAAAAACCATAGATAATGCGTAATAATCGGGCCCTGACAATTACACAAGTGAAATCAAGAAAGAATAAGTAACCCGTAATGGGATTCAATTAATGGGAATCAATCTTCAAACATCAACTTTCATGTAATACTCTAACCCTAGAACAATAGATTTAGCTACGCATACTCATAATAACAACACAAGGATTTGATGAAATAATGAAATAATGATGTAATAGATTAATGGAAGGAAGAAAAACCCTTGTTCTTGATGTTATGAGCTCTCCAATTTCTCCAAAGTCTGAACTCCTATGAAAAACTAAGTAAAAGAGTATTTATAGAGTTTACAAACACCTAGTAATAAGTTAGACCCAAGCCTAGACGAAATAGGAAGTCAAAATTCGCTCCAGGGGCGCCATAACGGGCGCCCCGCGCCCCCGATCGCGCAACACTAGGCAGAAGACGTCGAAAGTCTCACGCTTTTGGGCTGCGTCGCACAAGAAAACGCGCAGGGACACTGGGCGCGGTGGGGCCCGCGGGGCATGCCCTACAGCGCCCGGCCAATTTTCGTGTTTTCTCGCTCCTTTGCTCGCTCGTGTCGTGCCTTCGTGTGCTCGATCCAATCCTCAATCAAAATCCAATCTTTTCTTGCTCAATCATGCTCTTAAAAGCTCCAATTACATTGCGTAACAACCTACACACGCACGACATAAAATCAGTGTAAAACCATAGTCACAAACTATAAAACGAGCGAATAAAGTATCCAAACGCAAGGAAATATTAAGGAAATATAGGCATAAAATGCCAAACATCATCCAACTATCCGGAGTGTTATAGGTTGACAATCTACAGATTGTAGGTTTATCATCGACGTTATGATTTACAACAACAACATATCCAGTTTATCCCATAAGTCGGGTTTGGGGAGGGTGAGATGTACGCAGACCTTACCCCCACCAAAGTGGAGAGGCTGTTTCCCATAGACCCTCGACTAGGAAAAATAAAGATATTTTAGGACAACTCTGAAAATCAAGACAACAACACAGCGTCAGAAAGAAAGATACAACTAACACATATACAAAATAAACATAAAACATCAGTAGACATAACAGTACAGACTAAGATGAGAATCAGCTATATACATGTAATACTACATCCAAGAAGAGAACAAACACACGACTACTACCTAACCTTCTACCCTAATCTTCGACCTCCATGCTCCCCTATCTAAGGTCATGTCCTCGGTGATCTGGATCTGGGTCATATCCTGACGGATCACCTCAGCCCAGTTCTTCTTTGGTCTACCTCTACCTCTCCGTAGACGTAGCACTGCCAACCTCTCATACCTCCTTACCGGAGCATCTACACTCCTCCTCACATGACCAAACCATCGTAACCTTGCTTCGCGCATCTTCTCAGCCACTGGGGCCACTCCCACCTTGTCGCGAATGACTTCATTCTTAATCTTATCCATCCTTGTGTGACCACACATCCACCTAAGCATCCTCATTTCTTCCACACTCATCTTCTGAATATGCGATTTCTTGACTGGCCAGCACTCTACCCCATACAACATAGCTGGTCCAACGACCACCTTATAGAATTTGCCTTTAAGCCTAGGTGGCACTCTCTTATCGCACAGGACACCAGATGTGAGCCTCCACTTCATCCATCCCGCTCCAATACGGTGAGTGACAGCATCATCAATCTCTCCATTACCTTGTAGGATTGAGCCGAGATACCGGAAGCTTCCTTTCTTAGGAATGACTTGAGAATCAAGCCTCACTTCCACATCTACCTCATCAGGAGTGTCACTATACTTGCATTCCATGTTTTCTGTCTTCGTCCTGCTAAGCTTGAAGCCTTTAGACTCTAAGGTCTGTCTCCATACCTCCAGCTTCTCATTGACCCCTCTGTGTGTCTCATCCACCAACACTATATCATCCGCAAATAGCATACACCACGACACTTCTCCTTGATTTAACATTTAATTAAGGTATTAGTACTAAGACATATGTGTAACAATCCTTAAACACTAAACAAAGATGTTAACAAAATTGTGAGGTAATTTAAGCCATACGAGTAAATCAAAGCATCGCTTGCTTCCCACATTATGATTGTCCTCTATGTTTAGAGAACAAGGTCTTGTTCAACCACAACCGTAATATTTGTATACATTTGATACATATATAAACAACCCTTAAACATTAAATAAATATATTAGTAATGTTGTGAGATGGTATTAATCCATACAATTAAATCGAAGCATTGGTTGCTTCTCACATTACGATCTTCTTCTATGTTTAGGGAACAAGGTCTTGTTCCACTAGAACCTTAACATTTGTATACATTAAATCATGTATTTTATCAAATGTCATTCATTATCAATGTTATTGATCATTATTATGGTACATTGTGCAAGAACTTTGTCATGTCAATGGTTTTCTAATTTGTACACCATCAAATGACCATTTTCTATTGTTTAATATAGATTTTTTATATTAAATTTTAGCAAAATCCTATTCGTATATGATCACTTGACTAAGTTTGATCATCAATATAGTGTAATTTTAGGTCGTTGATAATATACTCATTATGCCACAATCATCTACATGTACCCTAACACAAAATCCCAAATCCCAAGCGCGCAGACCCTAAACCCTAAACCCCATACCCCAAATTCCAAACCCTAAATGCCAAACGCGATAGGTGTACAATAGACTACAGGAAGGTTGTACATAAATTTTTTATTGAATTAGTATTTCACTAAGTTTGTAAATAGACCAAAGTTAAGTTGATGAGATATTATAATGGACCACAAGTAAGTAGTTAAGATATTGCTTGTTTATTAATTTAATGCTAAATATTTTAAATCAAATACATTTTTCTAATAGTTGATAATCGACTATCTATTTCTTGAGTGTAAACCACTCGTTAAATACTATCAATCACTATGTTTAATAATCAACTATCTTCGTGATGGTCATTAAATAATAAATTGAGTAGTATAATAATTTTTTTGTTGAGTGTCATTCAAGTTCGATTTAGGAATTTTAAAGGAAGATATTACTTTGTAAATTGGATTAAATATTGGTGCAAGCCAAGTAAATGAAAGCACACAAAATTTGTATAAACCAAAAGTCTTATTTAATTAACAATAATTTTAAAGCTTTCATTACTGAAAATTATTTTTGATACATAAAAGATACAAGATTATACAGGGGCTCTTGAAAAAGTTGGAAGGACGATGTTGTTTTCTTCTTTGTCGATTATTCAATACGTTAGTCTTCAATCGATCAACTTGCATTTCATAACCTAAAGCAACAATTCAACGCAACTAAATAGCCCTATCAACATCCATCTTGCTTTCAAGATTATTTTTCTAATAGGTGTTGCGACGATAAGTGATAGTTTCACTTATCTTAGAATCCCAAGCCAATATATTACCACATTCACCAATTGATCCAAAAAATCAGTATCCGCTACTGCATAATTACCCATCAATAGTCTATTAATTGTAATAAATAAAGTCCATCAACGACAGGATTGGTTAATGATCTGTTACAGCAGATCTGAAAACCAAACCTCTAATGGAGCAACATAAAAGCAACAAAATAGAGCTTTTGAAGCTTATTAAATGAAGAAAAACACAACGCATATCTCGAAGGAGCTATACCTAAGCCAATGTAGTGACAAAACACCCTGCAAAATCGAAAAATTGAAGATTTTGCTTCAAAAAAAAATGAATTGGAAAGAAGAAGAAAAATAAAAGATAAAATAAATAGCATTATCAACGTCCATCTCGCTTTTTATATTATTTTCTTAGAGGTGCTGCGAAGATAAGTGATAATTTCACTTGTCTTGGAATGTCAAACTAACATGTTGCCATCTCCGCCCATTGATTCATGAAATTAGCATCCGCTACTGCATAGCTCCCATCAATGGTCCATTAATTGCGATAAGGTCTTCAATCAATTAGGATTGGTTGATGACAAATAGTTACAGCAGATCTGAAAACCACAGATCTGAAAATCAGACCTCTAATGAAGCAGCGTCAAAGCAGCAAAACAGAGCTTTTGAAGCTTATTAGATGAAGAAAACACAATGCATATCTCGAAAGAGCTAAATCCAAGCAAATGTAGCGACAAAATACCTTGTAATATCGAATAATTGAAGCTTTTCCTCCGAAAAAATTAAAAAATTATAGAGCTTTTTTACAAAAAAAAATTATGAAATGGATAGTGAAATAAGGAAGATGGAACTAAGATTTGTAAAAGTTTGAACAAATTGTGAGCTCAAGCACTGAATTTGGTCTATTTTGAGCTAGAACGGGGTGGAAAAATTTTGGGAGGAGGCAAAAACTTATAGAAGAAGATGAAAGGATTTCAAAAAATTGGAAGAGAGGATTAAGGAACGATTTAAAGTGGTGCAAGACCCATTTTTATTTTTGACTCGGAAAAAATAACTCAATTTTTTGGTGATTTGTATACTTTCCCACAAGTTTTAAAATCACCCACAAGTTTCTCTATTTCTAATTAGGCCCTTGTCCCCCATTTAACCACACTTAAGATTTTTCCCCAATAAAAATAAGTCAAAAGAAAAGAGGAGGTCATTTAGTTAAGTTAAGTTTTTTGGGGGTTTTTTAGTTAAATCTTCTCTAAAAAGTAGGCTTTGAGTAGATATAGAAAGGTAGGAGGGAGAGAGAGCGCGCGCTCAACAAGAATGAATCAGAGCAAAATTAGTGGATCAACTGGCCAAGTTAATATATGGAAGGAGTACAAACAAAGGTCTGATTATAAAAATACTATCTTACACTTTAATTTACAAATAAAATCGATAACTTTATAAAGCATAAAAATATTTTTTTAGCATAGTATATGCAAACTCCAACAAATCAAATAAATAGGAATTTTGAAAGATTGCTCTCTTCATATCTTCTCCTAAACCCTAGGCGCCGCTACCTCCATTCAATTGTCGCGGCTCTGCCGCCAACCACCTCTGTATTCTTTTTTAAAACAAATTTGTGGATCTGAAGAATGAAATGCATAGAATACACTTATGTACACTAAAAGACTTTATGAAAATATTGCTAAAAACTTATATATACGGTTGAAACATATAAACAAACACACATGTACATTCACATATACATTTATATACAAATTATGCTACACCAGCATAAATATATGACTAACACGCATATATATATATATGCTGGACATACAAATATATATATTATATAAAATATACAAGACATATACAAATACTATGCTACATTAGAAATATACATACACAACCATACAAAGACATACAATGATATACCTTTATTTGTTGCACATAGACATACACAACAAAGATATACACAACACATACACCTATACCCAAGACATATAAGAAAATAATTCAACCTTCAAATCTCCACCAAAAACTACCACATCTACTACCATAAACAACCATAATCATACAAATACACAAAATAAAAAAATAAAAATACAAAGCTCCCAAAAATAATGTCCATAGAAAAAAAAGAATAAGAAGAAGCAGTGACGTGGTATAATGTACTATGCAAACCTTAACTCTAGCTTGATAAGGTAGAGAAGATGTTTCTGATAGACCTCGACAAAGTAAAGCATTTTTCTTAATAAATATTTGAATAAAAAAAGATGAAAATAGCAGGATACTAAACGTAGTGACATCTAAAAACTAAAAATAACCGGGTAAATAGAGTACATATGGAGATAAAAAAAAAGTGAAAACAGGGTTATCAAAGTAATATCCACCGTATAAATGCAAACTTCTCTGAGAATAATATTATTTGTGTATATTAAATTTGAAACAACATCGTAGTTAAAGTGTCGATAATAAGGTTTGTTCTTGAAAATAGTTCTTCATAGATTCGAACAATCTTCTTGAACAATCTTCTCACACACACACAAAAGCTGTTGGGTTCAGAAGGTTCTTCCGAACACGTCTAACACACTATAGATCCGCCGTTGATTATTTTTGAGGTAGATAAGACTCCAAAATATGTAAGGGATTTAATCCTTCCGCTCTTGATGTCATACAACACTATTCATATACTTTGATTAATTTTCAGAAAAGATAAACCATATTGGTATTTTGTCTATCGTGTTTGTTTAATTTAACCTTAACTTTAATTTCTTTTTATTTCTTTCTGTCAAGTGTAATGACATGCAAAATAAGAAACACATATGTAGAATAATATGAAAAAGTAAACATCTTTTTGACATGCCAAAAGCATATAAATAGAACGATTCAACACGTTTCAATTAATATTAAATGTGCATAAGTTTAAAATAATCTTTGAGAGTAGTTCTGTCAATATTTCCAAATATTGAAGGATAATTCGAGTATTTAATTTCATTAATTAAATTATTAGGTCATAAAGCTCTAATTCTTCTCGGATACACAAAACTATTCAATATGTATTTGAGTTGATTACTCAAATAACCTTTCAATTTGTGCTAATGAATCATTTAGGTCAAGTGAGTGACCATTATTAAGCAATCAACTCTACACATTTCAAATGTACAATATTTAATGGACATCCCTCTTCTTCAACTTGATCATCCTCTTTAATTTGTTACTTATATTCTAATTAAAAAATATACCCACTTAAAATTCGAGTTTATTTAATTCCACTCTTTACATATGCTTTCTTTGCACAGTACTTGCACATCCAAAGATGGTATCAAGCTTCTTAAGCCATATGTGGATAATTGAGTAAAACGCTGGAGCAAATTAGTTCACATTGTTAGGCTTTTCTTCAGATAACTTAAAGATTAGAGAGAATCCAGTATTTAATTTCATCAATTGAATGACAGGCAAAAATCTGATTCATTTGTACATACACACAATTATTCATGCATATGTATCTTAATGTAAAATATTACCCTGTCCATTCTTGTAATAGACCCTCTCAATCTTTAGGTATCTTATTTTTCCAATTAATAAAAAAATTGATTTTGGACCTAAATTAAAGAGATAATTATATAAACGTTTGGAGACCTTTTTTATTTTTTATTTTATTACTTTTTTTACAAAATATAGAGATATTTTGTCATAATTACAAAATATAGAGGAATTGAGGACTTACTTACAAAAACATAGAAAAATTTAAATATCCTAAACAAAGCAAAGCCCAAGCCTCCTCCTCCAATTTCTCCCATTTTCACTCCCTCCTCCACTCCCAACCTACCACCGAACCCTTACCCTATTGCCGTCGCCGGATCCCTTCCCCCATGGCCTCCGCCGGACACCTTCCCCGCTGTCGCTGCCGGAGAAATTACCACCGGAGCAACTTTGAACAATTTGTTTTTGTAGATTTGTTGATTGTTGCTCAGGTTTGATGTTTTTTTCGTTTAAATATGGTGTTTTTCCGGTAAAATTTAATAATTTTTGTTCATATTTGGTGTTTTTGGTTCAAAAAATGATATTTTACGACTAGAATTTGGTGTTTTCTAGTAAGATTTGATATTTTCTTGTCCGGTGTTTTTCTGACCATCTTTTATTTTATTGTATTTCTTCTATATCTCACTATATCTCAATGTATCTGCACTGTTTTTGCATCGTTTTTGCACTGTATCTAACTATCACTACAAAAAAAATGGCAGTTTGCGGCGGTTTGCTAGCAGCAGTTTTGCTAACTGCTGATGTATCTTTTATTCTCTGGCGGTATTCCTAACTGCTAGTAAATGAAATAAATGGCAGCGGTTTTTAAGTGTTTACCAGCGATTTTTTACTTGTCTACACTAGCTGCGATTTGCACTGCTTTTGCAGCAGTTCAGCATTTGTCCCACACCGACCAATTACAGAACTATTTTGCTCTTTATAAGCAGCTACAGATCCCCTACAGTTCAGCAATTATGAAACGCACGTGATTGAAGTGAGTGCACACTCTTTGAATTATGTGGGCTGAGATTTGGTGGGCTGGCCCAGTCCCTGCAGAGTGTGGTCCTCCATCTTTAAGTAGTGGATGAGTGGGCATGCTGCAATTTTGTATATTTGCACCTTTGCATTGTTTAGCGACAATTTTATGTAAAACTGCTGCAATACTGCAATTTTGTATATTTGCACCTTTGCATTGTTTAGCGACAGTTTTATGTACAACTGCTGCAATAAAATACAGATGCCGGCGGTTCTGCCAGCAGTTTACGTAAATTGCAGCTGAATAGTTTTAGTACAGCTGCTTAGGCGGCTGTTTGAAAACTGCTGGTAATTGGATTTTGCGGCGGTTTGAACCGTTGCTAAACGCATTATAAACCGCTGCTATTACCCGGTTTTTTTGTAGTGTATTTCCGCAATGTTTCAACATGTATCAATTCTAGTGTTTCTTCTTGTATCTATAATGTTTTTGCAATGTTTCTGCGTTTCTGCACTATTTTCTGCATTGTTTCTGCATGGATTTACACTATTTGTGCTTGTATCTACATTGCTTTTACTATTTATGCTGCATGTTTAATTTTCTGCCTTTCTGCACAGTTTTTGCACAATTTCTAACTACTACACTGATTCTGCAGACCTGTAGCAGCAGAG